>NW_017547323.1:994386-1040041 GCF_001854935.1 Bemisia tabaci
AAAAACACAATTTAGTTCCCTCTTTTCAAATTATGAAACCATAAAAAAAATGTCAGCCCCCTTTCTTCTTTTTATATGTCTTCTCGATGCATAAAAGCCTACGGCTGATTGTTGAAATTGATAGACAAAGCTACAGACAAAGAAGACTTAGAGAGTATTGGTTGAAATAGGTGGTTCCTATAGACCAAGGGAGAAAATGAAGGAGTAACTGTAGGATCTCTCTTGGATTGCCGATAGTTAGTCTATTACCTACCTTCATTGTCCATTGCAACCACCTGCCTCCACTAATAGGGTCCCTTCATACCCCTTTTGTCTCCTTTTTCTACAGCTTTGTCTATCAATTTCAACAAGCAGCCTTCTGGTGAGGGACATGAAGCACCAGGGAAAAAGTAACTGAATAAATTTCTTTGTCTATTTCCAGTTCTGTGCCTCACCTCCTACGCCCTAGCGGACGGCACCTACCCTCCAGAGGGCTACGCCTACCCACCAGCCAACACCCTGGAAGCTCCACCACCCCCGGCAGCATCCGCAGCAGTCGATGCCTCCTACGGCCCACCACCCGCCTCCTACAACCCGCCACCCGCCTCCTACGGCCCACCAGCCTCCACCAACGTCGTCTACGCGGAGGCCTACGACGGGAACAAGCTCCACTACGGCCCCACCGACGGGGGCTACGGTCCCCCGCCGAACCTCATCGCTCACGCCAACCACCCCTCCTACTTCACCGGGACCCACCTCGCCCATGTCGGCTACTGGATCGGTGCCGTCTGGGACAAGATCATCACCTTTCTGGAGCCCTTTGCCTTTCTCGGGCTCATCGCCAACGGGATCTACGTCCTCCGGCTCATGCTGCCCCCGTTCTTCTTCGGGACCCTCACCCCGCAGGTCCTCGCCCGAAAGGGTAAGAGCTTGGAAGACGAGGATTCCAACGAGTGGTACGTCCGGCAGATGATCTCTGGTGTTTCGGATAGTCTCTGCACGCAGAGGGTCGCTTGCAAGTCTGGTCTGGCCACGGCTCCGTTCTTGGGCTCCAATTCGCAGAGGTAGGTGTTGATGTATTTCACCGATTCATCGCTGCTCTGACGTAAGGGCGTATCGCGATATTTGTATGAGCCCCAGAAAGCATGAATTTATACGTAAAACAGGGATCACGTGGAAATTGGGATACGTTCTTACATCAGAGTAAGCCAATTTTCTTTCTGTGGACGGATTTAACTACGATTCGACCACATTTTGCAATTGGGAACTTTAATTTCGTGCTCAGTTTAGAAACAACATATGTGCCATTAGTATTCCTATGCGCGTAAGTGTTTCTCAAGATGAGCCAGAAATTGTAAATCCTAATTGAAAAATTATGTCCAACTAGCCTCATTGCACCACGCGTTCTCTCGTAATTTATTGGTAAACAAACCAAGATATATTTTATCTTGAAATCTTGTAAGTTTATTCTTAATCATCAAAAACATTCACTACAGTTCCAAGATTTTATCTTGTTCAAATTTTTGTTTGAAAAATAAAACAATAGCAGAATAAAGGCTACGAAAAAGTTAGGCAGTTAGGTTAGGTTACCCTATCCGTTTAATTCAATCCTCATAAATTTCTGTATAATATGTCCAACGCTCATCAAACTTCTACAGATTTCATCAAATTTTCATAAGGCTTCATATAAATTGACGAGCTTTAATCAACTTTTTTCACAATGGAGAATCTGCCCACAAAAATTGTATTGCTTCATCTAAGAGTGCTTGATGAGCTAAGTTCGCAGTATTTTTCATAATTTTTTTCTGACATGGGAAATTGGAGAAAAATAGATTTAAAAGTGAGAAAATGTACCGCCTTGTAACGTCATCGGGGGGCATTTTCCATTTGAGCACATGTTTTTCAGCAGATTGGGTTATTTTGTCATATTTCCTCCAATAATTGTCCAATTTAGAGACCAAGGATATCCTCGTACTCAATTTTCCTAGCAGTGTCATTTTAAAAATGAAATGTACAAAATTTCAGACACCTGCAAATTCTCTATTCTTCAAATATGACTACATTTTGAAGGAGTGTTTAGCATCTCATTGAACTTTCATTAGACTCTGTTTAAACTGACTGAACCTGGTTAAACATGATTAAACTTGACCCCTTGCTGAAACGTAAAATTGAGTACTATACTGACTTCATTATTCTTTATCATGAAGTAATTTTTCAGAGTTTAGTATTTTAGTCATGGAAATTCTTAGTAATCAAAATCTTTTTCGTGTTTCAGAATGATGAGGAACTTAAGTAAAATGTCGCCTAAACTTGGAACTTACACCAACTTACTGTCAATATATTTGGACGCAGCCTCGGGTTCGGTGTCAGATTGTGCTCAATACACTTGCGAAAGTAATCAGCAAAAGTCAACTCCCGCTAAATCGAACAAAGACGCTAGGAGGAATGAAATTCCCGGACTAGGCTTGGCAGTGACAACGGTCAAGAAACCAGAACAAACCAAATCCGAACAGGAGGCGACAACGGCTTCCAAAATCGCAAATCCAAACCGGTTAGACCTATCCAAAAATCCTAGAAATGCCAGGAGATAGGAAGTGTTTTTGAGAGGAGGTACAATTTGTAAATAGTATTTATTCTATAATTTATTTTAAATTTCACTATATAAGATTTGTGTAAATTTACAAAAATAAACCTGAAAATTATATTTCCTATTGTTTATTAATTTGATTAGGAAGTTTGTTTTTCAATTATTCAATTATAGGTTGTTTCTCCGTGAGGAGTCTATACAATTTCAGTGACAGTGCCTTGTTTCAAGTTGATTGATTGAATTATTTTATTGAAGGGAGTCATGCATGAGTTATCTTCGGTCCAAAAAAACATTTGGGTTTTTTCTTAATCGAACTCTACATATCCTCAGCTGTATAATTTGGACTGCATTTTGCAAATCGGAACTATAAATTCTGGCTCCTCTGGAGAATTGCTTATGTGCATAGGGAAACTAACGGCACATACGTTGTTTTTAAACCGAGCTAGAATTTATAGTTCCAAATTGCAAAATTTAGTCCATTTAAAATATAATTTTTTTTAAAAATCTGATCATTATTGCGAATATGTAATGCAACGCAAAACATTCTGCAATCATTCTGCGTGTTCAAAACTTCAAACGTCTTTCTCAAAGCAATACAAGGCACACTTGTCTTAGGATACACTGAATGGATTTTCAACAACAAAAAAAATTGTTTAATATTTTTCTCTGGCTACACATGAGAGGTTTTGACCTTCTTATTCTTCAAAAAGAAAAAGAAAGAAATGAGTCTGAAGGCCCGATTTGCTCATTTTTTTAATGTAATTTTTTTTTTAACTCATGAAAATTTTAATTTTCAGAATTTTAAAAACTTCTCTCGTCTGAAACAAAAAAAATCAAAGAAATCAAACACTTTTTTTTATTGAAAATCCACCCTGTAGAAGCAGAGAAAAAGCACCTTTTAGTAAATTTTACAAAGGTGATGTTAGGGACTCATGACTCAACCTTACGCATCATAATTCGTAGCTTGCCCTTGCACTAGTTAATGAAATACACGTATCTATGAAATTCTATGTTCATTCAGAGAGAATATTGTCACCAAAATCTTAATACAAGTTAAAATTTTTGAATTGGTTTCTCCTGGAGTTGTGGGGTCCATTTTACCCTTTTCGAATTTGAATTTTATTCTGATCGTAAAACTGCGTCAAGGGCAAGTTTAAAAGTCATAGGTACCGATTAGAAGAAGGATTGAGTCGCACTGTTTTAAAATTTTATGCCGCAACGCGTAGTTTGCAATAATCATGGGAATGGAAACTCAATGCCGCAATAAAGTATCAACAGTGTCTTATGACATTTTGCATACATTGAAAATGAAGGCGTTTTAAACTTCTGTCAACATAGGAATTCTCACAACTTATGCCTTTTTTTTAGTACCTCATCCGGGGTCTGAGACCCGATTTTCAAACCACGAGTACTTTTCGGTCTCAGAGCCATTGAAAGATGCATAAGTAAAAATGTAAACTAGTACTGAATAATTACGAAACATTTTCAACAATATTCTTAAAAGCCCTCGACTGCTTTCGGAACAATTTTTTAACCGACCAACGGCGAATATTTAACATGTAGCTTTATACATATAAAACAATAAATGCACATGGGGAGCATAATCCTCTCTGGAGTTCTGCTAATAAAATTAAATGTCATTTTTTTTTTAAATTAACTGGATGTCTGGTGTTTAATTATCCCCTGACATGATCGTGTTTTCAAAAACAATATTATACATTAAACCAGCGTAATGAACCTAATGTGATGGTCTGGTAATAGGTGAACAATCGAAGGCGTTTAATTACTCCCAAGGTTATCTCTGAGCAATGGCGGCATTATGTGGATTTTTCATTCAGACCTGACTGGGTGCTCCAAAAATTTTACCGACCGCCTATCAGACGAAAAAGTCCGGAAAATTCTGGCATTTAAAAATGTCCATGTTTGACGTCACTCTGGCTTACTGTGTGTTATTTTTTTGTCAAGTCAGCCTAAAGGACTTGGTTGCTTAACACAATTTTGTGTTGAATCGACCCAACCCGTAGGCTACTCTGAGATATGGGATCACGAAGAAAGTGTCCTGTCAAACAAATGGGCGTATTTCTGCCAAACGGAACTATGTGCATTATGACGTGAGCCCTATTATGCATATATTCTTATGGGTCTCAGGGCTCATGTCTTAATGCACATAGTTCCGTTTGGCAGAAATGCGTCCAAATGTGCTCTTGTTTTCCTCTATAGTCTCAGAGGTCATAACTTGTGGATGGCTAGCGCATTGAACTACCTCCGATGTATCCAGGTTCAATCCTGGAAGCTGGCGAATAATTTTCCACGAGGTCGCAGGTTTTCAACACAAAGATTTGGTAACCTCAACCCAAAGATTTGGTCGATTTGATACAGGGAAAACTAACACAGAAAAAGTGAACCAACAGCTTGTGTTACTTCTTGATTTACTTTCTATACTGCCGCAAGATTTCGGTTACTTTTTTTTACTATGTAGGCTTGTTCGCAAAATTCGTTGTCTTTCATAATAGATATGTCACATGATCGGAATTTTTAAAAAATAATAAAACATAGTCAGGGTTGGGCTGGGTCTCATCTGAGGGCGTAGACCCTTGGCCGGTTTAAGGGTCGTAATGTGATATTTTCTGGTAGGGCATTCCCTGGAGAGGGGTTCAGAAAATTTTGGCAAATCAGCACAAGTTTACGCTATGTTCAGGTTCAAAGTTTATTAATCGCACGGAGTAAAAATTACAAAATTGAACGTATTGAAGTAACCGACAGACTTCTGAAATTAAAGAAAACATAAAAAATTAAAGCCACTAGACGCATCCTAGCACCATTATTTCCAAAAGAACCGAGCCAATGCTGCAGTTTACACAAGCTTAAAACGTGGGTCTGCAAATCCATCCTAAAAAAGAATCGGACAAGAAACTGAAAAAAGAAGAAAGATAGCGAGCATCAACACAGCCGAAGACAGGACAGACGTATTCGGGCCTCTTTTTTAACTTTTCTCCCGAATCTGAATCACCTCGTATAGCGGAGCATTGAGAGCTGACGCTTCGCGTCATCGCGCCTTCAATTTTTCAGATGCAGCACGGACGTCCTTCAAGTACGAATAGTTGTATCTCTGCGCCGTCGTAAACGTGTATCCTTTCCCTCCCTCTATTTCCATATTGTATTTGTTTCCGTTTATCTTTTTCGTAATGGTGCTTCAAACTAGTAGCATAGAGCAGAGCATTGCGAGTTCACGACTCACGCCATCGCGTCTCACATTTTTCATATGCAATGTGGACATTTATCTCGCGCGAATCTTTGTATCGTGTTTACACTTTAGATGTCTCTTATTTTTGAATTTCGAGATAAATTAAGGTTAAGTTTTCCCGAAATATGCTATGGTATGTCCAAATCAATAGTCATTTGAAAAGGAAGAAATATGATTAAAGGTCTCTCTTGAGGTCTATAAAGGCTGATTATGTCTAAAAATCTAACCGACCATCGCTTCTAAGGGAGTTATACATAGCGAATGAAGGAAGGGGATGATAAAGCGGCTGTATGTCAACAAAAAGCTGAAAATTTCGCAAAAAAGTGTTTACGCTTCAGAAAGTAGTCCTTGGACCTCGGTTCACCACTATCAAAAGCACCTTTCTTTACTCCTAACTCTCTCTTCTTCCGTTCATTTAAGATATGTTCCGCATTTTTCGGTCGTAATTTTTTTATTTTTTATTTTGCTATCTGTCAGAGGGGCGCGTTTTCGGTGCGTCAAGGGGGCGTATCTGCCAATGGCAGATTGACCTTATGGCCAGTCCGAGCCTGAATATAATTACCTATTTGCGACTTTAACCATGAACATAGAGAATCAAAAGCAACGTTGGCCGGAAAGAAGTCTTTCCTGGACATTTTTTTTTCAATTCCTAACTTGTCTTTATCAGTAATTTTCCGCCATCACCAAGAATCCGTGGAAAACCGTACTAATTTCGTGTACGCGTGGGTGCAAAGGGGCAGGTAAGAATATGAAACAATATTTGAGTGGTCTATCCCTGAGAAAAGATACTCTCTCATATCCAAACCAACTTATTCAAACTTCAAATCACTAATTATATACTGATGCCTCGCACTCTTGTTTGCTCAAAAAACGGAAAAATAATTTTCACTGGTAAAGTGAAATAATTATACAGGATGAAACAAAAGGAAGAAGTTTGTTGCCTTCTCGACATTTCTCTGAAATGCAGGAGAATTCAGTGTCTTTCGTGCTTTGCTCTTTAGTTCCAGAAATTAGCTTACAAAGAGTGGCTAGTTACCTATATCTTCCTTGATAACGTCAAGTTTTCCGATTGCACAACACGTCTAAAGCTTCCTTGGTTTTCCTACTGATTTTTTTAAGTATGAGTGGTTCAACTTTATCTTTTTCATAACATTCAGAGAGCATTATAGTCCTCACACTATCCAGTCATTATATGAATAATTTAAAATTCCATACACTCTTGTCTAATACTTCGATAAAAGTTACTTAATACATGCATTTTCCTATACTTTCAACAGTGATCTTTATTTTTTTGATCTCATATAAAATTGTCTAAATTTTTCTCTATATACACAATTTAAAATTCTTCCTACCTACTTTCTATGATAATCGTTGTTCCGTAAAATATTTCGTTATTTTCTTTGCCTTTCTCTGAAATTATTCTATTAAAGCTCAAATAATTAATAATTTCTCTATCTAAAATTATAATTGAAGTTTTCATTGAAATGAGCTCATGATGTTATCTTATGATTGTTGACTCCTGGAAAATACCAGTGCTTGTGACCGCTCGTGGAAGTTTTTCCATTAAACTAAGAAGAATCAAGGATCAAAGTTATCATTCATCGTCCGACCGGCTCCATGCCTTTTTTTCGGAGCTTCATGCAGCAAATTATTTTCTAAGGTGTTTTGAATTACATCAGTATTGAGAGGCGAATGTACGAAGGCGGTCTCCAATGACCGATCATCTCTACCTCCAAATCGTCGCGTGAATTGTCTGATTTTATGGTGGATCAGTTCTTCTTTGTGTGGATGCGAGCATGCAATCATACTCTTTCGCCGAATCGATTAACGGCCGATCTAGCCCTCCAGGAAAATTCCATAATATTATCACCGTCACGTCGCAACTCATATTTTTTCACGCGGCAGCCGAATGAGCATTTTTACTGACGAATCAGGCGATAATATGGACATCCTACCGATCAAAGCTCGATCCTGGCGATCGATGAAGATACATTTTGTGATTTTTATTTGAAATATTTAATTATGGAGTGGAGTCGCATTCTAGGTTTGTGAACAAAATTTAAATTTAATCACTCTCGCACGTTTTGTCTTAAAAATTTGCCGATGAAAACAATGCTTATAAAATCAAAAATCTGATTTGAAAGGTAAATTTGAATACATATTGACATTTATTAAGACTTAAAAGCACAACACGTGAACTTAACGTCTGAAAACGAAACTTTTTTCCTCCTCTTCTTTCATTTTCCACTTCAATAATATCATTTCACTTTTTAATATCTAATTCAAGCATCTGTTTTCAAAATTTTTCGTACTTATCATTTTTTGCTACTGATTATGAAAATGAAAAAAAGTCCCAGAAAAGTGGCACGATCTAATTTTTTCCGGAAAGTTACCTTCATTTCAAAAAAGAAAACGTTATTTAATTGCACTCCCAACTCCCAAGCTTGAACACCATCAAAACCTAGCACAGGTCGCAATAAATTGCGGTTACATGGTAAAATTACTGCTACGGCATCGCAGAATTCTGTAGGTTGCCTATCTACTAATTGCAGAAGCTTCTCGTACTGGAATTCATTGGCAACGCAATTGAAAGTAGTGCAATTTTCTTTTCCTTGCAATTGGCTTATCTTCCTGTTACATGGATAGAATAAATTTGGCTTTTACCAATCAATATTAGCCATAAGAAAATCGCATTTTCTTCTTCTTTTTATTCTTATAAACAATACCATTTATTAAATACTTAATTACTACACACTAACATTTCACAAGTTAATCTGCACATATCTACAACTCTACATATTATGCGATATATAGGCTAGGAATTAAGTATGTATTTAGTCATTCATAGTCACTCAATTAAAGGGTAACTGGCCATACAGGGTGATCCAAAAGTCCCTTCCACCCCCTCTAACTTTTTACCTAATTGAGGTAAAGATTTGAAACTTGGGGGATGTTCCTAGGTCAAAGGGAGCTACTTTTTGGCCCCCCTAAAATTTTCAGGGGGGCCCCCCTTGGGGGGGCAATGGACCCCAACTTTTAATTTTCAAATGGGAAGACCCCCTTTGTGATAGCTCGTTCGAAAGACCATAAAAAAAGAAAACTTTTCGCGCAAACCCGAAGTCAATATCTCAAACCGTTCCAAAATGGCGGCCGGTTAAAGTTCAAAATGGCCGAAAATTCACACCGGTTATTTGTCGATGGATTTGCGCAAAAATCGGTATGTAGGGGTATTTTGACACGAGAAAAACGAATTTAACGTTAGATTTTCAAAAAAACCGAAATTTCCAAAATGGCCGCCGGTTAAAGTTCAAAATGACCAAAAATAGGTTTTTTTTTTAGAAATCTAAGTTCAAATGTGTTTATCTAATGCCAAAATACTCTCAAATTCCAAGTTTTAGGCAAATCTATCAGCAAAAAACCGAGGTGACAATTTTCGGTCATTTTGAACTTTAACCGGCGGCCATTTTGGAAATTTCGGTTTTTTGAAAATCTAACGTTAAATTCGTTTTTCTCGTGTCAAAATACCCCTACATACCGATTTTTGCGCAAATCCATCGACAAATAACGGGTGTGAATTTTCGGCCATTTTGAACTTTAACCGGCCGCCATTTTGGAACGGTTTGAGATATTGACTTCGGGTTTGCGCAAAAAGTTTTCTTTTTTTATGGTCTTTCGAACGAGCTATCACGAAGGGGGTCTTCCCATTTGAAAATTAAAAGTTGGGGTCCATTGCCCCCCCAAGAGGGGCCCCCCTGAAAATTTTAGGGGGGCCAAAAAGTAGCTCCCTTTGACCTAGGAACATCCCCCAAGTTTCAAATCTTTACCTCAATTAGGTAAAAAGTTAGAGGGGGTGGAAGGGACTTTTGGATCACCCTGTATATTATTATCCAGACAATAAAAAATAAATCCTCTTGCATTCATTTCGAGCGAAGACACCCGTCCAAGTGCTATAAATTAAATCTGCATTACACACTGAATTAAGTTCTTGTACATAAATTGAGGGGCTTGGACGACAAGGCGCATAAGTGCAGTTTTTGCTATTTTGAGAAATACGTGTTTGAAGTTTTGAAATAAATTGATGGTGGAAAGAAAGTTCGAACCGACTTTTTTATGCTTAAAAATTGGAATTTAGGAGCAAATTTTTCATAGAATATTCGTTGAGACTAGTTTCACTTGGAATCATTAATTTCTCAATTTTTTTTAAAAAATTTCACTCATGCGCCTTGTCCTCCAAACTCCTCAATTGTAAATTCTCCTGCGATATTATTGCAAAAAAGTGCAGCCTTATTTCAATATGTTTGTCTCGTTGTGCTACCTGGGAAAAAGTTTTCATTCACCATAACTTGAGAAATCCACTTACAAATCGCAATTCGAAATCGGGAATTTCGACCCTGACCTAAAGATCCACCTACAGCTCAAAAACCAGCAAAACCAATCAGCATTGCACACTGACCTAATTTCTTATACATAAATTCTCTCAGTATTTATTTTTACATCTCTTCTTCATTTTCTTATACAATAATTTTTTTCATCAATTAATTTTATCGCATTCAAGTGCACCTTTATTCCAATATTTCTGTCTCGTTGTGCTCCTTGGGAAAAATTCTCGATTCATTATAAACTAATCACTCCACATACGAACTGCATTTCGCAATCAGGAATTTCGAGCCTGACCTGAAGATCCACCCACAACCAAAACCAGCGGAGCCAAAATGTCGATGATCATCCGTCTACCCTGCCCGAGACCGAACCAAGTGCACCGGCGCGAGGTGGAGCGGAGCCTCATCTACCGGCTGGGGCGGATGAGCCAATGGCTCTCGGGGCGCTACGGCTACTGGCGGAACCGAGCGCTGGACATCCTCCTGTCCACCCTCATGAACCTCGGCTTCGTCTCGACGTTCCCGGTCGTCGTGGGGCTCACCATCGGGGAGCGGGAGGTGGTCAACATCGAGGGCGTCTTCGAGCGGGTCATGTGGCTCGTGGCTTTCGTCTCGGTAGCCTTCTTCTGCTACCTCTCGACCATGCGGAAGCCGCAGGAGTTCGAGGCCATGCACACCGACCTGGCCACCAACTGGCTCCGCATGAGGAAGAGGGCCCAAACCCACCGGGAGCTGCAGATCATGGACGCCTGTGACAGGACGGCCGAGACCCTTTCCAAGGTACGCGCGCGTTGCTGGATGAGGACGAGGCAAGGAGAATTTCCCGGAGTTCCTACAGGGAATTTTATTACTTGGACGTATTTCTGCCGAACGGAATGGACCACTAGACAAGGTACGAATTACAGCATGCTGATACATGTTTCTCAACCCAAATTTTACGTAAAAAACAATGCGCACAACGAAATTAACCGAAATCAACTCCTGACGAAGATAATTAATGATTCTTGATGCGTAAATTCAAACCACCCGCTCATGAAAACTCGATGCTCTACGTGGTTCACATCGCGCGCTAAACGTTATCATGACAGTCTCTGCGATAAAAAAATCTGGCAACCTCAATCTTGACGCTTTGGCTCAGTTGTAGCAAATTGCTAATGGTTTGAACAACACATGGGGGAAATGGACATTGCTCGATTGAGAAGCTTGCTAAAACCGTTGTAGTGCGAGATTTAACTCACGTAGAGCTTTGAGTTTCTTGAGCGGGCAGTTCAAATTCCTCGTAACCAATGTGAAATAAAAACGTTAGTACCTTCGTTATGAGTTGATTTTAGTAATTTTCGTTGTGTGCATCGTGTTTTACTTGAAATTTTGGTTAAGAAACATGTACCAGATTACTTAAATTCGTACCTTGTCTAGTGGTCCATTATGTGCATAGAGACATGAGCTCTGAGACCCATAAGAATATACGCATAATAGGGCTCACGTCATAATGAACCGTAGAGTACATAGAATCGTAATGTAAGTGGGTGAGCTGGCGCCACTTTTTAAGCATTTTCCGGGTCCCGAATTCCGAGACTCCTGTGTGACGCCGGGTCACTTTTTCGATACATAATCGATTGTTGGCGATACACGGGTACCCGGCCATCCGATGTAAACAAAGAAGATAGGAATCACCAAGTATTCCACACCGCCATTTTGGCTCGAACATGTATCGAAAAAGTGACCCGAACTCGGCGCACACCGGGCTCGGAACTCGTCGAGCAGAACATGGCGCCAGCTCTCCCATTTACATTACGACTCTATGTGCTCTATGTAATGAACATAGTTCCGTTTGGTAGAAATATGTCCAACATTCTCCTCTTCGGATTTATTTTGGAGACGACGGGAATTCCCGTTGTCTCGATAGCTGAGATGCCGTGCTAAGGAAAGCCGTACGGACATTAGGAAGTTGCCAAATTTACCCTGATAAAAAATGTATTTTTGATGACGTTCATGTCCATTTGCCCTTGAAATTTTCAGATATTTTAGATTAAACTGTACTTTAAATTACTGTTAAATGTACTGATTAAATGTACTTTACGAACAGCCCCCTCTAAACATTTCGACGGTGTAAGTCGGCAATCACATAACTCGTTTGCGGTGTCTGAAAATCTCCGCCTCAATGTTATTTTTTGGAAGGAGAACAAATTGACCTCACTCCTTGAAGTTTTTGCAGAATTTTCTTCACACAGAGAAGAAAAATCACCGCAGTTTTAAAGAATTGCCGTTGAGTAGTTTTCGTTTAAATAATGAAGTATAACAGGAAGTCTGCGACGTCGCAAACCGAGTTAGGTACGTGATTGCCGACTTACACCGTCGAATAGACTTTGGCGTAGCCATCGACATGCAACAGTTTGGCAATATGGAGTAATTCTAAGATAAAATTTGTTAAACTCATTTTATGTTTTATGTGTTGTGTTTATGTGGCATAGCCATAGCCATTTGGTATTATAGCATTTATGGCATATTGGCATTTGTGTATGTTCTTCATGTTTGCAAGGTGTCCGATTGCATGTGCTATTCGGGGGCTTTCTTCATGTCGGCCGCCCCCCTGGGTCAGAGGTTCATCTTCGGCGAGGAGGACATCACTCTCCCGTTGGAGATCTACATGCCGTTCGTGGACTCCTTCATCGTCAAGTACGCGCTGACCGTCGTCTACATTTTCTACATCTTCAAGAGCGTCTGCTCGCTCATCTGCATGTTCATCTGCTACCTGCTCTACATCGAGGCCATGCTCCACGTCAACTACATCCATTTCGACGACGCCTTCGTCCGCATCCTCGACACTGCTGAGAAGAGGATGTCCCGATTCTCCAAGAAGATCGACGTTGAGCTCATTAGTGTTATCGAGGAGCAACAACTGCTGTACAGGTAGTCAAAAGTTCCGAGAAAGTTCCGGAAAATGCAAAAGATCCGGAATATTTTGGGACTTTTGAAAGTTCCAAAAAAGTTTGAAAAAGTGATTTTTGAAAGAGGGGTTACACTACGGATAGCGTAATTTTTAGGGGGAGATAAATAGCAGTGGATAAATGTTGGGTAGGGTGTAGGAGGGTGTAGGAGGGAAGGGATGGTCTAAAATCTGAGAAAAATGAGAGAAGTAGTTATCCATAGATATCCCCAAAAGAGTCTAATACGTATTTTAGTTCGTAATTGGTTTTCACTCCGCAAAAAGGATCCAGGAGCAACCCAATATTGCTAAGACTGTGCAGCTTACATTCTTTGCAAACAAATTACTGAATCATGCAAAAAAAATGAATTTTAAAGGGCGTTCGTCTTGAAATTATAAATAACTTAGTTTTGGTGATAAGTTCATATGCAAGGTAAAAAAGTTGCACAATCTTAGCGACATTGGAATATGCTTTTGATTCCTTTTTGCAAAGAAAGTCCAATTGCATATTGCAGTCGATTTCTCATTTGAACAGAAAACCGCCAGATTCTCGCCGTGATGTCATAATGCATAAGGTCTATTGTTGTGCTTCTGACCTCATTCTCTGCAATTGCTCTTATTTTAGGTTGGCCAACGGACTGCACCAGTTTGTGGACGCCGGGACTCTCTTTTTCCTCCCATCTGCAGCTTTTCTCTGCACGTCGTCCATATTCATCGTCAACCAAGTAAGTGCGCGCGCCTTTTGGCGGCGCAACTCAATACTTAAACTGCGAAAACGCGTCGGGGAATAATCAGGTCTATGGCCTGGTCAGAGATAGAAAACGAAAAATTTCATGAAATTTCAAATGGCTTGAATTAATTTCACAAAATTTGAATTATATTAATTTTTTCGGAATAATTGATGCAACCTTTGGAGATCCGAAAGCGTTTCAAGGGGTCTCCCTATTGAAGCAGTTGTATTATGCTACCCTTACTGAGGTGCTATACACGGAGGGGAGGAGGCACAAGGGGCGGTTAGACAGTAAAGCCCCAACCTAATCTCTAAACCAAACGAAAACATTTGCACCGCGTGAATGCGTTAGGCTCGGGGTGAAACATTTCAAAATCTAGAATCACTATTTCTAGGCGTTCCTTGGCCTTCTGAATGCATCTCTAAAAGTTTCAAAAAATTTCGTGAAATGTCAAGCGAATAAATTTTACAAGATTTTTCATCCTTAGATGTGTCGTGCTTTGCGATATATCGATTGATCTGCCATTTAAACCGATTCAAAAGGATCGATTAACACGGCGATCGCAACGAACACCTCAGTACACACAGGAAAGAAAATCCGCAGTTTCAATCCAGAAAGGAAGTTCAGCAAATACGTGCAATTTTTTGAAATGACTTCCTCCATTTATCATTTCTTGTCAAAGAAAACATTATATTTTATTTGCAAATTGATTCACGGAAAATTGTGACGGCTACACTTCATCTGAACTCCTTTACGGGAAAAAGCAATAATTTTCCTTCAAACTGGAAAATAGGCCACCCCACCACCAGCTTTACTCTGATTCTAAAGGATGTCCGAAGAACATGCCCGAAGTAATGAACGATATTCGCAGGTCAAGCTCTTTGAATAAATGGTATTTCCCAAAGAAAAAATTTGGCCACGTTCAAATATCTGGATTTTTTAGGTCTTTCTACTAAGAATTGCCAAGTTCTTATCTTTAAGGGCTTTTTTACTACGCTTTCGCGTTAATTTTAGTGAGAGTACTATACACACGTCTTTTCTCCCAAAAACTTATAAACTGGTCTTTACACAAGGTCAATAAAAAATCCAGGTCTCATGCAAGGACACTATTAACGGCCAACTACTCAAAAGCACGTACTTCCATCGCGATGTTTACCCTGGTAAAAATTGGCGATAAGAGCTGCGTTTCAAAATACCATAGGAATTCTTATAGCCGGCTAAAGAAGGCTACAGAAAATCATATAGCTGGCTGTAGAATGCGGAGAAAGTCATACGGCCGGGCTATACGAAGCGATGAAAAATTATGCAGCCGGGCTGTAGTTCCTATCGCCGGGCTTTACACTTTATCGCCTGACTGTTGCTTTTTCGCCATTGATTATAAAAGGCTATAAGAAATTGTGTAGAAATTCGTGTTCTTTGGACATCATTAAGTTTGATACGGAACCACCTAAATATTTACAAAACACACATTATATTTTCCTTTAATACATATTTTTTTTCATCAATTAAAATGAGAATAATCCATACAGGATGTGCAAACATTTCAAAATCATGAGTTGAATAACGCTGACTCCGCCAGATTAAATATTAGAGCCTAACACAAAGCGGAGCGGCGACGCACTGGCGCCTACAAACCTAACAGGGATACTTCACGCATTGCGCAACGCGTGAAGTATCCCTGTTAGGTTTGTAGGCGCCAATGTGCGTTTCGCGCTGGCTGCCCGCCTGCCGCACCGCAGCGTGCCACGGCGCTTGCGCTTGAAGGAACTATTTCACACCAGAGGTATTGCACAGTATCATACGAAACTGAAAGCGCTCTAATATATTAGTAATGGCAGGCATCGATCAAAAGTACGGAGCTTTCCTCGCAAAATAATCAAGATACTACGGCCCAAAAAGAGAGCAGTATTCCAAAAACTCACTAAGTCCTAGAATCCATAATTAGTAACGCTTAGCATACACTTTATCGCCTGGCTGTTGCTCAATCGCCATCGGCTATAAAAGGCTATAAGAAATTGTGTAGCCGGCTATAGAAGCTATTGGAAATCTTACAGCCGGCTGTAGGTCTATGGTATTTTGGAACACAGATTCTACTGCCAATTTTTACCAGGGATAGTTTCAAAATGTCGGCTTGTACTTCATTTTTTTTTCAAGAGAAACAAGCCAATTCTTTAGCTTGAAATTCCTACATAATAATTTTTGCTCGTCGAACAGAGAAGAAAAATCAAGGAAGTTTTCGCGGAAATACTTTGACTACTTTCCCAAATAAAAATGAAAGCACGATAGGAAGTCTGAAACATCGCGATTGGAGATACGTGGGTTCGCACTTTGGCCATGGATATTATCACCATCTGGAACTGTGTTTTGTGCAGGGATCGGCTCATCATATTAAACTCATAAGCGTTGTGGCACTACCGTTGACCCAGCTGTGCGCCCTGTTCATCACAGCAGCCAAAGCAACGGAGAGGGTCAGTTCAGCATGAATTAATTAAATTCGCCCTTTCACAATGTCTAGTATATTCAAACCTGTAACTATTACGGGGAAAAAAATGTTACCCGTTGGATGTTCGTCATATTGTTTCTCAGAGACGCAGATAGATCCTCCACTTGCTTTTAGGAGTCTTGACGATAGGTGGCAGCTTTCACTTTCAGAGATTCAACTCTTCCATACAGACAACTGTAGGGTTTCGATAGACGATCAAAGTCCATCAAAGTGTCGGGAGTCATCAGTCTTAAACTCATTAATTTGCTTAATTTTAAAATGAAAAACTTGGCAGAAATGTTTCCTGTGGCAGGAAATGATGAATGGTGGCACTCCATTCTGATCTTACTTTGAACAAAATAGTGCGGTCCGTCAAAATTTGATGGTAGACGGTGACCATCAGTCATCAGAATGTCTACTTTGATCGGAATTGGTTCGGAATTTGATCGTCTATCCAGGGCTCTAAAGGCGCACAGTCATCGCCCTTTTTTTCGGCTGATAATCTACCTAAGAGATGAATGATGAACCTCGGGTGACGTAATGAGCCAAACTAGTTTGGCAAACTTCGTTGCGTTCGCGAGACGGAATACCTAACACGATGTTCAACATCTACCTAGTAGGTAAGTCAACAGTTGAATGTTGGTGTCCATTGCTGAGATAGCAATGGAAGATCTCTTAGTCTCTGTTTCTCGCCTCCGGCAAATCTACATATGATCCATCAATTTAATTTTTGAACGGCTTGTGAATACTTCTATGCTGGCATCATACAGGCTCATCAGATGAATCTTTAGCTTTTGAATGCACTAAAAATATTCTTTCAGGATTTTGTAGTTTGTTGCAAGATGTTGGCGTAACGTTGGATCATGCGTATATTTTTCCATTTAAGTTCAGGTTTAGAAAATTTTCTTCCGGTACCGGGAATCGAACCCGAGCCTCCTGGGTGAAAGCCAGGTATCCTAGCCACTAGACCATACCGGATGTTGAAATGGGTGTGAAACTTCAACATACAAGTTGTATTGACTTTAAAAATTTTGATAAAATGATTTCGATGGCCAAAGTGCGAAACTACGTATCTCCATTGGTGTGTTACAGCATTTCCGCATGTATTTTATTTTTTTGGAGAGGAGCAGGCCAACTTTATTGGCTGAAATTCATACGGAATACAGAGAAAAAAAATCAAAATTGTTTTTAAAAAATTATGTTGACTAGTTTTCCAAAGTAAAATTAAAGTATGGCAGGCAGTCTGCGACGTCGCCAACGAAAATACGCGGTTTCACACTTTGGTCATCGATTTTTATCGATTTACTTTTACAGTTTTTTTAGAAAAAGAAATAAATTATTTTTAATTTTTTTTGATGCTTTAAAGTAATTCAATTTGCCTTGATTTATTTAATTTTGCGATTTAATTTTTCTAATTTTTGTTTTTGTACTATTAACAGAGCAGAAAGACGTCCACGTTAGTTTACGGTCATCTAATGACCTTCGTTGAAAGACGGTACAAACTCGATCGATCTCTGACTCTTCTTCTACTCCGCACTCAAAGGCCTGTCTCGTTCAGAGCTGGAAAAATTTTGAGATTATCTCTGCCTAATTTCGTTGCGGTAGGTAATGCTTTCTCACGATTGTAATTTCTTTAAATAATTACGTAAGAAAGTAATGAATGCAAAATAAATTAAAGTCGAACTGAAAGAATAAAAAAAAAAAAAATCCGATGACTTCTTTCAGAATGAGAAAAAACCTATTGATACATTCGAATATTTTATCATACTTCATTGTTTCCCGAGTGAAATTATTTAGTATGGATTTTTTCTCAAAAATTTGCTTTATATACCATTTCCCTTTTTTTTAATAATGTGTTTTACACTGAGTGCTCGCCATGAAATTCAAGCAATGGTGTTGATCGATCAAATAGTAGAACAATTTTAGTGACGTGGAAAAATATGTTAATAAAAAATTAAGGAAATGAGGGAACATTCTGGACTTTAAAATCATACGAATACGTGATTTTAACCTAACTTTATCGCAAATGTGGCATATCGCAAAAATGCTGCTTTAACCACCCCTCGTGATCAAAGTAGCTTACAATAGTGGTGAAAGTAGCATGTTCTTGTAGTAAAATTTACGTTAAAACATTGCAGTCACTTTTTTAGCAATTCAATTGTTAAATCAGCAATTTAATTTTCTCCGTGTTGTTTTGGTGTACCTATTGTCTTTGTCCAGGGAACACTCACAAAATTTCTCCTGATTATTATTTAATTATATGTTTATTTTCTATTTATTTATTTTCTCTTTTGATCCTTTTTTACAGTTTTTCAGACAGATGTACTCAGTATATGCGCTGTTTAACTCGCTCAGTACGCGAGGAGTCACTTTGACGTCGGCTTGACGAAAAAGCCCTCGTCAGACCCTAAAAAAATCGGAGATTGATTTTCCCATGACGTCAATGACGAACTGAACGTTTGAGTCATCTCATCATACAGCGTAGATTGAATATCAGAAGGAGGCAAAAAAGGCCAACAGGGAATATGGAGTATTTATGAGCATACATTTTTTGGGGGAAGCAGATAAACATCAAAATTATGCCGCTTTGCAACACTTTCACCCAGTTGGCAAAATGCGACATTCTTGAGCGGCGAAAGCTAAAAAAATCTTTCCATGCTTGAATTTTTCACGTGTGTATGTACAAGAATGTGTGAGTATGCGCGATGGAGGGGGAGACTCCCATGATCACCACTACCTTGTATACATCTACTCGATATTTTGGATTATATAAGCCATTTTTTAAAACAAATTTGGGCCACTTTGCTGGCTGATTATTTTCTTGAAAAAGAATCAACGGAAATACGTACGATTAAAGGGTCCTATTTCGGGCGAGTTTTTTTGCCAGCTTAAGGCGATTCTAGCGAGTCGAACTTTAATATGGTCAAGGGGGCTCACTATCAAGATATTGCAATTCGTTTTATGAACAGTTCAATGAAATTATTCCATGTTAGATTTGATATTATTAAAAAGGTCGGTTCCTTCGAGCTCTAACCGCAAGACACGGTTTTAAAGGGGTGCATTTGTATTCGTCATCTCCTTTCGATGTTCTCTCCAAGTCGATATCAAACACATAAAATGAAATCTCAAACCTATTAAAAAACAATTTGTTTTTCATTCGTCCCGTCTCTGAGCATGGAGAACGCAAAGAAAATGCAGAATGCAACTATTCAAGCTTGTGCGTAACGTGGTGAGGTATCGATTATAAATGAAGGGGTTTATTCATCGCTCAGAACTTCCTCATCTAGAAAGGAGAAGTGTTGTGCGAAACATTAAATATGGTATACCTTTTTTCATTGTTCTTTCCTGGAGACAATAATCCTACTGCGAATTTCAACTCATGACGAAAACCGACACAGAATCTGGAGAGGTAAAGCCGGAATGTTGATTAAAAAAAAACAAGCCATTGATTTATTTTAATTGGTGATTTTGAACATCAAAACTTAAAATTAGTCATCAGTTAATCATTTCATGGTTGAACTAACCAGGAATCATGTCTCAAAAAGAAACAAATTGGTATCTCGAACTGGCATGCGGCATTATACGCATGCGCAATTACTGCCGTGCCAAGGAAGAACGCCGTATGAACATTCGAGAGTTGCCAAATTTCCCTTCATAAAACATGTATGTATTTTTAACAGCATTCATGCATATTTTTCCTTGAAATTTTCAAATACTTTCGATTTTTCGCACAAAATCGTCTGAAAATTTCGGAAAATAATAGTCTCCATTTTCTTAGTAAATCCGGCTTTTATCGAAGGAAATTTGACAGCATCTGAAGGCTCAGGCCCGCCACAAGGGGGGGGGGATACTGGGTCCCTGGTACCGGGGCCCGTGACGCAGGTGACAAACCACTACGAATTCATGTGCAACCCTTGTCTCGTAGGGAAAAGTGAAAAAATACCCTAAAAATTCCGAAAAAGGTGAATTAAGTTTCAAAAACACGCCACTATAAAGTTTTCCTTACTTTTTTAGAGATTTTCAAGATTTTGAGTATATGTAGAATGATATTTTTAGTAACTGTGTTTCATTTTCTTCCGTTGTCGGATGCTAAGAGGCTCCTTTCTGGGCATCCTCGACTTCAATGGCTTAACTCCCTTGCCATAGACGTACGAAAGGGGAGTCCAGGGGGGCCTGGCTCCCCATAGAATTGAAAATTATCATCTGCCCCCTCAAAAAAAAAAAATTTATAGACGTTTTGAATGCAACAATTCGAAAGTTTTTGGTGCTGAAAGTAAACAAAAAGGCGTAATTATTCTGCAGAAATTGATGGAAAATCTCTATCATAAGAGCTTCATAATGCGTCCAAATAGATTTAAAATTTCAAAAATTTCCCGGGGGAGGCCCCCCGGACCCCCCCTCCCCCCCTGTGCTAGGGGCTCGGGCCAGAAAATTGGCACCAGGGCCCGAGATGGGATGTGGCGGGCCTGTGAAGGCTCATACGGCGTTCTTCCTTAGCACGGCATATTTCGCGTAAGGATTGACATAGTCTATCATATTTTCAAGGAGTATTACCAGAGCAACTTTCAACGCAAAATCTGAATATGACATTGAAATTGGGCTGAACATGATATGAATGACGATAATTTTGATTTTATGAAAAGTCTCATTTTTTCGCCTTTCATTATGTTCGAACTGAAACACCTCAAAATAAAGTTTCATCGATTCTCGGATTTTCCCTTTTAGTTCAAGCTATAACACTTTCGTGTAATATTGATGGCGAAACTTCAGAACCACAAATCTCGGTTTGCGACATTGCAGACTTCCTGTCATACTTCATTTTTTATACAAAGCACTACTCGACGCTAATTCGTAAAAACTTCCGTGATTTTTCCTCCCTGTTTGAAATAAATCCTGACAAAATTTCAAGGAATAATGTTGATTTATTTTCCTTCAGAAAAATCAAAGTATCAGCGGAGATATTCAAACACCGCAAACGAGGTAAGTGATCTGCGGGCCGATTATTGAAATTGATCGACAAAGCAATAGACTAAAAAGACAAGAGAGATGTGGAGGTATCCTATTGGTGGATGCGTGCGGTTGCAATGGGCAAATGAGGACTAGTAGACTAACTAACGGCAACCCACGAGAGACCCTATAGTTAGTCCATCATTTTATCCCCTTGTATATGCGAACCACCCATTTCAACCAATAGGATCGCTCCATACTCCCTATGTCTTTTTTGTCTTTTGCTTTGTCTCTTAGTTTCCATAATCAGTCCGCTAGGAGTTTCACCGTCGATATGCTCTTTTCAATAGACAATTGATTAAGGGCCAAAAAAAAAACTACGCTAAAACAGATCAAACATTGGTGTTGAAAGACGATTTTCTACACTTTCGTCAAAGTATCTCAAAATAAGACATTTCAACTATCGATATTTTTTCCAGTATAACCTTAAGCAATGTGTATAAAATCAGATTATCAACATTTCAATATATTCATCAACCGATTACAGATCTAAAAAAAAAACGGAAATCGGCCAAAAATTCTCTATAACGTCAGAAAAATGGGATTTTTCACGCGTTTGTAATTAACATCTCAAAGCTCAAAGTGCCTCAGAACATCTTTCAAAGCATGTCTTCGGTTTTACGTAATTTACACTCATGCTCCTAAAACTTACGAGCCTCAGAATTCAGTATAAATGCCTGTAGGTTACGTCATTAAAATAATCGCTGATTTCTGAGCCAGATTTTTCATCAGTATATGTACATTATAATTATGTAATGAGAGTTCCATCTCTTTAGAGATATCAACAATTATCAAAGTACGATCGGTTTTATCTTAGTATATATAAGCTCAACCACGATGAGTAACATGACAGAGGACCCGGACCCGGACTCCGGACTCCAGACTTTTTGTCGTAGATCTTCGAATTTCTAGACTGTGTTCCATCCCTCTCGAGTGCAGATTACAGTGGAGTGGAAAATTGCTTAATATGACGAGAATATTAATTTTAGATTATTCGGCGTGGAATACTCAGTGTGAGATGTATCTCCCTTACATTTTTAAAGAGGAAACAAGTGAATGTGCGGAAAACACGACAGGCACTCAAATCAATCAATCAATGGTGCGCCACGTAATATGATGTGTTTAACTGCAAATTCATTTAACAAAATGCGTGGATTAAAATCATAAGTGAAAAATGCGGGATGTACGGACTTCGGATTGAGAACCAGCTCTTTAATTCGTGGAATCGTTCCCTCGATTCTCCAAATCATCAGGATCAGATCGGCGTGGAATACTCAGTGTGAAATGTATCTCCCTTACATTTTTAAAGAGGAAACAAGTGTATGTGCGAAAAACACGACAGGCACTCAAACTCGATGGTGCGCCACGTAATAGGACGTATTTAATTGCAGGATCATTCATTTATCAAAATGCGTGGATTAAAATCATAAGTGAAAAATGTGGGATGTACGGACTTCGGATTGAGAACCAGCACTTCGATTCGTGGAATCGTTCCCAAGAGAGATTTGGCTGGTCACAGCTCCGGAATAAATGTAATATTTCTTGGGATAATCCTAGATCTACATTTCTAACTCTCAAAAGTTTGATACTATTTTTTGGGATTGTTGCCACCAGCGCGGGTGACGTGAAAGAAAGGAGGCTTGCTAGGCCCCCTGAGAAATATTCTTCTTAAAAATAAAACATCCAGAAGTGAGTTGGTGAGTACCTAAAAATACAAAGTTATCGTGAAATTTCGTAATATATTCTTAATTTCCTTTGACTTTCAAATTGGAGCCATGTAAATTATTTTGTTAATTTTTGTTGACATCGCAGAGGGAAACATAGTAGTATGGACAATTTTGCAACTTGTCGTGCCCACATATTTTTCTCGTTTAAAAATGTTTTACATAGTAGGTGTGCGAAATATACTCAAACTTATTTTGTGGACCAGCCTAATAGTCTTTTTGTGCTTGCACTTTCACGTCTATCTTACCCGATTTCACGCTGAGAAAAGTTCTGGAGATAAGAGTATGGTTTTTTGTGTGTGGACCGTGGGTATGATGTACTCCGCACCTCGAAGAGTTTTTTTCTTCTTTTTTACACAATTACATCGTGTAAATTAGCTTATGTTTACAAGTTGAATAGCAATAAAATATCTGTACACAGAATATTTTCTCCTTCATCTTTTAATCTTATAACCCACTCCACCCACCTTTATTGTTGGTAACGCAGTCGAGATACCTTGTCTTTATCTCTCTTGATGCTCATATCTTCATGGTTATACCAGCTTACATTTCCACTACCCCTATTTGAATCGCATTTAAAATACTTTTTATAACTACCGAGTTTAAAAAATAATTCTTCACAATTTACACTTTTAATTTAATTAGTTGGACGACATTTGGCAACAAGGAACCAGCGCGAGTATGGTGTTTTCAAAATCGTGCAACTTTTTCTTTTCTTTTAAAAATACTTAATGTTTGTAGACAGCATTAAAAATACAATTATTTTCCTTTTAAATCAACAATCTGTTGGTGGAAAGCCAAAACTATTTGGCAATCTGAGAAATTTTTTAGATAATTATAAGGAAGCAACATTTTTACAACACTGTATAAGCGCTGGTTCCTTTTGCTAAATGCGATCCAGTTTAGTATTTAATTGATTCACCACTACTGCCAAACTTTCACTTAAAGTGAAATATGAATAAACAAGCACAATAATTTGTATAAATCAATGGAGGAAAAAAAACTTGAAGAAAGAATGAATGCGTAGAGAAAAAATTTCGATTGAAAATGCTCAAAAGTGTGGACGAAACTTCTCGATTTCTTCTACGTCTATATTAGCCTTTCCCCCCAGGTTGTGTGCTTGTATTATATTTGGGGTACTTTAAATTCATTTATAATTATATTAAGAGATTGGTATACTCATTCAAGAGTTATCTTTTAGCAGTAACAAATATTAGTCATGCGACCTGGAAGAGTAACATGTATGATAGAATTAATTTTTTCACTACACATCATAAGTTTTCAGGCAGAATAATAAATAGATGGAAATTTGTCTCGTAAGATTTGAGATATTTACTTCATGCATCTAACAATGAGACCATAAGTGGTTCTACGGAGATCGGGGAAGCCAAAGGACAGTGGCGATTCTTACAAGTTGGCAAAACTGATTTTCCTCCATCTGAATGTATGTAAAGGCCTGGATCAGGCCCGCCAAAGGGGGAGGGGCGGTTACTGGGTCCCTGGTGCCGGGGCCCGGGCCCCGGAGGGGGCCCGTGTTACCCGTGACAAACCACTACGAATTCACATGCAACCCTTGTTTCGTAAGAAAAGATGAAAAATTTACCCTAGACATTTCGCAAAAGGTGAATAGATTTTCAGAAATACGCTGGGGCACTGTAGAATTCTTCTTAAATTTTCAAAAAAGTATACTTCTTGGAATATTTCTATCTATTTTCAAGATTTTTAGTACAGAGGGATATTTTTAGTAACTGCGTTTCATTTTCTTCTGTCGTCAGATGCTAAGAGTCTCCAGTCTGGGCATCCTCGACTTCAATGGCTCATGCCTCAACTTTCTTGCCATATACAAACGAAGGGGGAGTCCAGGGACTCTTAGAACTGAAAATAGTATCATATCATATGCCCCCCCCAAAGAAATAAAAATTTTCCAGATGTTTTGAATGCAACAATTCGCAAGTATTTTGTGCTGAAAGTATAAAAAAGAAACGTAATTATTCCGCAGAAATTGATGGAAAAATTCTTTTTGGAAGCTTCAAAATGCGTCCGATTAGTCGTATAAATTCTAAAATTTCTCGGAGGATGCCCCTCGGACCCTCCCTCCCCCCCTCCGTGTTTGGGGCCCGGACCTTATTACTGGTACCAGGGCTCGAGATGGGATTTGGCGAGCCTGCATAAAAGCTATTTCCATTTAAATCTTCCGTCACATTCATACTAACGGAATGCGTGAGGTATCACGCCGCATTTGAAGGCGTTTTCAAAACAGCTTAATTCCGATACCCGGATTATCGTTTTGCATTGTTCATATTCTTTTGTTATATTCCGTGCCACTTGTTTATTTTTAATCCTCGTAGAAAAACCTACCATTCGTAAATACAATTCTAGCTGAAGCGCACTTCAGCTATGCATTCACCACTGCAAAAATTTCAGAGGAAATCGACAAGCCCAGCGTGCATGGAGGCTATCTCCAATGTAATCTTCCGTCACAATCTTACGGCGCAATGATACAACTATTTGAACTCTCCGGAATGCGTGAGGTATCACGCCGCATTTGAAGGCGTTTTCAAAACAGCCAAGTTCTGATACCCGGATCATCGTTTTGCATAGTTCATAATGTTTTGTTTCCATTTCTAACCACTTGTTTCATTATATTCCTCCTATAAAAACCGCCCTTTTGCGAAATACAATTCTAGCTAAAGCGCACTTAAGCGCATTCATGACTGCAAAAATGGTAACGGAAATCAAAAAGGCCAGCGTGTATGAAGGCTATTTCAATTTGTAATCTTCCGTCGCATATCTAAGGCGCAATGATACAACTATTTGAACTCTCCGGAATGCGTGAGGTATCACGCTGCATTTGAAGGCGTTTTCAAATCAGCCAAGTTCCGATACCCGGATTATCGTTTTGCATACTTCATATTCTTTTGTTACATTCCGTGCCACTTGTTTATTTTTAATCCTCGTAGAAAAACAACCCATTTGTAAATACAATTCTAGCTGAAGCGCACTTCAGCTATGCGTTCACCACTGCAAAAATTTCAGAGGAAATCGACAAGCCCAGCGTGCATGAAGGCGGGCCCGCCACAAGGGGGGGATACTGGGTCCCTGGCATCGGGGCCCGTGTTACCCGTGAAAAACCACTACGAATTCACATGCAACCCTTGTTTCGTAAGAAGAAGTGAAAAATTAACCCTAGAAATTTCGCAAAAGGTGAATAGATTATCAGAAATACGCTGGGGTACTGTAGAATTCTTCTTAAATTTTAAAAAAAGTATACTTCTTGGAAAATTTCTATTTATTTTCAAGATTTTTAGTATAGAGGGATATTTTTAGTAACTGCGTTTCATTTTCTTCTGTCGTCAGATGCTAAGAATCTCCAGTCTGGGCATCCTCTACTTCAATGGCTCATGCCTCAACTTTCTTGCCATAGACAAACGAAGGGGGAATCCAGGGACTCTTAGAACTGAAAATAGTATCATATGCCCCCCCCAAAAGAAATAAAAATTTTCCAGATGTTTTGAATGCAACAATTCGCAAGTATTTTGTGCTGAAAGTATAAAAAAGAAACATAATTATTCCGCAGAAATTGATGGAAAAATTCTTTTTGGAAGCTTCAAAATGCGTCCGATTAGTCGTATAAATTCTAAAATTTCTCGGGGGATGCCCCTCCGACACCCCCCCCCTCCGTGCTGAGGACCCGGACCTTATTACTGGTACCAGGGCCCGAGATGGGATGTGGCGGGCCTGGCCTGGATACACACTCTCTCCGTCAATTTCCGATAAAAATTATGACAAAAATGGCGGTCGAGAGTTATCTAAATTATTATCTAAAATTAATTAAAACAGCGTGTTGATTGATAAAAGCATGAAATAAGCACGGTTGTGTGGAAATCAGATGGTGAATGAGACCCACAGTTCCATCATCTACCATCAAATTTTTGCAGGCCGCAAAAAATTGATGGTAGATGGTGCGCACCAGCCACCATTTGATCGGAAATTGATGGAAATTTGAGCGTGTATCCAGGCCTTTAAGCAATCGATTCTCGGTGAGACAACTTACTGCCTCATCTAAAATCGATATTTTTAGTGTATTTACAGTTGTACTTTAATAGGTAATGTATGTAAAGCTGTGTTACTCACGTAGTGCTTGACGCACCATTCCAAATAAGACAGGAAACGAACACAATATGGATATAGAGCGAGGAAAAATTTGCGCGTTTACGACGGCGCGGAGATACAACTATTCGTACTTGATGGACGTCCGTGCTGCATCTGAAAAATTGAAGGCGCGATGACGCGAAGCGTGTGCTCTCAATATGCTCTGCTGTATGCTGTCAATGAGGTGTCACTCATATTCGGAGGAAAAGTTGAAAAGGAGGCCCGAATACGTCTTTCTTGACTTCGGCTGTGTTGATACTCGTTCTTTCCTCTTTTTTCAGGTCCTTGTCTGATTATATTTTAGGATGGATTTGCAGACCCACGTTTTAAGCGCGTGTAAATCGCAGTACTGGCTCGGTTCTTTAGGAAATAATGGTACTTGGACACGTTTAGTGGCTTTAATTTTTATGTTTTCCTTTACTTCAGAAGTCTGTCGGTTACTTCAATACGTTCAATTTTTTGTTCTTTTGAGTATGTTTGTGTTTTTGCTAAATATTCAAAATCTGCCGAGATTTTTCACCTAATCGATGCGATATATCGCATCCCAGTTCGACCACGTCATTTGAGCTTTACGAATCACCTTAAAGACACCCTACTGAGGAGTGTTTGCAGGATTCGCCTAGCTCTACAAAGGGTTTGGGGAGCCTCCCTAATAAAAATTTGGAAAAATTGATTTATATTAGAGGCAATTAGGAGCTGTTCCTACCGAAAAGTTGATCCAATAAGTAATAAGAAGGATAAAAAATTATGCACGCACTTATGTAGCGAAATCTCTCTCATTCTTGGGAGGGATCCAAGTAAATTCTGGGGGGGCTAAACCCCCGCAGCCCCCCTATTGCCGAAGTACCCCATTAATACTCTATTTCCTGCCGGTTAATTGTGCGGCGCGACCCGTAAAATTGAGGAGGAGTGAATGACCTTGCGATCATATGAGAGCGATGGAGTAGCGGCGGGGAGGAGGTCACGAAGCTCCGCCCATCCTCATTCCGATTCAGCTCCAGCCCGGACTGACACTCGTTTGTGTTTATTATTATCGATGACAGTTCGGTAATTGCTGGCAATGTGTTCTTGCGAGTGTGGAAATTTTTTATTCGTGAATTTAGAATTTCGTTTCTACCAGTGATGTGATTTCTTCTGTGGATAGTAGAGCCATTTTAACACGATGGAGTCTAAGAAGAGTGGTCGTATGTGGAGCCCCACACACGTTCAAGTCACAGGTAAATACTGCGTTCGTAACCTATAAAAATTTGTACACACCTACTCCTGGATATATGTGGAAATTAAAGTTTCTCCCAGCTTTTCAGCTATTTAGTGATGAATGAAATTCAATCCTTGACATTCACTAGTTTAACCATTGGTGGGCTAAATAACAACACAGCACCTACTTATCAGTGGCCTCTTGGGAGATAACTGTACTTGCATTCCTGTACTTGGCTGTATATCACCTGAGGCTAAATCTCTATTTTGCAGGGAAATGGCTTTCTTACTCACGTTTCTTGGAAGGATTAGAATTTGAACATTCAGTTTCTAATTCTATCGTAAACTTCTCACCTAAATAATGTTTAGTTTTGGCCAAAAGTTTTCTTGTATATCGATATCGTAGCCTAACGCTGAGACTGTTAAGCTGTAAACCTACGCTTAAACTTGCTGCTGATAAGGTATCGTCATGACTGTAGTTTGAATAGCCTATCTAATTTAGTAGTTGGTGTAAAATGATGAGCTTTTCAAAAATCCTTCTATAAGAATGAAAAATTTACCAATTGATAGGGTAATCAACAGGTTTGGTAGAACTCTCAAGATCTAGTGCCATCACTTTAAGGACCGTGTTTTGTTAGGGTGATGACGAACGTTAACTGGTTGCATGGTTTAGTTACCTTTCATACTTTTTCGGTCCTGATATGAAATAACGCCAAACTTGTTTTTAGCCTTAGTTTTGTTCTCGTTATTTTATTTTTATTTATATTTTTCCCGCAGTCCTATTTTTCCATTTTTGGCAAGTTTCGTGTACGACTGCAGTCAGTTTTGACTTAAAGGTGCTAAGTTAGCCCAAAATTATCATTGTCCAAAAAAAGAAAATTCATCTAATCACGTCAAGACTGAAAAACAGACTTAAGGTAACTGAACCATGTGGTGTTCCAATGTCATGGCAGATAACTATCAATTGTTCAAATTTTGCACCAATGTAGAACTGCATGCACTTGTTCAGTCCACAAGGTTATTTCAATTTGTAAATTTGGTATATCATTGCTGCGTAAACATGAAAGTTACTCATTATCTTATTGTACTTGTCAGTCAACAACAAACCTGTTCAGCCAAAAAGTTGAAAGTGTATCATTTCATTTTGGTATCGCTCACATTACTTAAATTTTAGTAGAAAGATCCAACAATATTCCTCATCAGTAATTATTTCTGTGTTTTCTCCATACTAAGTACACATAGTAATCAATAATTTCTTGAGTTTATTTTTGCCCGTACGAAAGCACTGCACTAATGAACAGATACTGAAATGTCCCATTGCACTGGCAACAACACTCGTAATTAGTCAACTTAGGATGTTTACTTCGACATTAAGCGCAATTCAATTGTCATCAGCAGGTGTAACAATTTCAATAATGAGTTCTCTTGTTGCACTCCTGCATGTGCTTGCCTAATGCAACTAACAAGGGAACTAGGCGCTAGGTCAATATTGATGGTGCTACACGAAGATTACGTATCTCAATTTTCTGACGTTGCAAAATTCCAAGCACATTCTACTCAAATGGCGAGAATGGAAGTTTAGCTATCTTGAGTTAATGAAATTTATCATGAATTCTCGACATTCAAATAATTCTCTTGAAAAAATTAGTGCAAATATTTTCAACTTGTCTTTGAGTAAATAAGGTATGGAGGACATTTTGCATCACAGCAATCGAGATATACCTAGTCTTGTTCTTCCAGTTTTACCTTCAATAGTGATGGCCAAATTGGAAATCATGTATCTTCGTTTGCAATGTTGCAGACTTCCTGTCATACTTTATTTCATCTTTGGGAAACTAGTCATCATAATTTCTTGAAAATTCCCTCGATTTTTCTATTTTATCAGCAAAATATTCTGTATCATTTTTAAGCTTTAATGTTGACTTGTTTCTCCTCGAAGAAATAAAATCCGAGCGGAAACTTTGAAACAATACAATGGAGATGCATGGTTTTGCATTTTGACCATCGATATTGTCTGAGAGATTGGCTTTGCGTTGATCAGGGAACGACTTGTATCAAATCTTAACAAGATGTTTACTGTTGAAACACCAATGCCATATAGCTGGCTCTTTTTATATTGATATAAATCGAAGGTTTCAAATTTTCTGCTCATATTTTTTTTTTTAAAGTGTCTGGATAAACATCATAATACATGGCATGAAATTTCCATAGAATATCCTTCATACAGAAAAGATAATTCACCGACGTTTTCAAGAAATTACGTTTAGTAGGTTCATCTGTAGAAAAAAAAAGTACGACAGGAATTCTGTAATGTCACAATGGGACACGCACATTTCTGCAGTTTCACTATTCGAATTTTAGTTACCTTCTGAATGGTATTTGCGGCGAATGTTTAATGACTTGTGCCCTATCATTTGGTGTGTGAAATGTATGTGTTGATTGAAATTTTTTATTTTAACAAGGATGCAACTGGATTTTCCGTAAATTCTTCCTCTCATGCACGAAGGTGTTTCATAGGTATACTTTCAATCCTGGCCTCTTTTCCGTTCTTAATATTTTCATTTGTCTTGCTCTTCTACGATCATTTCTTTGCCTCTGAGATTAATTTCCTTTCTTTAATCTTCTCTTTTTCAGTTCAAAGAGCCAGAAATTTACTGACCAAAGGGAAACATGGTGAGTTCATAATTACGTACTACACATATTTTTTTATTTTCTCTCCTACCTAGTCATCGCGATATTGAGATCATAAACACATAAGTTTTCCTTTTCCCTAAAAGTCTGCTGTAATAATCACGTACTTAAGTGCTGCGATGCTGAGATAAAATTCAAGTGTAATTTCTTATTTATTTACAAAATCGCTGAATAAATCCCCTTTTTTTATTAATTCCTTTTTTTTCTTTCTTTCTTTAATGTTTACGGAAATTTGCTTAAAAATGTCTTCTGAGTCAACATCGGTCAAAGCGGACAACAAGCGCGCAACTATTCCAACTCAGGAGTCGTTATGGGGTATCACGCAAAAATGAAGGCAACTCTTGGCTTTTTGTCTGTCTCAAACTTCTGACTTCATGAATGGCGCCGCATTCATGGAAACATGCGTATTCACCTATGTTCTCACGAAATAGTTGAAAAAATCGCGTGAAGGTGACGAACGCATAATTCTTATGTTTTTACTTATATAACCCCTGGAAAAGTCGCGCATCGGCTGCGATATTAAGGCGGAAATCGATTGAGATTTTATTTCATTACAAAACTGCTGGAATAATCGCGGATTCGCGATATTAAGGTGAATTCAAGTTTTATTTATGTTTTTATCAAAGTCGTCGAAAAATCGCGTAAATCCCGCGATATTGAGGTGAAAATTGCTTAATATTTTAGGTTTTCACATAACCGCTGAAAAAATCGCGTATTTCTCACGATATTGATATGACGATAGCGTAATTTCTCGCTTTTTTACTAAATTGCTTGAAAGATCGCGTATTTGGCGCGACTAAGTTGAAAATGAAGTAGAATTTCTTATGTTTTCACAAAACCGCTGGATAAATAGCGTATTTTTTTATGCTCACGGAAAGCACTGGAACGTTTTACGAATTAACACCGGTCAAAACGGACACCAAGCGCGCAACTATTCGAACTCCGGAGTATTCTTTCGGTATCACGTGAAAATGAAGGAAAATCTTAGCTATTCGCCTGTCTCGGAATACTGAAGTTTATAAATTTAGCTATTATGCTATATTTAGCTATTATTTTTTAATGTTGAAATTAAGCGCGCAAGTATTCGAACGCCGGAGTATGTACACAGTAACACGCGAAAATGGAGGCAACTTGTGGCTTTACTCCTGTGAAAAATAACGGACTTTTATGAATGCCACGATATTTTCTGAAAAATGCTCCGGTGTCTAGACCGGGAAACTTGGGGATTCATCAGGGAACGAATAAAATTTTATGGAAAATCAGGGAATCAACATGGCCAAGAATTCTAGATACCATGATGTTGTACTGAAATAATGGTAGCGGAGGGGAAAATTTTAAAAGCCTTGAAAATTGATGATAAAAATTGCACTATGATTTTCAAATAAGTATGAAATTGTTTGGAAGTCGACCAATCATCGAACCTTAGTTAGTATATGAATAAAATTTTTCTTTGACCATGTTTTGCTATCATACGTACTGGGTTTTTGATTTTGAAGGTAAGAGAAGCCATCAAAAAATTGTGCTAGTCCAAAAGCGACAGCTTTGTTCCTAGAGTCCTCGCCCAATAAGTTTACGCACTTCCCGACTGCAGCGGAATATCGTCTGACGTCACTTTAACACGTAAAGTAAAAAATACTAGAAGCGAGATGGTGGATCTCCTGTCACAGTCTAAAAGTGCGTAAACTTGTTAACGCGGACTCTATTTCCTTGTTATCTTACATATTTTCAATGGCGGACTCACTAGTCAGTTAAAAGCAACTTTCGAAATCTCCCCCTCTTAATTGAGCTGAAATCGTCATGTCATCTTGTAGTTAGCAATGCAGTTCTTTTTTTATTGAAATCTATAAGACGTAGGCAGTTAACAATCGCCGGCAATTTGCAAGTCAGTGGTGAATAAATATAGAAAAGCATAAAATTCAGAAATAGAAGGAGAAGATTAGAGTGTTGATTATGTTGCCTATCATGCGAATAGACACTTTTTCCTCCGTGAAAACATGGTAGAAATAGGCACATTCGAAAGAGCGTGCAGTGAACTCCATGGCATTAGTTGGGCTGAGATATGACAGGCAACTAAACCAGCTTCGTGAGAAAGCGTGGAGTATCACTAATAATGAAGGCGCTCCAAGCTGAGCTCATGTTTTTGAAGACCAAAACCCCCTAAAAATTGCAGTATGTCTTTGCGTATAATTGCAATTTATCGAAAAAACATGTGAACCGCCTGCGAATTGCCGATGATTGCTAATTGCCTACGACATATATAATAAGTAATCATTTTTAATCATTTGTCTGTTCAAATTCTAACACTGCTCTCTTCTTCCGAAGGGACCAACAACTGCTTCGTTGTCATTGCTTTGGATAAGGAAAAGTATCAAACGTCGGTCAAGGAGAAGGCAACGGACACGGTTGAATGGCGTGAAAAATGTGAACTGTAAGTATCTCACAACTTCTCTTTCATTGCTTCACCTGTTGACTGTTTCATTTTTCTACATTGCATTCAAAAAAATCTCCGCTTCTCTAAAATCCTAAACACCGAATCAACCGGGGGAAGGGGGCGACACGCACGATACAACTATTTCGGCTTCAAAGTAGGTAAAATTGCATATTCACAAAATAAAGGAGATCTTGAACTTCTCTCGGCTGACTTAGAGACTTAAACGCAGGAGTAGAAAAGTTGAATGCGACGAAACGCGCGATACAACTATTTCAACTTCCAAGTAGGTAAAATTGCATATCCATGACAAAATGAAGGAGAACTTGGTTCTATACCCAACTTTCAGTTCATGTAACCGATCGTAGAATAGTTGGATGGGGTGAAACGCGTTATTACAATATACAACTATTTCGACCTCCAAGAAAATAAAATTGCATATTCACAAAATGAAGAAGAACGTGAACTCTTTTCGGCTGAGTTAGAGACTTTAACGCAGGGGTAGAAAAGTTGAATTGGGCGAAACGCGCGATACAACTATTTCAACTTCCAAGTAGGTAAAATTGCATATCCATGACAAAATGAAGGCGAACTTGGCTCTCTATACCCAACTTTCAGTTCGTATAACCGAACGCACGGTTCGTATAACCGTATGTATGAGCTAAAAAGAACTGATTAATGAATTTCGGTCACACGAACCGAACGTTCAGTTACACGAATGAAAAAATCGGGTTTATTCGAAAGCATCATGAACGCTCTGCGCGCTGGCTTTTACAGAAAATGATGACAAGGATATTCATCTTGTGTAAAAATTAGTGCAAACGCACTTATTTTTTCAAAACCAGTGCGTGTGCGTTGAAATTTTGGAGAAAACCATCGCGAAAGCGTTGAATTTTCAGAAAATTAATGCGATCACTCTTAATATTCGGAAAATCACTTTAAGCGCGCTATTTTCTGGTGAAATTTACTGCGAACGCGCAATGTCATAGTGCCTAGGCTAAATCCCTGGTTGCTTAGAACTGCGTAGGCTTAAGAACTGCACCCCTGCCTAAAGATATCTAGTTGCAAAAGCTAGAATTCGTTCTCGCGTTCGTGTCTGTACTCGGGTTTTATGCAAGTTTCAACTTCATACCTCCTCCCTTTTTCTTCGTAAAAAGTCAGGCAACTTTAGCGCCGGTGCCGGTGCTCAGGGAATTTTCCCAAAAAGTCAGGGAATTTTTAAATCGGATTAAACTTACAACCCTGATCATGGACGATGTCCCAGAGTGTCAGCAAACACCAAAATTCAAATTTTCCAAATTTTTGACCGAATCCGACGAACATTGCCCTTCTCTTCGAGGTCAGAGAAAAACAATGTTGTCAATTTGCTGAATCCGCCATGGCTCAAAATCCCATTCCAATTTCTTTTCTCCTTTCTTTTAAATAAATTTACCGATATATCCGGACCAACGTTCGATCGATCAGTTTAATTCGAACCCCGCGATTGCATCATCGAACGAAGCTGAATGAGTCAATATTTTTGAAACTTGAGGACGTATGCTCGCCAGTAATGAAGCACGCACAAAGGATGTGCATCATGGAAAGCCACGAAAATTTCGACAAAATTTCAGCTCGGCGCCGGCCGGCTCCGTGATAACAACGCCCGAAAGATAATTTTTCGAGGTCAAAAACTGAGCGCATTTGGTTTCATCTGATAGTGCTACGTTTCAACTCCTCTCCCCTCTCGCGAATCTTTTTACTTACTCTGACTCATGCCGTATTCCGTTCTCGCTGTCTTGTCGTTCAAGGCTGCCAGATTTTGTGATAACATTTAAATATCGAGTTTTTTCGAGCGCTTTTGCGAGTTAACCTGGCAACACTGTTTTTCCTCCATTTAGATCAGGGTGTCTGGCACCAGAATTTTCCCGATTCCATCAAAATTTGAGTTGTAAAGGATTTAATCCCGATTTTATTAGGATTTGAGGAAAAATCTATCGTAAAATCAGGATTTGAGAAAAGTCGGACGTCTGATCGGATTTTTTTATTGGGCTATTTTTGTGAAGTTACATTCGCCTCTTTTTCTCCGCCAAAAATCAGGATTTCGAAAAATTATGAAATCAGGATTTAGCAGTCAAAAATCAGGAAAAATCAGGATTTCATCAGGATTTCCCAAAATGAAAAAAAAAAAACTAGACACCCTGTAAATCCATGTTAAGGTACCTGTAAATAAATTTACTAACCAACCAACCGCGGCAATATTGGCGAAAATGGCGATTTTAACACAATCTGACACCTATGCTTTGCCTCTCTTTAATCTCTTCTTTCTCGCTTTTTTTTTGCAGTTTTTACACGAAAACAAAATAAGTACCCTCGAGTTTCGCCGTAATTTGTGTTATGATTTTTTTTTGCCTTCCTCCTTTCCCCTAATGAGAATGTAAATGCCGCTCATGAGTTCAGTGTACCATATATTGTCCGATTTCTCCCTCGTTTTTATGCTTTTTACCGGGAGTACGGAGAACTCAAAGTCGCGAGATGAAACTTTCTGCTGAGAAATTTTCTTAGAATTTCGTAGAAGTCTCAGGAATCGGTCTGTTGCACACAAGAGATACAATTAAGTATACCTCTACGGGTAAAATCGCCCAAAAATCTGTCCGGGCACGTCAAAAAAGTCCGAAATCCATTCTTTACCGATCAATTTGCGTAGTTTATAACACGCTTTTTCAGGTTGCCCGCGTCTGCGGGCAGTTTTTCTCAGGCACCGTGCCGGCGCGGCGCCGACCAGGTTTGCAAGGGCGGAGGAGTAAAAAAACTAATCTGAGAGAACAAACGATCTGACTAACTTTTTCTATGTTATGATTTCATTCGTTTTCAAGCGTTTGCAGGGTGTCTACAAGTCCGGAATTTCTGGAAAGTACGAAATAGTACTGATTTTTCATGGGCGGTTCGGAATTGCTGAAAAAGTGCGGAAATTCCGCAAGAAGGTCCGGAATTTTTTTCATTTTTTGTCGCAATTTGAGCGAGAAATTCAAATTTTTGAAATTTTCCCAATTTTGTCGATTAGAGGTACTGAAAAAGTACTGAATTTTTCTGTTGAGGAGGTTTTGAATTTCTTGGGAATGTACTGAAAAAGTGCTGTAAAAGTACTGATTTTTGGCTAGCCTCTTTTTCTTTTCTCTCTCTTTACTTTGCAAAAACAAAAGCTTTGAATCAATTGAAATCCGACGAAAGGAGAGTTTATAACAGTTCGCGATATTGTTCATTCAGGTATCTAGGTTAGGTTTCTCTCCGGGCAATTCTGATTACCCGCTACCAAGAAAAACTGCCCGCATTTGCGGTAAATTTGAAAAAGCGTGTCACAAACTACAAATAGACGATAGACAAGAGTGGCGATTAGGTGTCACAGAGCGCCCGGGCGCGCTATAAAAGCGACTTGATTTATTTATGTGTCACAAACTACGCGGATTGCGCGCTAACGAGTGAAATTTTGACTTCTTTCATGTGACCGGCGTAATTTTCGAGTGAATTTAACAATCCCAAAAGTATTCAGTCGGCTTTTTGGAAACATATGCAGCCCAAGAGGACACGCTAGCTTCATCATCCTCTTGAGCTTTGAGGTAAAAAACGCCCTGCTGCTCGACCGGCCTCTATAATCACGGGTCGAAATTATCGAGCGTCATAATCGTCGCGGCTACGTCACTACGCCCGCCTCCCTCACGTAAGGACCTATTCCATTTCCACGTGAACCCTGTTATACGTATATCTCCATGCTTTTCGGGGCTCACTCGAAAATCGATGTAGGCTCTTACGTCCGAAAAGCGACGATTAAAGCTCGTCGATAAATTAGGCGAAGCACTCAAAGCGTGCTCGCATTTTGATCGTCACCTCGTGGCTCATTGCCGGGTCCTACCTACACGATCGGTTGCATAATCGAACCCGAGTGACATTTCGTCGTTTTTCAGACGTAGCAACGTAACTCCATTCCAAGCTTGCCAAATTGACTTAAAAAACTCACTTTTTACAAAAATGCCCCCGTGCGATTTTTGTCCAAAATTGTTGTGATTTTTGCATGAGGTCAGAAGAAAAATCGATGAAATTTTCAGTCGAAAGTGTCCAAGATTTTCCTGTTGAAATTGCAATTTGCGAGGGGAAATTTGGCAACCGTAAAATGTAGTTACGTTCTTTTGCGGAGAGAACGACGATTTCTACCGTGCTAAGGAAAAACGCCTTATGGACCATTCTACGTTGCCGAATTCCCCTTCATAAGATGCTAATTTTCGAGGAGAGTTAAGAATATCTTTTCTCAGGGTTTTGAGGTGCACCTAGATCACATTGCCAACGAAATTCTCTAACGAAGTCGGGGGAGATATTCACAGGTTTCCTTCGACATATGAATTCTATCTGAGGGAATCTGGCAACGTCAAAAAGCTCAAACGGGGTTTTTCCTCATCACGGCAGAATCGAAATCCGTCGATATTAAAATTGGACCGCATTTTGCAATTTGGACCTTTAAATTCCGGCCCGGTTTAAAAACAACGTATGTACCATTAGTTTCCCTGTACACATAAGTGTTTTTTTCAGATGAGCCAGGATTTATAGGTCCAAATTGCAAAATGCAGTCTAATTGATCATGCGCATTTTCTGAAAAACCCTAGAATGCAGGTATTCCAATGTAGGGTGTCTACAAGTCCGGAATTTCCGGGAATAATACTACTGATTCTTTAAAGGCGGTTCGGAAGTACTGGAAAAGTGCGGAAATTCCGCAGAAGGCCCGGAATTTTTTTCTTTTTTTGTCATTTTTGTCGCAACTTGGGCGAGAAATTTAAATTTTTGGAATTTTTCGATTTTCGTCATTTGGAGATAGGTACTGTCGAAAAAGTACTGAATTTTCCTATGGAGGAGGCACTTATGGGAATTTCTTATGGGAATGTACTGAAAAAGCATATAAAAGCACTGATTTTTGGCCAGCTTGTTTTAGTAGACACCCTGGTCCAATGAAGCTCAAAGCTTATCATCAATCGGACTAGCTATGTTTTAAAACTCGACCGATTCATTTGTATGCCATATGTTTCTCGTGATTGTTCCCAGTAAAATTGGGCTATGGAGCTCAGGAGTGGGTTGACGCACGCGAGTTGGTGAGCCCTGGAACGTGTATTTCCAAAGCGTTCTGGGGTTCATGAGGTAATGTGGGTCAATCCAATGTGACTGCGGCCAATTTGGCCCGTTGATGTGCCCAAATTGAGTGGCCTCTAGTCGCACGCTTTTGTTCGGGTGGTGAGCTGTGAACTAGTTTCAATCGATGGTCGATGAGGAATGATTGTACGATGCTCTATAAAGGCAAAAAATTGATCGATGTTATTGTTGATATGGGGGTAAGTTCTTGAATTTGAAATGTCGGGGAAAATCTGGAAAAGCCAGGAAACTTTGAAACCCCTAGAATACTCATTTGTTTGATCGATGTATTGTTAATTTTCCCTCTAATCTTAGCAGGGTGTCTTAGCATCAGGATTTTCCCGATTTTATCAGGATTTGAGGATGAATCGGTCGTAAAATCAGGATTTGAGAAAAGTTGGCTGCCTGATCGGATTTTTTCATGCTTTCGCATACGCTTATGCAGAAATTTTAATTTTTCTCCGCAAAAAATCAGGATTTGATCAGGATGTAGGAAAATTATGAAATCAGGATTCAGCAGTCCAAAATCAGGATTTCCTAAAATGAAAAAAAAACTAGACACCCTGGAATAGCAATATTGATCACTTCGTCTAAAATTGAGGCCCTTAGTTCCAAACCCGGCAATCTCCATTGCCCTGTCTAAGTGTCTAATACTTGTACGATCATCATAATCTTAAAATTGAAAGAACGGGAAAACCTACATGTTCATGTTTCCTCTTGAATATTCTGTTATTAAGCGAGAAAATTTGGAAAATTTTAAAAACAGCTAGATGTTTTGATTGATCCTCACGGAAAATTAATATGACTGCACAATTTTTAGACAGGGCAATAGAGATTGCCGGGTTAGGAGGGGCCTTAATTCGTCCTTTGGTCAGGAGAGACAAGTATCGGCTTCCAAACGTAGAATTTCTCGGATACGCGTAGTCTTTGTGGTCTGTAATTACAGTCGCAGGAAACATTTTTAGTTAATTTTCTGAAGGAAACACATAATTTTTCAGAAACCAAGCGCAAACAGTGTCAGCGACGTAATTAAACTTCACTGCAAAGAATGAGGGAAATGCAGGAAGTTTCGCCATGGACTTAATTTTCACAGCAGTAATATTATTCTCTTTCAAGGAATAAATTGAGAATATTTTAGTTATCATTGATAAAAAATTTCATGACTGAAACTTGTTTGTCAATTAAAACAAGGAAAACGTCAAAAAATGTCTCAAAGCTATTTTTTCTGAATTAGTATCTTACGATCGCGCATTAAGTGATATGAAGAGCAGCGACTACTCCAAAGTTCTCAAATTCAATATTTTTTTTCCAATTTCAAGAATTTAGCGTAAAAAATTTCCCGCGATGAGCGTTTCCACGCCTCACATCCCCCAGAAGTGAGGAATTTTTTTTAGGAATATAAATTTTCTTTGAAAACCAAAGAAAACTTTTCAAGAGGCATTCGTCTCCCGAATTTGACCTCCGAAGAAATATTTCTAGGAATTCACAAAAATTGCGAATTAATAATTCAACAGTATTGCGCAATTAAAACTACCGTACTTGACTGTTTTTAGCTCATTCTTGAAACAACATACATGTCATCGGTTTCCCCATGCAGAACAATGATTTCATAGACGAGCCAGGAAAAATGTCCGCATTTTGCGTAATGCAATCCGTTTTTCGGCCCGATGCGCGATGACAGAACGACACCCACATAACCGCTCACTGCTCGTGTAATAATTTTTACGTATTCTAATTGTGTAATAAAAATTTTGACGTATTTAATTGTGTAACATATGATAACGGTAAAGACCGGCCGGACAACATAGAATGTGCAGGCGGATAATGAACGTATTTAAATCAAAAGGACATATCTTCACCTAGACCTTGGCCCTGAGACCCGTAAGAAAGCGTGCATAACTGGACTCGAGTCGAAATGGAGATAATTCCTTCAGGTTTAAGTATGTGCTGTTGATGTGGCCATTCATTGAAATCCTCAAGCTGTGATTACTTTGTTGAGCGCGTGCGGTGCAATGTAAGTGCCTCGCGCGACTGGCATTGTTTTCTTCCTCGTCTTATCTTCGTGCATGAGTCAACCGTCGATATACCTTTTCGCGGCCGGTAGATACGCTCGCGGGATAGCGATTATTTAATTGATTATGAGTCATTTTTTGTAGAAACGACTTGTGACGTTTGTAAAGCTCCTCAGATCATGCAATTTGCATTTGCGGCATCGGGAAGAAGCCACAAACGCCTCAGAAGACCAAAAATGCACCCGTTGCACAGCTGTTGAAAATTTTATAGTCAGGGTTTGTTACTTCAGGGTGTCTTCAAGTCTGGAAATAGTACTGATTTTTTAAGGGCTGTCCGGAAGTAGTGAAAAAGTGCGGAAATCTCGCAAAGAGTCCGGAATTTTGTTTTATTTTTTGACATTTTTGTCGCAATTTGAGCGAGAAATACAAATTTTGGAAATTTTTGGAATTTCGTCAAATGGAGGTACTGAAAAAGTTCTGAATTTTTCTGTTGAGGAGGTACTGAATTTTTTGGGAATGTCCTGAAAAATTCCTGTAAAAGTACTGATTTTTGACCAGTCTGTTTCAGTAGACACCCTGTACCTACTTGCGCAAATTTGCGTTTCATGAGCCCACGATGAGATTTGACTCCTCGATTGGAGCACTCCATAAGTCCACAAAAGTAACATTTCAAAAATTGAGTGAGAGATGGCGATTTTTCATCGTCCGCCAAAATTGAATTCTATTCGAATGAGTCTCTTGCCTCTGGATATTATGAGACTTTTTAACGTTGCACTGAGTTTTAGCGGACGGTAGCAAAATCTCTATTACTAGACGACTCGTGAGTCAAACCACAAACGTCCGTCACGGAAAGAATATTGGACGTATTTCTATCAAACAGATTTATGTGCAGGTGAGAAATATGGGGTGTGCTCTAGAAAGCTGGATAAGAAACAATGTCGTCAGTGGGCGTGATTCCTTTTGAAGAATTGGAAAAGCGGGATTTTAAATGGAGCAAACAGAACTATGTGCCAACTGAATGCGGAATATATGAACCGCGGGCATGGCTCGAGAGCGTTGTGGACAGGGCTCATGAGTTAATGACCACTACGACTACTACGAGGACCGCGACGACCGACGGCATCCATCTCCGTTGACGTCACTGGCGCTTTATTATTCTCATTCACTCCTACGGCCAGAGAATTGACGAGCACACCACACATTTCTCACTGTATTGTTTGGATCCAATGGAGATGTTGCATGTGTGAGGAATTTGCGATTTGACTTTTGATCTAAAAGTTCGCGAGAAACACGATGGTGTCACTGGTTTTCTCTGAAATCAACTCCCAAGCTCAAAGAAAGCTCTCGAGTTGAGGCCAAAACGGAGGGGATATCCCACGCTATCCTGAGAGTCCACCTCTACATCAAGACGAACTCTACATGCAAAGATACGGAGCAAATACATTAGCAGTGAAGCCGTGTTTTCAGTTTTAGAGTCTCCAAATAAAGTGGCAGCCCTGTCAATGTATTTGCTCCCTATCTTTGCATGGAGAGTGTCTTGATGTAGAGGTGGACTCTCAGGGTAGGATGGGATATCCCCTCCATTTTGGCCTCACTGTGAGAGCTTTTTTTGAGCTTGGGAGTTGATTTCAGAGAAAACCAGTGGCACCATCGTTTCTTGCGAACTTTTTCATAAGAATCAATGGTCAAATCGCAAATCCCTCACACATGCAACATGTCCATTCGATATAATGGAGAATCCCTGTGATGATGTCGCCACTAATAGCGTCTATTGCCCCCTATCCTCCCAGAGATCATCTGGCAAATAGCACCTCCTGATCTCCTCCTCCACTCCTTGTCGCCAGCCTTTCACAGGACGTCCACGCCGCGCCGTCGCCTTGCGGGAGGAACCCAATCGAAAACCTGCTCGGGCAACGCTTTTCTTTTTCCCGCCAAAATGCCGGCCGGTCGGCTCGGCACAGGTGACTTCTCACCTGAGGTGAGAAGCGTTAAGCCGGTACCGTTGACTCTTTGCTCCAGTTCTCACGGCAAATTATTGACGAAATCCGGATGTGGGGCGCGTAAACTTCGTGAAAACTGTGTCATAGCCACTCGTAGCGGAAGTCGAGTCGCGCGCGCGTCTTGGACGAGACATGAATTATTTATCATCGCCCAACTCCAATTGTTTCGCGTCGGCCGTGTGAGAACCGAGGAGTGAAGAGATAATCGGCGCTAAGCCCCTCGCATCATCTCGGCTTATCAGATAACGTCTGATAATGATCCGCTTGCGGCCTCGGTGCCGAATTGTAACAATTGATAATTGGAAATATGCCTCCGGATTTTATTCGTTTCCTTTGATTATAGTTAGAGATTAAATTGATCGCACCAATAGGAAAATCGGCGAGTGAATTTTCTGTCAGTCTCGATCTGAGTTCGGCAATTTCACCGAAAATGCGAATTTTATAATCGACCGCCCCAATTGTAACAATTGGACGACATTTTGCAATAAGGAGCCACTATTTCTGGCTCATTTCAGAAACAGCATATCGACGGGACAAGTCCGCAATCACGTATCTCGTTTGCGGTTTTATCGGCAGCGCAAAAAAAATTTCAGAGAAATCGGACAGCTTCGTTGAACAAAGTCTCTGTAAAATAAATGAAGTGGCCGCGGAAATTTTGAAACATCACATGGCGCTTGTGATACCATGGCCAGAAGGTGACGAATTGTCAGTTAAAATCTCAAAATGACCGCATCATATCCCATGACGCGTTTCCTCAATTTAAACTACAACAGCAAAGAAACCACTTCAGACATTTGTGGAGCAGATAAGAGATCGGATGTTTTACAAGATGTTATTCAGTTTTTGAGGACGTGATAACTATGATAACGGACATTTTTAATTCCGTGTCATGCTATCAAAGCGAAGTATTTAATACATCACAAGTTACTCATTAACCTTAGTTAGAAGCGAGAGTCTCAGAATCACATTTTTCGAGACAAATATTGCCATGCAATGAAACCAATTCCATACACCATACCCTCCATGCTTTTATCGTGATGTGTGAGCTATGTTGAGTAAGATACAACTTTTCGTCTACCCTAGGCAGAATTATACATATGTACAAAAGCCCCTGTCAAGAACTATTGAGGAGGTTTGATAACATTTTGTAGCGGTAGACATTATTTCTGCTGACCTAGGGACATGCTGAAAAACTTAATCGGAAAAGCAAGTAAACTTCATACATGTGAAATTCAACTTTTTGTCTCAGCTCCGAGTTTATATCACGCAATTATCAGTATTCGGGGGAAAAACAATAGATGCATTGCCTGACTCTTATTTTATGACGAATGGGCCTGTTGCATGCAAGAGATACAGCCGCACGAATAGACTTTTTAGAGGTTAAATGACACGAAAATTACGATGGTCACATTAAAAAAATCTGAAATACACTCCTTACTGCGAAATTTGCGTTGTCAGGAACGCGCTTTTTCAAATTTCCCGCGTCTGGGGGCAGTTTTCTAATCACCGGAAACGAGCAAACGGCGGGCTCGGTGATTTCCGGAAGATGCCGAGTCGTTGTTGTTGTTGTTATTTTTTCCTTCAGTTTGTTTACAAACCCAACGTGATCTCTTATAGTGGTCCATATACGCTTTATGCGGTAAGCAAATTGATCAACTTTTAAATATCCAACGCAATCCTTCTACATTTCATTTCACGATATCACGAGCTCCGATTTTTAGGTTATGTTGTCAGTTTTAGTTGACCGGAAATAGCCGCGAGTTGCCGTTAATTGTTTCCGTTAAAAAACTGCCCCCAGACGCGGGAAATTTGAAAAAGCGCGTTCCTCACAACGCAAAATGCGCAGTAAGGAGTGTATTTCAGACTTTTTTAATGTGACCATCGTAATTTTCGTGTCATTTAACCTCTGAAAAATCTATTCGCACGGCTGTATCTCTTGCATGCAACAGGCCCATTGTAAGCCGACAAGTATCTTCATTCAACGTGGGAATTCAGAATCATCAAAAAAGTGACCTCTAACTCCGAATTTGGGCAACCAAAAACTGAAACTGATAAAGCGACAAAATTCGTGTCCTATACGTGTTTCGTGATACTGATTTACGAAAAAATAAAAAATCTTATTCCCTTTCACCCCTCATCTAACTCTGATTTGTAGTCATTCTTGCTCTTGATTATTCACGTCAACAACGGTTGGAAAGCGAAGCAGTTCAGGAACATAGCCTCTCATCGTAATAGAACTCTCTACAGGGTGATCCAAAAGTCCCTTCCACCCCCTCTAACTTTTTACCTAATTGAGATAAAGATTTGAAACTTGGGGGATATTCCTAGGTCAAAGGGAGCTACTTTTTGGCCCCCCTAAAATTTTCAGGGGGCCCCCCTTGGGGGGGGCAACGGCCCCCAACTTTTAATTTTCAAATGGGAAGACCCCCTTTGTGATAGCTCGTTTGAAAGAGCATAAAAAAAGAAAACTTTTCGCGCAAACCCGAAGTCAATATCTCAAACCGTTTCAAAATGGCGGCCGGTTAAAGTTCAAAATGGCCGAAAATTCACACCGGTTATTTGTCGATGGATTTGCGCGAAAATCGGTATTTAGGGGTATTTAGACACGAGAAAAACGAATTTGACGTTAGATTTTCAAAAAAACCGAAATTTCCAAAATGGCCGCCAGTTAAAGTTTAAAATGACCAAAAATTGATTTTTTTATAAATCTAAGTTCAAGTTTGTTTATCTTATGCCAAAATACTCTCAAATTCCAAGTTTTAGGCAAATCCATCAGGAAAAAACCGAGGTGAAAATTTTCGGCCATTTTAAACATTAACCGGCGGCCATTTTGGAAATTTTCGTTTTTTTGAAAATCTAACGTCAAATTCGTTTTTCTCGTGTCAAAATACCCCTACATACCGATTTTCGCGCAAATCTATCGACAAATAACCGGTGTGAATTTTCGGCCATTTTGAACTTTAACCGG
>NW_017547323.1:1042229-1106031 GCF_001854935.1 Bemisia tabaci
ATGCTCTTTCTAACGATGTATCACATGATGGGGGTTGCCATTTGAAAATTTTGAGTTGCCCCCCGCCCCCCCGCCCCCTGGAGGGGTGAAGAACTGAAAAGTACCTCAAAAAGTTTCCCCCTCGATATGAGGAAGGACGCCACAAACCGCAAATCGATATCATAATTAGAACTAAAGTTATGGCCAGTGGTGCGTAACTTTTGAATAACCCTGTATATCATTTGTTTCCCTATGCTGAATGATGATTCTATGAAAGAGCCAGAGATATTGGTTCCTTATTGCGAAATGTAATCCAATTAATTATTGGAAACATGCTTCCGGGCTCCCGGTAAAATTTTATTCGTTTTCTTTGGTCATAGTAATAGAAAAAACAACTGGCATTAGTAGGAAAATTGGAGAGGTGATTTTCCGTCAGTTTCGATCCGAGTTTAGCTATTTCATCATAAATGCGAATTTTACATAAACTGTTAAAAATCGAGGAGTGAAATTTGGTGCCGGATTCTACGTAGCGCCCAAAAACCGCGAGTGATATGAATTCGAAGTGAAATTGGACGTATTCATGCTAATAGGAACTATGTGCATAGGTTTTGCGTGAGATATAGTTCCTTTTAGCATAAATACGTCCAATTAGCACTCTACATAACGACGGTGAAACTACCAAACCACGTATCTCGTTTGCGGTGTTTAAAAATCTACGCTCACATTTTATTTTTTGGAAGTAGACCAAATCAATATCATTCCTTGAAATTTTCACAGAATTTTCTCCGCGCGAAGAGGAAAAATCACAGAAATTTTCAAGACTGGACGTTAAATAGTTTTTCATTTAAAAAATAAAGTATGACAGGAAATCTGCGACGTCGCAAACCGAGATACGTGGTTTGGTAGTTTCACCGTCGATAAATTACAATCTAATTTTACTCTGCACTCGTATCACTCGCGGTTTTTGGGCGCTACACAGACTCCGGCGCATGCAGCATTCTACTCCAGAAATTTTAACAGCGTGCGTGTGGAGACAATGTCGATGGCCAAAGTGCGGAACCATACTCTTAAAAGTCGAGAAGTGAAATTCGGTGCCGGAGTCTGCATAGCGCCCAACAACCGCGAGTGATATGAATGCGAAGTAAAATTAGCACCATAAAAGTGAATGACATTTCGCAAAAAGAGTAGATTTTGCTTTGTACCAGTGTAAGTCATTCCGTACAAAGATAATAAATCCCGCTCTGTATTCGTTCTTGTCACTAGGGGTTTTTTGGCGCTGTATAGACTCCGGTGCAGAATTTCACCCCAAAAATTTCAACAGTGTGATATCATGTTGAAGGTATGAAGGAGGCATGTTCATGAAGGCATGTTCATGAAGAAGGCGGCGTGGACGTCCAGTAAAAGGTTGGCGGGAGGGAGTGGAGGGAGAGATCAGACGGTGTAATCTGCCCGATGATTTGTGGGAGGATCGATTCCGATGGCGATTTGGAGTCGCAGAGCGCTCTAGTGCGCTGAGGTAGCGGCTTGATATGTATGTGATATCATGTTGAAATATTTAAAAGGGATTGGACTGCAAGGCTGCTCAGAGGAAAAATACACACATAATATTGGGAGCTGGACCATAGTGTCGAGAACCTGGAAGAACGGGAATTACCGCGTCTCATAAACGGAGGGAAAGTTCCTGCGAAAATCCGGGACTTTGTCAAGGGGTGGGTGTTAAAAACTGGGAGGCCCTCATACACAAATATATACCTGAAAAACGAAAATCAGCCTCCATTGCAAAATTGTTCGATTTCCAGGGCCAAAGATTGGTTTACATCGGAACCAAAATTTTTTCTCCGTGTGTCATATAGAGTTAAAAAGAGTTGTTTTCTACTTAAAATCGCTGAAAAACACGATGAGCCGACCGATGAAGTGTGAAATTCATACTACGTGCCTCTCGCTTTCCGTATAGGAAAATTGCGCGTGTTTTAGCTTACTGCTTCTAGCACTTCATATAAAGATTTATTTTTCATGCCGATGCTTCATCTCAAAATTCGTCACCTTTCGGCCGAAGTATCACAAGCGCTATGTGACGTTTCAAAATTTCCGCCGCCGTTGTATTTTTTACAGAGAAATTGTCGGCTGAATCTGTTTGAAAATTCCACTGAATTTTATCGACAGCACAAAAAAAATTCAGAGAAATTTTCGGAGAGCTTCGTTGAACGAAGTCTCTGTAAAATAAATAAAATCGCCGCGGAAAGTTTGAAACATCGCATGACGCTTGTGATACTTAGGCCAGAAGGTGACGAATTGTCGGTTCTAATCTCAAAATGACCGCATCATATCACATGACGCGTTTCCTCAATTTAAACTACAACAGCAAAGAAACCACTTCAGTCATTTGTGGAGCAGATAAGAGATCGGATGTTTTACAAGATGTGATTCCTTTGTTATTCAGTTTTTGAGGACGTGATAACTATGATAATGGACATTTCCAATTCCGCGTCGTGCTATCAAAGCAAAGTATTTAATGAATCACAAGTTAATCATTAACTTTAGTTAGAGGCGAGAGGCTAAAAATAACATTTTTCGAGACAAATTGCCATGCAATAAAACCAATTCCATACAATTTCCATGCTCTAATCGTGATGTGTGAGCTATGTTGAGTAAGAAACAACTTTTCGTCTACCTGAGGCAGAGTTATACTTATGCACAAAAGCTCCTGTCAAGAACTATCGAGGAGGTTTGATAACATTTCGTAGCGGTAGACATTATTTCTGCTGACCTAGGGACATGCTGAAAAATTTAATCGGAAAAGCAAGTGAACTTCGTACATGTGAAATTTAACTTTCTGTCTCCGATCCGAGTTTATATCACGCAATTATCAGTATTCGGGAGGAAAAAACAATAGATGAATTGCCTGACTCTATTTTATAACGAATTGTAAGCCGACAAGTATCTTCATTGAACGTGGGAATTCAGAATCATCAAAAAAGCGGCCTCTAACTCAGATTTGGGCAACGAAAAATTGAAACTGATAAAACGACAAAAAGTTTGACCGCACTGCCCTTAAAATGTCGTGAAAATCTGAGGAGCTCTCGCAATTCGTGTTCTATACGTGTTACGTGATACTGATTTACGAAAAAATAAAAAATCTCATTCTATTTCACCCCTCATTTAAATCTGATTTGTAGTCATTCTTGCTCTTGAGTATTCACGTCAACAACAGTTGGAAAGCGAAGCAGTTCAGGAACATAGCCTCTCATCGTAATAGAACTCTCTCTACGCAACTCATCGCTGCGTGAATAAGGTATCAAGAATTGTGACAGCTGTTTCCGTTTAAACACATAGGAATCGTTGAGATTTTTAGTCGAGTCTCCTTCAAACTAATGAATATGCAACTTTGCGACAGTAGTGCCTAAATAGTCTTCGCCGAGAATTGCGAAGGGGCTTCAACGGATTAGGCTCCTTTAAGTAGCCCCTTGAACTTTTAACGGTAACTATTCAGACGTCGCTGTCGTGGGGTTGCATATTCGTCATTTTGAAGGAAATTTTCGCATATTCGATTTATCTATCTAATAATCAATTTCTGCCGCGAGTTTCGATTTCATGCGGATTTTCACTGAAAGCTTAAATTGCTGAAAGTTACAAAGACAATGGGGCTCTCTTCAAATCGTCAGCAAATATTATCATCGTGCCAGTATATGCTGTACTTTCGTCGAGCGCAACTTGCCATAATATAACATCTCCCTCAAATTCAGCCGAGGCTTCCGATATTAACGTACATATTATCTATAGGCTGATTATTAAAATTGATAGACAAGCGATGGACAAATAAGGCAGAGAGGAAATGAAGCGATCCTATTGGTGGACGCCGGTGGTTGTTACAGACTAAAGGGAAAATGATCGACTAACTATGGGATCTCTCGTGGGTTGCCGTTAGTTAGTCAATTGTCTACCTTCTTTGTCCATTGCAACCACCCGCCTCCACCAATAGATCCCTCTGTATCTCTTTTGTCATCTTTGTCTACAGCTTTGTCTATCTATTTCAACAGTCAACCCGCTGTTTCACATATAAATTCCTGCTTTCTGGGGCTCTGGAAATCGAGTTACGTCTTTACGCCACAGGAAGGCCCGCAGAAAGTTTCTGCACCCCTGCGTTTGACTCATGGTCCGCACCAAAATTCACCCTTATGTCCAAAATCTTCATTTAATCTGAATTTCAGAAGATTTTAATAGTCTCGCATTAGTTCCTCGGAAAAAATTGAATTGCTGATTTAACAATTAAAGTGCTACAAAAAAGTAACTGTAATATTTCAACGTAGATTTCACAACACAAAAATACTACTTTAACCACTATTGTAAGGTAATTTCACCACGGGGGTGGTTAAAGTAGCATTTTTGTGTTGTGAAATCTACGTTGAAATATTGCAGTCACTTTTTTCAGCAATTTAATTTTTTCCGTGTTCTTTTTTAACATTTTTTTTTTCAATTTCAACCCATTATCCAAGTCCTTGTCTTTGAATCCCTAAAATGTTTCTTTTCCGTGTATCGTCTCCATCTGACTCCTAAATTCTAAGTCAAAAGCGGAGTTCCGGTCGACATTAATCCGCTCATGCTCGATCGGAGACGATAGCGAGCGAGCGGGTGCTGTGGCGCGGCGGTCGGGAGTCGGGAGTCGGGCGGGCCGTTCTCGAAATCGAAGCGGTTTTAGCGAACGGATCGTGACCGTAGACTGGTTTCATTGCGTCCACGTCGCATCCAGTCGGCTGGACGTCGATCGTCTTCGTGGCGGCGCACAGCAGAACGAGCTGAAAGAAGAGGTCGGATAAGAAATTTTTGGCCAATATTTCCAATTTTCATGCTTATTTTGTCTTAAATTCAATTTCAAGGGTTATTTCTGAAAGGAAATTTCACGAAAAACCGAAAAAACGACTCTTGAACTTTTTTGACCCACATTTGCGCAAATATAAGCTTTCAAAGTTTCCCGGATGTCTATTGGCTTGGAAAACCAGATAGTGCCAGGGATTTTTTTTCTTTTTTATTGTCAATAAAATCAGAGAAAATGTCAGGGAATCGGCAAGAATTTGGCATGTCAGGGAATTTTATTTGGCAAGCGATTTTTGTGTCAGGGAAACGTCACGGACAACGAAATCTACGGATTTTTCGGAAAACGTTTCGAGAACTTTACTCTCGCGGACATCTCCACCAAAATTCCACCAGAATTTCTGCTGACGTCTTTTAAACTTTAAAAGAGGGGAGAAAATATCTTGCGTAAGTTTAGGCACCATATATTTTGCTCCACTTATTACAGTATACTCATAAAACGTGAAAAAAAGTATCATTTACATCTAATCAGTTCAGACGTGTCAAAAAATTTGGAATGTTTTCCTTTTTGTCACAGAATTATTTTTTCCGCCTGTCAAGGAATTTCAAATGTTTCAAGTTTTCTGGCCGATTTTGTCAGGGAAATGTCAGGAAGTTTCATTTTTGAAAATTGCTAGACACCCTGTTCCGGATTTTGTCCGACTCCTCCTACTGATCCGGTCCAGTGTGCGGCGTCCCATTCCCGTTGTTTCGTATCCCGAGTCCGAAGCCGAAGCTCATCTGAGAACTGAAATTGCGACCTGCATCGTGACAACGCCGAGTTGCGAATCTCGCCACAGATGTTGCCGCTTCCTGCGAGTGTATTCGCATTTTTTAAGGGTTCCAGAAATCATTGCTCCTTTGGAGTAAGGACGTAACTCGATTGAGCCCCAGATAGCATGGATTTATACGTAAAACAGGGCTCACGTAGAAATTGAGCTATGCCCTTAGGTCAGATGAGCGACGAAATGAAATGAGATATCGCAGTCTATTTAAAATTGGGATCGGAGATTTTTGGAAATTTGTACTTCATTTTGAAATTAAGAACTATAAGTACAATACCTGACTCATTTGTAAAAGCACTTAATCTGCTTATTGAAACCAATGGCACAAACCTTGTTGCTTTAGAAACAATTTTTTTAAAGTAACAATTTGCCGTCACTTTAGTGAGCTGGGAATCGTAGTTCCTAATGGCAAAATGTAATACACTTGCTCAACTCCTCTGGAATTCCACAAAAATTGGGATTTCATGCTGCTTTTGTACGTGGTGCATTTGTGTTCAGGACTTGGAAATCCCGGGAAAGACAGGGAATTCAGCCGGGAATCTTTCTTCAGAACCAATAATTCCTGCTCTTCCCCCTCTGTCAATACCTTCTCATATTAGTTTTCTTATTCCCATTTTTCCAAATTTTGTTCAAGGTCTTTTTATTCAATTTGAAATGTAATTTCTCTATTTTTCAATCTCATGAAGTCTCTTTTTCGTTCCAAATCCATGCTCTGCCTGGAGCTTCTTATTGGTGGGCTGAGCTCGGCTGTCCCCAATCATGTCGATCAATTCATCATCATTAAGATGTCAACTTATGGATAAGGGAGTCAAGTAACGGATTTGAATCGAAAAAGGAACTTCTGAGATTGAAGAATAGAGGAATGGATATATATTGAATAAAAAGAGTTTAAGAAAAATTTGAAAAAATGGGAACTGGAAAACTATGGGAAGGTGCTGATACCCTCCCAAAACTATTTTGTCTGGAAATTGGACGATCCATGTTGAATTATGGCGTGACAGAATAACCCTAAAGATTAATAAAATCAATTAATTTGCGCTCCCAACTCCAGGGTTCCCAGCGGTCTGGAAACGCCACTTGTATGCAACACAAATTTGAATGATTGCTTTTATTTTCGTAAAGTTTTCAAATGCCAACATTGGCCGGATTTAGTTAACCTGATTGGAAAAGTCTGCTCAACTGCCCGGAGGGTTCTTAGAATTGCAGATTTTGTAAATTTCATGAAATTGTGTGACACAGCCATAATTTTATGAAATTTTACATCTCTGGATGGGACTCTTGCAATAGCGGAAGATTTACTATCGAGATTTGGTTCCGTCTTTTCTAGTTTAAAGTTACGAGGCACTTTAGACTAGAATTGTTGCCTTATTTCAGCTATAGTGCAGATGTGCAAAGTAAACCTACTTTCGAGATCCACGGATTGCAACAAGCGTAAACGTGGTACAAATCTTGAGTCGTTAGGAATTTTTCATTTTGTTTCGCAAATAAACCAATGTTTGGTAAACTTGTTTAGTTCATAAAGTCATCCTAAGCTCATCCACCTAGTAGGTAAGATGACTGTTGCTCCCATACATATAACCATCCATAAGGATGACTGTTGCCCCCTATAATTCTCCATAAGGAAATTTTTAATCCCCGAAAGTAAAAGTTTCCACTTGTCGCCATGAGGCTAGAAAAGGATTATCTTTGTCTCTGCTAGGGAACGTCCTGCTGCTGTAAACCGATATGCCTCAATTTCAATAAAAATTTGTCGGATTTGACCAGAATTACCGTAGCTGTACCTTATTTCCTCATGTCTTTGCTTACCGTTTTTGGTTACAGAAAAACTAAGTCAATGCCTTTAAACTTGCCGTGGATTTCCCATTGGTGAAAACCGTGCTCACAAAATTTGCAGGCACAATGTTGCTTGGATTCGTTGTTTTAAACTAATGAAACATGAAGAGAAATTAGTCAATGTCTGAATCGGTTAGGCTGATTTTAGGCGGAAAGACAAATCGGTAACCTGCCATATTTGGAGACTGAATCCGTGTCTGACAAGTAAATAAAAGTCACTTGACTTTCTCTGATTAAGGATCCCTCCAGTAAAGCTACTACTGCATTTTAGTCCCGAACAGGGTGTTGATGAGAATTTTTGCTTTCCTCTAATGACACGTGACTATAGACAGAGGTACAGAAAGTTTCAAAACACCTCCTGCGCTATGCCTCATGGCAAAATTTCCGGTCTTTTCCCAGAAAAATCAACGCTTCATGGCAAATTTCAAATTGATCAGGAAAATTTATGATTTTCCCTCCTTATTTGATGTGTTGAGAAAGAAAGAAATCTCTTTTAAAAAATGTCTCACGCCTCTAGATTTGTCTCACGTCTGCCGTCATCCACGGATCGCAAGATCTGGCATTTTTGCATTATCCCTGCTTGCGAGCATCAACCTCAGCACTAATGGTCATGGGTAGAAGAAAAATGTCATTTAACTTCATGAAAAGAGAATGGCGAGGGATCATGAGATTTTGAGAAATTTCATGGCAACGTTTTCAAAAGTTTTAGAATGGACTCTGTATACGCTCGCTTAGAATCGTTAAAATCTTAATTTCGAAAGGATGTGTATTGACAATAACCACTTTTAGACCCACCCTGAATTTCCTCAACTCTACCATTTCTTCGCTTATTGAAGGTAAGGTTGGTTTCTTCGGATATATTACGGAATGCATTCTGATTTGGACGTGTGTCTGTCAAACGGAACTAAGCGCCATGGTAAAGCATTGCGAGTATAGGACGGAACGAGCATCGCGTTCCGCAACACCCGCCAATCCAAGCTCCCCTCTTCCTTTCTCCCCCCATGGCGCTTAGTTCCGTTTGATAGAAATACGTCTATTTGGTCCTTTCAGTCTCTTTTCGGGTTGGAAATACTGGCTGAAACAAGGTTTTTCTAGGCCGATTTTCGCAAATCATGCTAGTTTTGCGAGTTTGCGGGGTTATTTGCCGAAAAATCCGCAGTTTCCGTCAAAATCAGCCTCCTGATTAAGGTTTAGGCCAGTATCAGACCCAAAATAAGACCAGAAATGACCAACCCCTGCTGAATTCCGTAAAATGTAGCTCTCTCAATAAGCACAAAATCATCGAGTTCAGAAACCCATCTAGAGTGGATCCGAAAACGGTCCTAATTGATATCCCTCCTTTGATTTTTGATACAACACAATCAACAGTGAGCAACAAAAATCGTAGAGTTGAGGAAATTCAGCTTAAAAGCTAGGGTGGGCCCAAAAAGGACCCTTATCGACACTTATCCTCTTATGGCGATGAAGTGTAAAGCCCGGCGATAGGAACTATAGTCCGACTGTATACTTTTTTATAGCTTCGTATAGCCCAGCTATAATGATTTGCTCCGCTTTCTACAGTCAGCTATATGATTTTCAATAGCCATCTTTAGTCGGCTATAAGAACTCCCATGGTATTTTGAAACGCAGCTCCTATCGCCAATTCTTACCAGGCTTGATTCAGCGAGCTTTCACTGAAGAAGGAACTCACAATTTTTACAAATGCAAACGTGAAAAGGAACCGGTATTCTTCAATATCTTTTATAAATATCTGAAATTCCATGAAATATTCGAATGTTGTCACCCTGTTTGCACCTTACGGGTTGCCCGGGCGGCCGGGAGCCAGAGGGCGGTTCACACCGGCGCGCGACCGGCGCTGGGTTCCGCGTGCGTGCGGCAAGTCGAGCCACGTCGAACGCAACAATCAACAGTTATTACGGGCGAGCGACATGAGACACGACGACACGCGGAACGAACGCCAAATGTCCCGTCGCCGTCGCGTCATTTTTGTTTACGACTCCATCGAGCGTTCGCCGTCTCGGATCACGATCCGCCCGACCCGACCTTCACCGCCGAGTTTTCCGCTTTTCCACGCCCCCGCACTCCGCGCATTTCCGCTTCCCGCCCCCACTCATCCACCCCCAAGTGATGGTGTTGGGGGCTGTCTGGTGGTGTCTCGTGTCTGGGAGTGGCGTGAGGTCATCTGGCGCTGGGGGCGCCGCAGTGCTCCCATTTTATTTTACAAAAAATTCCGGGGTTCCTTCCCGGAATTAATTCCGATTTTCCCAAGTTCTAAGGAAAATTCCGATTTTTTCAAAATGCCGGGGAAAAATTCCGACTTACGCTCGGATTTAGTTCCTAAGAGCATCCAATTTGATCAAAAAATCATCAAATTTGAATAAAATATCGTCCAAGTTCGAGAAAAAAATCATAAAATTCGATACAAAAATCTTCCAATTTGATCAATTAATTTAATTGGTCACCGTAGCGTAGACCTCGAAATTTCGAGAAAATCCGAATACAGCCGAAAATTCCGGGAATTTCGAAGATTCCGTGAAAAGTTCCGAAATTTTGAATTAATCTCGGGAAAGGGCAGCACTGGGACGCTAACGTGGGGCGTTTCACTGCACAGTACCCCTCTACCAAACTTCTTTTCTCAGTGTAACCGAAAAACTCGCACGAAATTTTGGCATGGTCATGTGCGGAGAATGACAGATGATGGGTCGCTGAAAAAAACCCCAGAGTGGACTCCTTCTGAGAGGAGACGAGGGGGAAGTCCGGTGAACGGAGGGTAGCAGGAGTTTCAGCGGAAATCCCAGAAATGAGAATTTCCCAAAAATGCTCCCAAGAACTCTCGCCCAAAATTCATCCCGGCGGGCTGACTGTTGAAATCTATAGACAAAGCGTTAGACAAAGAAGACAAAGGAAGTATGGAGCAATCCGATTGGTTGAAATGGCTTGTTACCGTAGACTTAGATCGAAAAGGATGGAAAAAATGTAGGATTTCCCTTAGGTTCTCGTTAGTTAGTCTTTTATCTACCTTCACTGTCCGTCCATCGCAGCCACCCGTTTCCTCCGAAAGGATCCCTCCGTACCCCGTTTGTCTTCTTTGTCTATAGCTTTGTCGATCAATTTCAACAATCAGCCCGCAGAAAGCATGGATTTATATGCACCGATTATTGAAATTGATAGACCAAGCTATAGAGAGAGAAGACAGAGGGAAAATAGAGTGAGCCTATCGGTCAAAACCGGTGGTTGTTGTGGACCACTTACTGACAGACTACTTACAGGTTTCTCGTGGGTTGTCGATCGTCAATTTCTTACTTACCTCCTTCGTCTTTTGGAATTACCCGCATTTACCAATTTGCTCCCTTTTCCCTTCGTCTTTTTTGTCTAAAGCTTTGTCTAGCAATTTCAACAATCAGTCCGATGTCCATGTAGGAATCGACAAGGGAAGAGTCTATTTCCCGGGAATGAGGACTTTCCCAGAAAGGCTCTTGGTGACTCCCGCCTGAAATTCACCCTCCCGAGAAATCTAATGGAGAGATCAATTGGACGTATTTCTGTCAAATGGAACTAAGCGCCAATTTGAGTTCTTTTTGAGGAATTTAGAATGCCGGATAACGCGTTCTGTCAAACGGAACTAAGCGCCATGGAAAAGCATTGAGGGCATAGGACGGAATGATCCCGCCAATCCAAGCCTTCCCCTACCTGCCTCACCCTATGGAGCTTAGGTCCGTTTGACAGAAATGCGTCCAATTTTCATTATAAAAAAAATACATTTACCCCAATTGGACGTATTTATGCGAAAAGGAGCTATGTGGAAGTGGAAAGATGGGGTGTGCTCGTTAGTGGTCGGGCCATAAGAATGAATGGGGAATATAAAGCGCCAGTGACGTCAGCGGTGAGTGCGGTGACGGTTTCGGGATCGGGAGCGCCGTCCGGCGTCTTTAACTCATGAGCCCTGTGCACAACGCTCTCTTGCCATGCCCGCGGCTCATGAGTTAGCATATTTTGGCGCTTAGCTCCTTTTGATTTAATGTCAAATCCCGCTTTTCAATTTTCTCAAAAGGAGCTATATCCACTTTTACATTGTTTCTTATGACCCACCTAACGAGCACACCCCATCTTTCCACTTGCACATATCTCCTTTTAGCATAAATACGTCCAATTGTCAATCGATTTCTCGAAGAAAGCTATTTCAAATTGGTGCGTGGGGCACTCTGTTAGTCTTGCAACCCTGGATGAGAGGTGTTGAGAGCTAGGCAGACTGCATGATCCATCGGAACGTGACGCCTCGTAAAACTCTCCACTCTCCCGCCGTCGGTAGCACGCAAACCTGCGCAGGTGGTTGAACAAAGTGTGCAGAAGAGATCGCACGGAGGAAAAATAACAACCGTCGCATTGTTAAATTGGACGCAGCGTTAGCGTAAGATCCGATTTGCTCGGAGAACCATTACAGCCCATCAAAAGCTAGTTCCTCTCTTTGCCGCCCTAAAATTGGGCGGTCGTGAACGCAGAGAGAGCTTGGGACTGATCTGCCGTGCTAACGAAAAACGTCGTATGAACGTTCGTCAGTTGCCGAATTTCCTGAAATTAAATACGGATTTTCAGGAAAATTCCTGAATATTTTCTGTTAATTTTTTTAGAGAGTATTCCTTGTGCTTATATCTAAATTATCTGAAAATTTCAAGATAATATATTCATAAGATTCCTCAAAAATAAACACTAATTGAAAGGAATTTGGCAACTCTCGAATGTTCATACGGCGTTTAACCTTAGCATGGCAGTGATAGACTTCATTTCGAAATTAGGAACTAAAATTTCTGGCTCATCTGTGAAATCACTTCTGTGTATGGGTGTAACGAATGGCACATACGTTGTTATTATGCTGAGCCAAAAATTGTAGCTCCTTATCGCACACTGAAAAAAAGTTACGGGCTTTATAGACATGCCGTCCGTTCCGGGCTCAGAGGCTGGAAGTTCCGGGTTCTGGAGCCGTAGCTTCGACTGCTCCCGGAACTTTCGGCCTCTGCGTCCGGAACACGGCGGTGTGTCTATATAGCCCGTAGGTACGGTCTCCACGGCCGGAGTTTTTTTTAGTGCAAATTATTATCGAGATAGACCTCTCCAATGGAATTTCCTCTCGGATGAGCATCACATGAAATCAGTCTATCCTCGTGAGAACTTAGCGGAGGGGAGAGGGAGGTCAAAAAATCGGAAAAAGTGCATTGCAGAATATTTGAACGGTCCCTAAAGGCATCCGTTTCGCGTTTTAGGGATGTAGTGTTCCCGTGCTAATAAACATTCACTGGAAAAAAAAACAGCTTGGATCTAGAGTCGAGACTCTTGAAAACATTGACAAGAAAAAATACTCTTGATTCAATCAGATTTAAGCTCAAATCAAAACGAAATCCGCTTAAATTAAGAGGCTGGGTTCTTGATTTAAGCTTAAATCTGATTGAATCAAGAGTATTTTGTCTTGTCGATGTTTTTAAGAGTCTGGACTCTAGATCCAATGTGTTCTTTTTCCAGTGTTTGAAAGCCACGGATGGGCAGCCGCGAACATGGGCGTTGGATTGGATTTGTCGATCAGGCGTGTTTTCGCTTTGATCGTTATATCTATTGTGCGAGGACGAAGGCCGCCGGAGTTCCGGAGCTTTTGTGGAGCGCCTCTTTCATGCTCCCGCGCTGAGGAAAAACGTCGTACGAGCCTTCAGGCGTTGCCAAATTTCCTTTAGTAAGTCACGAATTTTTGTGGTTTAAATATTTCCCCTCCACTTTCTCAGATAATTTTGTTCGCAATTTCATCTAAAGTTTCTGAAAATCTCAGGGAGAAATGGACCGTGTCAAACAGAAAGGAACCAAGCTACAGCAGCTATTGCCAAATTTAATGGGCCAATTTAATTTTTTACATAAAAACAGTTGTGCGGATTTTCGTGCAAATTTCAGTGAATTTTTTCTATAGTACGAAGCAAATTCCTTCAAATTTTCAAAGGAATTCGCACAAACGTTTTCTCGTATAAAATTAAATCGCCCAGTTAAAATTGGCAATAGCTGATGTGGCTTGGCTCCTTTTTGTTAAACGCGGTCCAAATATCCATAGCTTTCTTCAAAAATCGAAATTTTATCGAAGGAAATTTGGCAACTCTTGAATGTTGATACGGCGTTTTTCCTAAGCACGGCAGTATGGCCGTCGTCGGTGGAAACGAGCAATAACTGCACACGAAAAGCGAAAGCACTCGACGATCGCGCTTCGGACCCGTCCGACGAAAAGGCGCATCCGCAAGTCGAGGTGAGCCCTGGAAAGTATTGAAGCGTACGGACGACAGGGTTCATTGCAGAGTTAAGTCACGTCCTTATGTCAGGAGGGCGCCGAATTAAGAACGAAGCCCTCGCGAGTAGCAGGGACTTCAGAAAATGAGGCATCGTTTTATGGTTTCGTGTTGACGAACTCGATGCGCGTGCGGCGCACAGCGGATCGAGCCAATAGGAAAGGTCGGACACAATTTGAAAACTTTAAAAGCTTATTTCTCCGTTTATACAAAATGTTGAGGCTCTAACAGTGGTTCCATTGGTTTCCTCGCTGTATTTTCTTGTGGTAACATTCCTTAAAATTTAAAATGTGATGAAATGAACATCCAAATTTGCAGTTTTAGTCAAAAATTTCACGTCCGACCTCTCTACCTGTTTCGATCCAATGTGCGGCGCACCGTGGCCCAATACGTTATTTTCCAGACAAAAGGAAGGAACTATATTTCAACGTTGCAAAATAACACAAAAATATCATCGTAATCAAGACTCGGTACGAAGGGTATGGATTCGATTGACAGGAATCGATCGGAAAATGAAAACGTGAATCGATCGACATGAATCCTCGATACCGAGCCGATCGACCAATTATTAAAAAACCAGTGTCGGTTCGATCGACATGAATCAATCGACACCGATTCGATCGACCGTTAATTTAAAAAAAACCGCGTTGATTCGATCGAAAAATGAAAAAATGAATCTATTGATAAAATTCGATCCATTCACGGCTTTTGTCGATCCATTCACGGCTTTTCTCTATCGATTCACGTTTTCATTTTTCGAATGCATACGCTCCCTAGGTACGACCTGAAATCCGTTTTATGAGCATTGTAAGAGTTACTCATCTTTTCCCCGTGTTCACTCCCATGTAAGTTGAGTCGCCTAGCGAGACATTAGTTTCGCCGATTCTCATTGAGTCATGCTCAGTGTTCTGCTCTCCCATCGCTAAATACGTCTAAAAATTGGGCTTCGGCGCCTGAAAATTGGGAGAGCTAGGTCATCGTGGCGCCTAAAAAAGTTGAAGCATCCCGTCAATTTTTTCTAACTCGCAATTTCACGCGCCATGACGCATTTGCAGAAAGTACTTTTGCTCCTGAAAAATTGTAGACGGCTCCTAAAAACTGAGTTATCTGGCCGAAGTTGCTCCTAAAATTTTAAGGGGAAGGCAAATCAATATAGAAATATAAGAAATATATAAAAATTGGAAATTTAAACTCAAAAGGTATTAATATTTCTCCGATACACATTATTCCAATAGTTTTGGTTTCTATAGGACGCATGTCTGCTAAAAGAAATTATGTGCATAGGATTTGCGTGAGACATCAGAGGCGTGGCATGCTTTGCGATTTATCGATTGTTCTGCCATTTAAACATATGATAAAGAATCGATTATAAAGGTGTTCGCTGCGAACACCCTGATTATCGATCCTTCTCCATAGGTTTAAACGGCATAACAATCGATATATCGCAAAGCACGCCACGCCACTGTGAGACATAGTTCTTTTTAGCATAAATACGTCCTATTAATCCAGATGTATGATAATTATTTAGATCTAACCAGTTAATAGAAACATCAATATGTGAAATTAAAGGTAACTTAAATAAGTTTTTAGATTATTAAGATCATAATTACTTACATTAAAAAGGTGAAGGTGTTTTTTGATGGTTGTCGTTTAACTACCGAACGACTAGATCACGTTCTTATAAGTTGCCTACTTTATAAAGAAATCCGAAAACGTTTTTTTCCCCGCCCCTTACCCTCTCTTAAAAATTTCCTTCTGAATACCACTCGTCCTGCAAAACTTTTTGAATTTATGCGCTCCACTAAACTTAAAATTTAACCTTCCCCCTCAACCCTTTCGTATTTTCACCGATGTAACCTTGATTTCCATGTAAACACACAGGGGTGTAAATGGCCTTAAATGCTAAAGCACCGGTTTAAAATAAACTTATCTTACTATTACTACATGTTCAGCGTCCACCTAAATCCACGTTCTAGACCACCGTGCGGTGCTCGAATTAAAAATTGAGAGATGGCATGCGCGACGCATTATTTCATTTAAGTCCTCGAGTCATCCATATTCCGTCGCCCCTCCATTCCGTGCTCAACACGACCGCAAGGAAGTGCCTCAAGTTGTTGAAGTTTTGTCAGCCGTACTGTAAAATTGGGGCTGAAGGTTAAGAACGTACGATCCTTACTGCTGAAAGTTTGCCAAATGTTCAGTGGCATTGTTTTGTTGCGGGAGGGGGGTGGGAGGAGAGGATAGCAACTGTTTACCATGGCCGATCTCATCAGGTCGAAGGTTAGACGTGGTCTATGACAGAAATTTCGACGCGCCTGAAATAATTGACCCTCACCTTCATTGGATTACGTGATAAGCAGTAGCTGTAAAATGCGCCCATTTTTAAGAAGTTTCCGAACATCTATTGCACATGGGATTGCTAAAGTTGTAGCGCGCTGGAAACTTGAAAGTACCGGTTTTGGCCGATTTTGAGCGTAAAAGCCCAACTTTGCGATGATAATAACTCGAAAAGGGTGGGTCGTATGGAAAAAACGTATGCTACCTTTTTAAAAGGAAATTTTATACACTGGAAAAAAACACATTGGATCTAGAGTGCAGACTCTTAAAAACATTGATAAGAAAAAATACTCTTGATTCAATCAGATTCAAGCTTAAATCAAGAATCAAGCCTCTTAATTTGAGCGGATTTCCTTCTGATTTAAGCAAAAATCTGATTGAATCAAAAGTATTTTTTCTTATCAATGTTTTCAAGAGTCTGGACCCTAGATCCAATGTGGTTTTTTCCAGTGTAAGCTTTATTTTTGCACTGAGGTATTTTGACGAAACAATGACTTTTTACCGACTTTTAGGCCGAAAACCGAAAAAATAGCGATTTTAGGCCTGACAAGCCAAGATGGCGGCTGAAGCTTCACTTCAGGAACGGTGCAAAATTAACTCCTCGTTAAGGACCTCATATTATGTCTTTTAAAAAAATTTCCAGCTTTCCAGCATTTAATTCATTATTCATTCCCTTGGTGCCTGGCCTATGAAAAGATGACTGTGGCTACTCGATTCCTGATCACGTCGACGCATTTCTGTCAAACGGAACTATGTGCATTATGATTATGACATAAGCCCTGTTATGCACGTATTATTATGGGTCTCAGGGCTCATGTCTTAATGCACATAGTTCCGTTTGATAGGAAATAGGAATGCGTCCACATATCGACGATGAAACTCCCAAACCACGTATCTCGTTCGCGGTATTTTCAAACCGCCGATCCTATTTTATTTTCTTTTTAAGAAGAGCAAATCAGCATTATCCCTTGGAGTTTGTCAGAATTCACCTCGCACAGAGAAGGAAAATCATGGAGGATTGGTTCAAGTTGGACTCACTGACGTCGAGTCGTTTCTCATCATAAAAATGAAGTATGTCAGGAAGTCTGCAACGTCGCCAACCGCATACGTGGTTTGGAAATTTTACCTTTGATATCAGCGGCAAGGCGTGAATGATCGATTATCGATTTTTCCCCTCTTGAAGCTATAATAATAACCACAAATAATATTGAAATAGAGCAGGATGAAGGACGCATGTTTATAACGGCGCAGAGATACAACTATTCATGCTTGATGGATGCCCATGTTGCATCTGCAAAATTGAAAGCGCGAGGCGTGAATTTGCAACGCTTTGCTCTATGCTGCCAATAAGGTGTAGCTCATTGTCATATTCGGGAGAAAAGTTAAATAAGTAAAATACGATGCCTGGTTAGATCTCCTCTATCTTTGGCTGTTGTGCTTACGTAGCCCTTGAAGCATCATTAAAAATAAAATAAACGGGAACAAACACAATATGGAAATAGAGCTAAGTAGAGGACGTACGTTGATAACGGCGCAGAGATACAACTATTCAAGCTTGATGGATGTCCGTGTTGCATCTGCAAAATTGAAGGCGCGAGGCGTGAATTTGCAACGTTCCGCTCCATGCTGGTAATGAGACGTCGCTCAGATCCGGGAAAAGAGTTAAGAAACAAGGTCCGAATACGTCTCTTCTATATTTGGCTACGTTGACACTCAACTGTTTTCTTTTCTTTTCAATTCAGTGTCTGATTCTTTTTTTGGGATGTATTTGTAGACCTATATCTGAAGCTCATATGTACCAGCCCCATACAACCTTCCCCGGACATGTGTTTTTAACAAGCCTTGGGTCAATTTGACCGGGTGTGGGCATCTAAAGATTAAGGTGAAGGGGAAATATGTTTTGCAAGCCCTTTGATGTAGAGAAGATTAAATGTATCTTTAATTGCTCACCCTTTCTCATCTTTAAGTCAGACTTTTTTGGGAAAATAAATCGGTAATTTTTCGAGAATGATAATAGAATTATTAATTAATCTAATGGAAATAATTGATCTAATATTGCAGTGCAATGTGAGAGAATATTCTCCTATGCCAGAACATTGATATTAGGAAATATTCACTTCTAACAGATCTTCTGACATTTATCAATTCTTAATGATCGTCCTTATCATGTTGTTTTCTTCTTATGTTTCAGGCAAATTCCAGATCATGGAAACACAGCTGAAATCATTCTAACTGTGCTGCATCATAACATTTTTGGCATTGATGAATTTTTAGGTTGTGTCACCATTCCATTAGCTGAATTAGATGTTTATGAATGGCCAAAAAATAGGTGAGAACAGCTTACGATATTTTTAAACCTTCCCACAGTGCGGAATCCTGTCTACAAAAATGGAAAATTGACTTTTTAATTTTCCAAATATTGTTTTGATATTCGTGATCAGGACAATTTTTCTGACACAAGAGTATACTTTTTTTTATTTCCCTCCAAGAACCCGCTTAGATTTGGAATTGAAGTGAAGATTAACTCGATCGAAAAGGAACTGCCCCATAAAAAATACAGTAAGTATTTAATTTCTCGACTTGAGATAAAATTTTCTTGATAATTTGGGATATTCCTGTGGGTGGTTAATATTTTCCCATTCTGTGGACATGGATGGACACCCAACTTCAATCCTGCCAGAGAACTTTGCCGACTTTTTGCGACTATCGGAGTTATTTGCATTCAAAAATTGGTTAAAATCGGTTATTTGTAAAATGTCGCGTCCGGTTAGTCGGGGGCGTCCCGCTCCAAGTGTATTTTTACGTAGGAGTTAAGGTTTTTACAAACTAAATATAAATCCAAAGTTACAGACTGGTTAACATTGTTTTTTTTTAATGTTTTGCTATTTTGCTTGGAATTTTTACTGATTTTATCAAATTTTGGTTTCAGGTGGCTGAAACTGCGCGACAAGCCAGGAAAAGATAAGGACAAGGACCGAGGGGAACTAGAGGTCAAAGTTGGTTTCACAGTCAAAGGAGAAAATGAACTGATCAAAAAAGAAAAACATCGTTCCTCGCTAGGACAAATTTCACACACAGCCTCTACTTTAGGTAGGCTTAGCTTCTACATTCCCAAAAATTGCAAACCTGAAGTAACTTCCAGATGATTGGAACAGTGTTTCAAACAGTCATGTACTCTGAGCATCGTTGCAAATAAAACAAGCACGTTGTTTTGATTACTAGGTGTTGTTGGAAATGTAATTAAGATCATAATATCTGTTACTCAGATTTCAAAACAATTTACTGTATCAGGAAAGCAGAAAGTATTTCTTTGCTTATTTTATACATGTTTATAAAGTATGCAATAAGGTGAAAACATGCATTGACAAGAGAAAATTGAAAGGAACTGTCAATCCAGCTTGCAGCTAAGGATCTTTAAGATTTATCCATTCCTATTCTTTCATTTTTCTCCAGAAATTCTCTCCATTAATCTTACCTTATGCTGTGTGACCTAATATTCTGGATCTCAAATGGTTGCTTTCTCGCCTTTTCAGACGTATCTAAGAATTTCTTCCTCTTAAAATGCAATAAAATTTTAGTGACTGTTTTATCCGCTTCTCTCTCCCTTCATGTCTTGGATAATGTTTTGAAGCTCTTCATTTAATTTTTTTTATAAAACTTTGCTCATACTATTTTCTCGAGTTGTTATGATATCATTTTTCCTTATTCTTTCTTTCTTTTTTTAGGAGGAAGTTTGATTAGTCTCAGTAGTGTTGATAAAAAATCTTTCAAAAAATTGGCAAAATCAATTGGTAAGTAACTGACATTAAATTGAATTTTCCATTTAGAACTTAAATATTGAAATCTTGCTTGAGAATTTTATATTTCAGCTTCCAGTGGTTAGTTTCGTTGGAGGAATAACTTTGGTAAAATTCTTGTAATTATTATATACTTTCTTTCATTTAATCTTTCCATTGTCGAATTCCAAGTCAAATATTTCAATGTGGAAGGTAACGCACTCTATATTTTAATCTAGAGACGTTGATGGAATAACATCAGAACCTTCATGGAAAGTCACTTCACTTATCTCCAGAGAAGAGCTGTCTTCTTTTTCACCAGACCTACTCAGTGAAAGTCTATTTTACAATTATGTCCAGCAGTCTATTGACTCTGGAGATCATGCAGATGCGTGAAAGTTGATAAAATTATTTCTCAAATGGAAATTACTGAGTGGCCAGAACATTGGGGTATCAATTTTTTTATTTGAAAAATACTGTATGTTTAAACTTTATTAGAAAAATCGACTTTGCTAAAATAAACATGGACAAATGGAAAATACCACATGATAACATTAATGATCGGCATATTTTCTCTTCTTAAATGCTCTTTTTTCTATTTTCTACTCATAAATATGTTGAAAATAATCCTGTAAACTTATTAAACCAGGGGTTCTCAACCTTTGTAAGCTGCAGAATACTTTTTTGGCAAGCACAGAGGCTGTAGACCAAGAAAAACTAACAACGTTTTTTCTTGCTGCCGGGTTCTTGAAGCCCTCTGAGATGATGCCTAAGAAATTAGTGCTTCAGAAGCTTGGTCCCTCTTGCTTTTTATGGATCATTGAAGCACTTTGAATTGGATTGCACTTTGCAAAAGGAAGCAAGAGAGTTCCAGTGTCGCTAAGATTGTGCAACTTTTTAACCTTGCAAATATAAACCAAGTTTCATCTTTACTCCCAATAAATTACTAATTCAAGCCCAAAATTATTTTTTTGCAAGGAATGTAAGTTGCCCAATCCTAGCAACATTGGAATGCTCATGGTTCCTTTTTGCCAAATGCAATGTACCTTTAAAAGTTAAATAAAATAAAATTATTTAACTCTTTAGCCAGTAAAATTTCATGTGTAAAATTTTGAGCAGTGATTTTAGGTTAAAATGCATAAATATTAAGAGCCACCTCTGATACCAATGCACAGTCGATACAATTTTCTCCTTGGAAAATTGGGCACTGCCTCCTTTTAGATAAAAAATTTGCCATATTTATGACTTGTCTTTGCAGACCTGTGGTTGAAAACTCCTACGTTGAACTTCTTTAAATGGGGAACTCAATTTCTGTGAATACTTCAGAGCGTAGTCTCTTCTATTTTAAGGTTTTTGGATTTTATTCCTTGTCATTTGCTGTACTGTCATTTTAATCTGGAATTTGATATTCCCTTATTTTCACTTTGTCTTCCTCTCTATCTTTTTTAATGAAACTTTTATAGCAGTCCCAATGTTCAGATATATATAGCCTATTGTTGCAACCCCCGCTACCCTCTGGTTCCTTTCATGTATTTTATCTTTAGAGAATTAATAAAATAGTGCATCACAAAACTCATGATTTGAATAAAAAACGAAAAAAAAAAAACAAGCAAAGCTAGGAAAAAAAATTCAAAAATGAAAAATTCGCTGAGAGGGAAAAAAAAAGTGAAAAATTATGAGCGAATTAAAATATAAATGGAAGAAAACAACAAGATCATGAAAATTTTCTCTATTGATGTCTTTGTTTCATTTTTTCCCCCTCTAATAGCTATAACTTTGGAAACGACTTGTAAATAATTAAAACCTTTAGAATAAAAGCACACAACTTGGGAAGATTCAAAACGATTTTTGAAGATCACATAATGATCTTCCCCTCAGTAATCTCTTCATTGTGGCGAGTATTTTCGCTTTAGTAATAATTTTCTCCCTCCGTCCCTTAATATAAAACAAAAAATTTCCTTTAATATTCGTCGTTTTTTCCCTTCTCAATTCTGAATCTAATCTTCAACTTAAAGTAATTCTTTGCTTTAATTTTTCAGTTTTCAAAAAAGAAAAAATAAAAGCAAATAAATCCTTTACACTTGGTCGAAATACATTTTAGAAAATTTTTGCTGATAAGAATGTAACTCATTCTCAAAAAGTGAAGTGTACAGGATATCTATGACCAATTGTAACCAAGAACTTATCAGAAAATTGTCTTGCCATTAACCTTGGTCACTTGCCCTACTTTTTCATGGCTTAGGAGTCAAACCATAGTCATTCCAGTTTTCCTCTTACCTGGGTCTGTGCTGTTTAGTTCTTCCTCTGAAAATTGATCTAGTTGTGAAATAGTTTCATAAATAATTAATAGGTCAAACTTTCCGTTTTTATTTATTTATAGTCATTGTATTTATTTGGATATTTGTCTGTTTATCTGATCACATTTTATGTTTTTTCCCCTTTTTCTTACATCTTGCTAATGGTTATCAAAGGTTTCAAAATGGATGGAGGTCAGTTCTGAATTTTATTTCCGAATTCTGTCTTCTGAATGGCAAGCTTTAAGTTGGAATGAGTAGACTTCTATTTCTATCTTTGGCAATATCTAATCAATAACACACTTATTTCCTTCCTCTAACACTTCAGTTTCTTTGATGTATTTTAAAACTGATGCATGAATAACACACTGTTTCTCTGAAATGAACGCATGATCACAATAATGCTCCTCTAAACTGATGCATGAATAACATTAATACACAATAAAAGTAAACTATTGATCTAGGTAACATTTTAATTTCTAATTATGCATGCATGTAACTGAAAGAAATAATAAAATAATAGAATTGGACTCTCTTGGAGAGATCCTCTGGTGCATACCAAATCTACAAAAATGTCTTCTTTCCTTAATAAAATCTGTCCAAAAGTAGCTTTAAATGTTTAACTGACATTAGCAATTTTTTTGTCCGTATACCTGTCTCTTAGCGTGCGGAATCTAATCGATTTTGTTTTTTTAACACAGTTTTTGTGCTTGTAGATCAGATATTGAGAGTAAAATTTTTTGCATGAAACTCTCGGCATCCTTAGCACTAACCCCAATCAAAATCTAACAAATTAACACTCTAACTAAATCTAAAAGTTTGCAACTAATGGTCAGCATTGGATTGCTTGTAGTATTGATATTTCTGGAAAAATTAGAGTGTTGCTTATCTTAAAACTAACCCTCAAAAAGAGAGTAAAAATCACAGCTTTCGTTCACAGGGGGCAGAGGGAGAATAGAAAGATGAGATATGGCTATTGGGAGCCGCTCAAGTGTTATGCAAGCCATTTTTGCCCCTCCCCTCCCCCTCCTGTGAGCCAACCTCTCCCCCCTCATCAATTTTTTTTTTTTAAAAAAGTGACACAGAAAACCTGAAAAATTGCTGGGTAAAAAGTATTTTTTTGGAAAATATTTGTTCATTTGGAAGGCTTAGAGGAAAGCAAACTATGAGCCTGAACTCACCCCCCCCCCCCCCNCGTTAAATTCCATGAACCAAGCTCAGATGAGGGGCTTAGAGAGCAAGGTGCATAAATGCAATTTGTGCCATTTCGAGAAATACGTGTGTGAAGTTTCGAAATTATATGGATTCTCATGGCAGGAAGGAATTTCAAACTGACTTTTTGATGCTATAAAATTGGAATTTGGGAGCAAATCTTTCACATAATGTATTAAGACTAGTTTTACTTGAAATCATTAATATCCTAATTTTTTCAACAACTGCTCTCATGCACCTCGTCCTCCAAGCCCCTCAGATGTTCTCTTCTTTAAGTGGCTTTTATAACACTTGAATGACCCCTTAAAGCAAGAACGAGCATTTACAGAGAAGTGAAAGCTATGAAATTGAGGAATGATCAAGACAAATGGCGTACAAAAATTACAGTTATCAAATTGATTTCATTTAATTGAAGGTCGGACTGTGAACTTCAAAAAATGCATCAAGAAATATTCCCTCTAAGGTCATGAGTATCTCAGTATAATTTTATGAGCTGAGACAAAATGCTCTTCATTTATCTAACTTCCTTCTCTCCCTCCTTTTTCTCTTTATTTTTCCGGTTTGTTGTGTTATTATTGACGTCTCATTGCATGACTATTTTAATTGCAGAACTTGAATTGCAGATTGATTGGGCAATAAATGTTTTTAGTAGGAATCAAAGCTTTTGACAATAACATGCCCTTTAGTCTTTCTATGTAAGGGTTTTCAGCTAATTTTAAAGCCAAAACCATTCAAACTTAATTCGATCTCTAGAAAATTCTTATGAGTTCAAAATAGTCTGAGTTCTAAACGAATTAGTTCTGATTTTTTTTTTCAGAATTGGCAGATCTAGCTATTAGTGTTGACTTATTTAACGTAGAGTATAAATACACTGTCTTTATTAAATGATTTGTTTGCACCCCATCATCAAGAAAATCAACTGATACTAGTAAAGGTGTTTTGGACCTTAAGTCTCGATTCTCTGGAAAAATTAACAACGTGTGTAGATCAAGCAAAAATATCCTGGTTCTAACTATGCTGTGGTTTTTTCTATACGTCGGATGTGTGCTTATATTTGCTTTTTCTGCAGGAAATAAAGTGAGAAGAGAGAAAAAACTGCGCGAGGAGGGTAACTTTAAAGGGTCTGGTTCAATATCAGGACTTGCAATCGACACGAGGCCGTCAGTGCAACGTAAAGGAGATGCAGATCCTGGAGTCATCAGTGACGATGATGAATTTGCTGTAAGTACCCCCTCCCCTTTTTCAGTTTTGGTTATTTCTCTTTTATTTTGTACTTCTTTTAAACTTAAACGGTAGAAGTCAATTTTTTCTCTTTTTTTCTTTTTTTTTCTAACAGGATCAAATTGTTGCAAGTGAAGTAGATCTCGAAAAAAATCAGTCGAAGAATCTTAGCTTTCTAGTCTAGAGCTTGGTCTGCTTTCTGAGCAACTGAAGTAAAAAGTAACTGAATCTCACAATTAGTCAATGATGAAATTTGTTCTTTCTTCAACGTTTCTTATGTTCGTTTGTATTGAATTAACTGCTTTGCACATCTCTGAGACAAAGTGCCCCTCTTTAGAGTTGAATATCTTCAAGCCTTACTGCAAGAACTACGCTACACCTCTGTTATATATCCACATTTTCCATATTTCCACATTTTATCCATATTTACTATTATTTTTTCCATATTTTATTTTTTATTTTTTTAAAGACTAACTATCATTATGGCTTTAAAACTGTGAGTGATGTTGTCTCTGTTACCTTGAACTGTTGCTTAAAATTGATATTGGTAAGTGCTCCTTAAAAAAATTCTCTTTACGCTGAAATGTGCTGGGATTTTTTAGAATGTGGACAGGCAGTCATAGGAATGCGCCTAACATAGATAAACACCAAATGAATTCAAAATCTTGAATTATGATTCAGAGTATTGTCAATCAGTATTCGCTTTGACAAGTAGGTTTAAAGTGGAAAATGTACATCAACGGTGAAACTGCAAAAATGCGTATCTTGGTTTCGGTGTTTCAAAGCCTTTGCTCCTATTTTTTTGGAAAAAGATACCAAACCAACATCATGGCTTGAAATTTTCACAGAGTTCTTTCAAGTAGAGAAAAAAAATGATGTCTAGTAATTTTCCATGTCGAAAATGAAGTATGAAAGGAAGTCTACATCGCTGCAAACCAAGACATGCATTTCTGCAGTTCATCATTGATATTCTTCATGTAAGCCTATTTGGTGCGGGCATATTTCAGTGTTTGAATCAGACCTTGTTTTATTTACAATTCGTAAAGATTCTTTTACTTTTAGTATGAAATTTATATTTAATATATGATTTATGTTTACTTGTTTAGTTTGAAGATTTATCGCAACGAGGCTCAACTGGATCTCTCAGTTTTACTCAGACTAACACGCCAGTCAGTGGATCAATGGAGAATCTTGCTGGTGGAGAATTTCTGCGGAAATCAATCGCCAATAGTTCTGTTGGTTCAAATCCCTCAACAACAAGTGCTCCTGCGAAACCACCTCGTGCCACTCCGCCAGAACCCAAAGTCGATGAATGGGAGCAGAAGCTTTATGCGAAAAAAGGTATCTGAAGTTCGTTCAATTTATCTAATAATTGCTCATCAATAAAATGTAGTATTTCTATAAGAGACGGAATTGCACTGAATTTTGCCAAAATGGACCAAAATCATTTAAGGCAGGATCCAAAATTTTTCAATCTGGACCCATAAAAAGTGACCCTTTCTTCCTCTTTTCCTTTTTCCTTTCTGATGTTGTGTGATATTACTGTGGGGTATAATAAAACCAGAAAGAAAATAAGAAGAAGAAAGTAATCACTGTGAAAATCTACTGATGCTTATCTATAATTAACGCGCTGAGTTTAGGAAAGGCACTTCTAAGTTAGCAAAGTTTCAGAATTGCTGTTGCAAATGTTGTTAAATTTTGTAAAGACCTATTGAATACTTTTTCTGGATTGTTGTGTCAAGAACATTGTAAAATCATAGAGAGTATTCAATGAAAGTTTTGATGAAATTTATTCATCTGCTTTCCTCAGTACACCTGCGTTCCTCCTAACACTAGATGAAATGTCAGCAGAGATTCTGAGATACAGTAACTGAGATGTGCTCTTTCTGCACCCAGCGCTACAATTTGCCATCTGGGGCTTCAGCCTCAACAGCTTCTTCCTAAATCCAGGACTGGAAGCATTACATTGCTGCTCAAATAGTGAAAATCGTTTTATCTTGCAACAAAATACCCTTACAATTTCACTTGTCTCTGTTTATACGCCAAAATGATGTTTATCAAATGAGAAAATTATGCAGTGAATTTCCATTATTGATCTACTTTCAGTTAATTTATCGTAAGCAAATGCTCGATGCTACAGCTCCTCCTCAAAATTCAGTAAAATCATAAATCTTGTTTCAAAGTCAATAAGGCCTTAATTTATGAAATACAGTTTATAGCCAATATTGTCTCTCAATGATTTGCAAATATCACTGAGCAGATTTCCTCTGAAGCATGTCAGGATTTTAACTGCTCATTAAGTGTGCGAATGAAAAGGTGAATCAAATAAAATGAATTAAGTGTAGTCTAAATTAAGGCACTGTGTAACCGTAAGAGTTGAGTAGTAATAACATTGATGAAATTAAAAAAATACAAGACCAATCCCACCGATCGGTTATTCCAGTGGACGAATTTCAAAACCATACTGCGCATTAGCGTTGGGAAGTTTAAGTGTGATGCATTTCTCATGTGAGGAGCTAATACTAAATCATACCAACTGCGGGCCAGTGGGAGCCAGACGGTAAAGTGGATTCCAAAAAAATGCTGAGAAAAAAGAACTGACCGTTGTGGATTGATTTTAAAAAAACATAAAAATGTCAGTTATCGATTCTAAATTTTTGTTTTTTGTAGTTCAATAAAAAAGTACACAATCATTGAAACATTCATACTTTCCTAGCTTTAACGATCCACTCAGCTGTTCCAACTCAGTTATTTTCTTGAGTTTGAATTGATATCATCTTTCACTTTATCAGAAATATATATTATAAATATCCAATCTCTTATAACAGAAAAACACTGAAACCAAACCCAGAAAGAGATTTTTTCATGTATCTGGTTCTTTAATTTTTCAGATAAAGACATCAGTGTCAGCAATCTAAGGAGACATCATGCCTCCTTTGGTCCTGCAGATGTGAAAGATAGTTTGTCTCCGGAGACTCCCTCATCGACGCCAGGCACTCCTGCTACCCGCAAGAATATGAAATTAGTCGGTGCGTCGGAGAAAAGCACGAGTATGACTCCTCCGCCCACTGAAAAACAAAATCATTCTACCAAGAGTAAAGATGGTAAGCAAATCTCATGATAAATAAAAATTCCTCTGTACTTTTGTGAAGTGTTAACATTGATTAAATATTTGTTTCTGCAGGCTGCAATTGTAATTAGTTGATTGCCGTAGGAAAGTCATATCAGTTATGAAGGTCCCACTGGTCTACTTGACAAATGTTACACTTGGTGTTTTACATTGCGATTGCGCAAGGTAGTATATTGGCCTTTGAATTTTGTAATGTTTCAGGACTGAGACGTAAACCTTCAGTGACGCGCTGGGTATCTTGGCTCTTGTTAAAGCAACTTATTATTTTACCTGAGATTATGGTGCAAAGAGAATTTATAATATTGCGCTGCTCACCAGACAGATTTTGTTGTTGAGTAGTAACAAAGTGCTGAGTGTTACTTTTTTGTGGCGATCATTTCAATCGCTAGAAGTAAAAATTTTGTGCAGAGTTTAGGAAAAGCCAGCAGTTAAAATAAAAGCAGTTCTGAGAAAAAAATATAAGTGAAAGTTTTATTCAAAGGTCAGGTAATCAAGAAATTGTGGAGTCAGGGGAAATCAGGGCATGGGAACATGAAGAAATCGTGGAAACACTGAGACTGTATGAAGACATTTATTTTGTATCATTATTTTTTTATATACAATTTGAGGTTGGGCCACCCTTTTTCAGTTGAGTCATTGATGCCTCCCAGGAATGAAAATTTTAATACCAGATCAGTTCATCTCTTTTTCTTAATTTCTTACTGTGTTGTTCTCTTGAAAACCCTTTTAAAATTGTTTCGTTTGTCGCATGATCTGATCCAAATTAACACTATTTTACACCATTCAGGACTGGAACCTAACAGACAAAAAAATTCATTTTACATTACAGCTAATCATTCCTCTAACCTCTGCAGATAATCAGACTGGTTCTCGGTACAGGTAGCGTAACGCAATTAAACAAAATATTTCACCAATCAAAGAATGAGCAAGAAGCTGCATAACTTTTATGCTCTCAGCTTCGCAAGATTTTTGATTTCCCCTTCAACTTATGGCCAATCAAATAAGTTTGAAAATACCATTAAATACTTTTTTACTCACTAGTCTGATTTGTTTAATTTTGTTACCAAAGCGTTTCAGTCAAATCTCCAGCCATCATCTGGGATGCTTATTTGATCAAGTCCTGGTCTGGGACTTTCAAAAATAATTTACATTATAATAGCCAATCAATTTCTACGTTATGCAGTTGTTACTGACTTGAGAATCAGTCTTAATTCACTTTTGTTTAAAATCCTAACCAAGTCATAAAAACCGCAATAATTAAGTGTACATTATTTCTCACAGATTGGGGGTGGGGGAAAGCCAAACAACTAATATCGCGAGCCACTCAGGCAGGTAAGATGTCGATCATTCAGCCGCACATAGAAACGCTTTGTAGCATTTTATATGTATGCTTCATCTGAGAACACTACTTGCGCACAGATCAGAGTGCTACCATGTTTCATCTAAATCAATTCCAACCTCACAAAATTTGTACCAATCACTCACATTAATCTCATGTATAAGTTTTGCTTCCAGTAATCTATGTGTTTATACTAACATAGTCCTTTCATCTTGCTCATCAATTTTTGTCTTTCCACCCTTAGTGGGAAGTACGTTTTAAAGAGTCATCGAAATTGTCCTCCTGAAAAATATAACAAAAGCAGGCTGCTTTAAGGTTCATGCATAGTAAGGGATCATTGTGGAAAGTTTCTACTTCGGCAGAATGCCAGGCTCAAATTCTCTCCTGGAAATGTCTGTTAGGGAAGCAAAAATTCACCTAGCACATGCTCAGAATCTGAAGAATGACTTAACATATGAGGAACAGCTCCTGTTCCTATGATCTAACTTTCCCGCCAATTTTTGACCTCTCAGGGAACATTTCTATCCTATTTGCAGGCAATGACAGATATTGATGAGAAACTCTTTGTTGAAAATTCATGTTGTGTGTTGCTTCACCATGTCTTAATTGTATGCTTTCTATCAGTAAATCTTTTACATTTTTGTTTCGTATTTTCAATAGGCTGTTGCTCAATTTTTTTTTTTTTACATCTTTGAAAAGTGAGCAAAAAGTGAGAATACCTGCATTTTGGCGTTTTCCATTTCATCAAATTAACAAAGAAAATGGCATTCAAAGTTCAGCGAAAATCCGACCCCATTTCAAGCCGTAAAATATAGCACCAAAAGATGTGGTGGTGTCATATCAAAAATCAACCGCAAAATATTTTTTCTCTCACATCTGCGTTTTTACTCTTTAGTTACATTTGTGATGAGAGGTTTAATTCATAGGTTCATGTTGATATTTTGTTGAGTTTCTGTGCTTTAAATGACATTCTCTATTTTTTTTTCTCTCATCCAAATCCCTTGTTTTTTGGTTTTTTTTTTGTTATTTTTTTTTTGTTATTGTGTTTGAGTTGTGAGGTTTTGGAGCAATTAGGATATCTAATTCTGTTTATTTGAAACCATTTTTTTATTGATCTGACCTGTAGAACAATTCTTTTCAAAAGGTCCTCTCTTACTGTTACATCCCGACCGTAGATGGTAAATTTTATGAAATTTTTTTGCGTAAAATTTCATGAAAACTCAGAAAATTTCATGAAACTTTTTGAAACTCTTTAGGATTCATTTGGAAGGCCAAGAAACAGTGATTCTCGATTTTGACATCTTTCACTGCAAGCCTGAAACATTCTTGCGTTGCAAATGTTTTCATTAGATTTAGAGGTACCACATAAGGAATGTAAGCCAGTAAACCAACAGAAGAAGAAGAAGAATATTTAGAGGTTAGGTCGGGGCTTTTTTCCAATGAACTACACCTCTAGAATGGCCGCGAGATAGCAAACCTGCGTAACGCGCAAGGGCCGGTTTTTGAAGGCAGGAGGGGGGTGGGAGCCCAAGTATAGCTAACCTCAATCTCCATTTCTGCTGCGTCTTGCCCATAAGGATTACATGTGAAAATTTCAACCTATGTAAACTTTCATTTTTTTTGAGGTTTGCTTTCAAAGTTCCTATTTTTTGAGTTAAGAAAACCTTTGGAGGTGCGATTATTATGCAATCTTTTCATTGCTATCACTTTATTCAACAATATTCGGCAAAATGTGGGCAGCGTCTGACATGGGTTTAGATGGCAGCCTGCTGTGTGAGCCCAAGTAAACCTAACCTATATCAACTTCAAAACGTTCCGGGTCTCTAACACTGGTCGGCCATTCTAGAGGTGTAGTTCGTTGCTTTTTTCTTTATACTCCCTTTTGTGCCCCCTTCGTGTCTAGCACCTCAGTAGGGAAGAATAATGCTGACGCATCAACAGAAAGATCATCTGAAATGCTTCTGGACTTCTGAAGGTTTAATTAGGTTGTGATTCCAAAAAAAATTAATAAATTTCAAATTTTGTGAAATTTATTCAAGACGTTTGAAATTTTACTTTTCTTCCCTGGTCCTAATACTTGACCTAGAGGTCGACATCGTTTTTGGTCCTTTCCAAAACAAATGGTTACTTAATTTCAATTTTTTTTTTACATTAACTCAACATTTTTCTGTGAATCTTCACTTGTATCCTGAAAATTTTTTTCTACCAAATTTATAGTCTACGCAAATCAAGACTGCTTTGAATTATTATTGTGTATGTGTTTAACTTTTCCTTGTATTATTTCTGCATAAACTCTTTCATTCTCCGAAAAGGAATCAGCATTTATCAGCATATAATTTGCAAAATAAGTGAGAAAGTGTAACTAAGTACATGTATCAGCTCAAATGGCATGTTATGAAATAATTTTTTAATGCATCTCTATTAATATGTTGTAATATTATTTCTGCACATTAATCTCTACTACCCCATATTTTTCCTTTACTTCAGTATGAAATGTATCCTGCATATTTTTATTGTTCCTTCAACATCAATAGGCTTTTTTGAGTTGCCTCTTTTTAGAAATACTTTACCACATGCAGCAAACAGCTATTTTTCTTCTTTTTTTGAGTTTTTAAAAATAATGACGCTGGTTCTTTGAAGTCTTTATAATGATAAATTAATCAAAGAACACTTACAAAAAGAATGGTTAATGTCACTCATTGTGTTAGCCCTTACTGTGTCTTTTTTATTCTGACCTGGGCCAATAGTATTGAACGCATCTCAGTAATATTTATTCTGTATTCATCCTTTTACCGACTGGAGTGGAAATAACCATGATGTGGATTAAAGCAGTAAATGACATCATTCATCAGTCACTGCTTTATCACCAGCCATTTTTATTGGTCATTTTGTCTCAAGGTTACAGCTTCATTAAGGTGATTTGATGGACACAATATTTTGTGTCAGGACGACATGCGATATATCGCATNATTAACAAAGAAAATGGCATTCAAAGTTCAGCGAAAATCCGACCTCATTTCAAGCCGTAAAATATAGCACCGAAAGATGTGGTGGTGTCATATCAAAAATCAACCGCAGAATATTTTTTCTCTCACATCTGCGTGTTTACTCTTTAGTTACATTTGTGATGAGAGGTTTAATTCATAGGTTCATGTTGATATTTTGTTGAGTTTCTGTGCTTTAAATGACATTCTCTATTTTTTTTTCTCTCATCCAAATCCCTTGTTTTTTGGTTTTTTTTTTTCTTATTTTTTTGTTATTGTGTTTGAGTTGTGAGGGTTTGGAGCAATTAGGATATCTTATTCTGTTTATTTGAAACCATTTTTTTATTGATCAGACCCGTAGAACAATTCTTTTCAAAAGGTCCTCTTTTACTGTCACATCCCGACCATAGATGGTAAATTTTATGAAATTTTTTTTGCGTAAAATTTTCTGAAAACTCAGGAAATTTCATGAAACTTTTTGAAACTCTTTAGCATTCATTTGGAAGGCCAAGAAACAGTGATTCTCGATTTTGACATCTTTCACTGCAAGCCTGAAACATTCTTGCGTTGCAAATGTTTTCATTAGATTTAGAGGTACCACATTAGGAATGTAAGCCAGTAAACCAACAGAAGAAGAAGAAGAAGATTTAGAGGTTAGGTTGGGGCTTTTCTCTTTATACTCCCTTTTGTGCCCCCTTCGTGTCTAGCACCTCAGTAGGGAAGAATAATGCTGACGCATCAACAGAAAGATCATCTGAAATGCTTCTGGACTTCCGAAGGTTTAATTAGGTTGTGATTCCAAAAAAAATTAATAAATTTCAAATTTTGTGAAATTTATTCAAGACGTTTCAGATTTCACTTTCCATCCCTGGTCCTAACACTTGACTTAGAGGTCAACATCGTTTTTGGTCCTTTCCAAAACAAATGGTTACTTAATTTCAATTTTTTTTTTACATTACCTCAACATTTTTCTGTGAATCTTTACTTGTATTCTGAAAATTTTTTTTCCAACAAATTTATAGTCTACGCAAATCAAGACTGCTTTGAATTATTATTGTGTATGTGTTTAACTTTTCCTTGTATTATTTCTGCATAACCTCTTTCATTCTCCGAAAAGGAATCAGCATTTATCAGCATATAATTTGCAAAATAAGTGAGAAAGTGTAACTAAGTACATGCATCAGCTCAAATGGCCTGTTATGAAATAATTTTTTAATGCATCTCTATTAATATGTTGTAATATTATTTCTGCACATTAATCTCTACTACCCCATATTTTTCCTTTACTTCAGTATGAAATGTATCCTGCATATTTTTATTGTTCCTTCAACATCAATAGGCTTTTTTGAGTTGCCTCTCTTTAGAAATAATTTACCACATGCAGCAAACAGCTTTTTTTCTTCTTTTTTTGAGTTTTTAAAAATAATGATGCTGGTTCTTCGAAGTCTTTATATGATAAATACAAAGAACATTTACAAAAAGAATGGTTGATGTCACTCATTGTGTTAGCCCTTACTGTGTCTTTTTTATTCTGACCTGGGCCAATAGTATTGAACGCATCTCAGTAATATTTATTCTGTATTCATCCTTTTACCGACTGGAGTGAAAATAACCATGATGTGGATTAAAGCAGTAAATGACATCATTCATCATTCACTGCTTTATCACCAGCCATTTTTATTGGTCATTTTGTCTCAAGGTTACAGCTTCATTAAGGTGATTTGATGGACACAATATTTTGTGTCAGGACGACATGCTATATATCGCATCGATTAGTTCCATTTTTTCAGCTATTCGTCATTTTTCCCGAAGTTTGAGATCGCAATTCTGTTGTCAGGAGACTAAAGAATTCACTTATCAATTTCGACAAACGAATCCAATGTAATAAAGGCGTGGTTTTTTTTAGAGGAAAAATATCGCATTTGAGTGCAGTTTTGATGTCAGTCTCAAATGTGATATTTTTCCGCTAAAAAAACCACGCCTTTATTACATTGGATTCGTTTGTCGAAATTGATAAGTGAATTCTTTAGTCTCCTGACAACAGAATTGCGATCTCAAACTTTGGGAAAAATAACAAATAGCTGAAAAAATGGAACTAATCGATGCGATATATAGCATGTCGTCCTGACTTAAAATGTAGCATCTATCGAATCACCTGAAATTGTGATGAAAAAAGGTCTTTTTGGGCACATGTATCTATGTATACTATGTATACTATTTATACTATTCATATCAAGTCATAAATTTCAGTATTATATTTCATTCAAAAGACCCTCTCAAGAATAACTCAATTGCTGTTCTGAATTGAATGATGATCAAATTTTACTTGCAAAGCAGGAGCACAATCAATCAATCTAAGTGTTCTTTTTTTGTCCTTGAAAAAGTGTATATGTCTCATCTTAATATTTTCCTGTAATTTAAGGTTGTAATATAATCCAGGTTGCATAATTTTTCTGTTGTGTAGTAATATCCCTGCACTTCTTGGTAAAATTTTTGTCAAGGAACATGACATATGGATAGTAACATCAACGTTAAGCTTGACTTGTGTATCTCAGTACTTTGCCCATGAAAATTCAAATGCATTTATTTCTTTCTTTAAAATTTTTCAGATTTGAAAGCTCTACAAAATCTAAGTCCGAAGATGCCATTTGAAAGAATAATAATTGGAGGTGAAAACGAGAAGAACGTTTCTTCTCGTTTGTCTCCAGAGATCGCACAGAAGTTCCAGGGTAAAACAAGAGATGTGAGTATGATTAGAAATCCTCTTTCCTATGTCTTTTGCATCTCTCCTTAATTTTTCCAAGTTTAATAAAAACCATTTTTCCCATATTGAAGCACACTTCAATTATATTGCTCAAAGAGAAAAATCCAAGCACCATTCCAGATAAAAGACTATAGATTTGAGCTTTTTAAATGCTGCAAAACAATATGCATTGTTGAATCGGCCAAAGCTCAAGGTTCCTTTTAGTAGAGCATGATGCAACAAACACAACTAAAGTGTTCCCCATTCAGAGGTAAGTGAGTCCTTGGTCCTTTCCTTACCCTTGCCCGCATTTTTTTATCGCCACTAAAGTCCTTTTCTCGCACACTGTCACATTTACATAATAAACTCAAGGCAAACGCAAATATCAATACAAAATAAAATGATTGCGTCTTTGGTTCAAATACTTTATTTCCACGAAAAAACATAAAAACAAGCCTATTTAAATGTCAGAAAAGGAAACTGTAGGTTTTCATAATATACTTTAAATACAAAAATTAGAACATGATTGAAACTTTACAATTCATGAAGTGTGACTTGCAGATATATGCTTTGCTCTTGAAACATTTATTTTATATCGATGGCCAAAGTGCGGAAGCATGTATCCCCACTTGCAACGTTGCAGATGTCCTGTCGCCTATTATTTTTTCTTCGGATAACTATTCAGCATAATAACTCGAACGCTTCCTCAATTTATCTTCTCTGTTAACAGAACATTCCGTTAAAATTTCAAGCCATGAAGTTGGCTTTTTTATCTTCAAAAAAGTAAAATAGGAGCGGACATTTTGAAACACTGAATGCAGAAACATTGTTTCGCGGTTTAGCTATCGATATGCGATGTTTCTACATTAGTCTCGCACAATCATCAACATCCTTTCCCTCGATACATAAATTGCTTACTACAGGGCCTGTGAATTGGCTCTGCTTCTACTTCTGCTTCTGCTCTGCGCACAATGGATCCCTAGAAGAACAAAATAAATATTTTACTATAATTCTGGCTCACATGATCCAAGTCATGTATGATTATACTAAATTATTTTAAAAGCTGTCGAAACTTTGGGATCTATTCGGATATATCTGTATGGAATATAAGATATACATATAAACTCTTTTCCTGGGGACAGCCACATTTAATAAACAAAGTTTTTAACATTGAAACAATACAAAAATTGGAAAGTTGATTATTAAATTTGTACTTTTAGCATAAAATAGACTCCTGCTGGTGTGTCTGGACCAATCTTTGCCCAAAATTTTTATACTATCTATGCATTCGAATCTGTATTGTACAGAACCATCGCTGAACCATTGCATTTTAGTCAATAGCTGAGAAATAGAGAAAATGGAGTGGCGTGTGCTGGAAAAATGAAATCGGGGAAACCTTTGCTTTATTTTTGAGTTATGAGTAGCCTCATAAAGTCACTTTTCAAAATATTTGGTACCCACCTCTGCAAGTTGATCGTCGTTTAATAAGGGTACGGCCGCCACATCCAGTAGAACCAGTACAAAAGCGAACATCTATGACATTCCCAGAAGGAAATTTAAGTTTAAAAAAGGATTATTTCAAATAGAACGTATTTTAGGTACATAAGAGAGTTTATTTAAGTAAATATAATTTATTTTGGCATGATATAGTTACGACTAGTGTGCTTAGGTCAACAATTTTTATGCGGCACTTTTTATTTTAACCCTTTCCGGTCCAATGTCGGATATATTCGCCGTGAAAAATAATGCGTTTAGGTCCGATGTCGGATATAGTCGCCCGAAAGTTTTAACCTCTGTGCAGGCCTGATGTCGGGTATATTCAACTGCTCCAGCAAGTGGCGGCCTCTGGTGGACCCTTTGGAAACCACTGTCTTTGTTGACAACATCGCTGCTACCTTAACCTCGCTTCTCGCGGCCGTGGAAAACTGCTGCGGACCGGAAAGGGTTAACATAGCGTAAACAATAGTCACCCGCAAGGGTCTTATTTTTTTCCCTTTTTTTTCCAGCAAAGTAGCAAAGTTTAAGCAAACATTTCATTGTTTCAGAGATATTTTAAAAAACTTCCTTTAAGTGTCATTGCATTACATATTCGCCAAGCAGAAAAATCTTCGGATTTTTCTGTAAAATATTTTAGAATCTTAAGAATCTTTAAATTCAAAATGGGAAAATTGAAACTTGTCCTAATCAGGTACCTAAAAGAAGTTTAATTAAATCTGAACTTACGGCTAGAAGCAGGGTAGAAATTCGAGACTGAGAGAGAAAGTTCATTTTGGACTCTGGGTATCTGTTAACACACACTTATTTAACAGGAATGATGATTTTAGATAATTTTTTTGCTTTGAGTCTTATTATAAAGGTTACCATGTTTACACAATTCAGGTGTTTTTTCGAGAGTGTGTAGCTAGCTGCAGTAGCTATTTACACAGTTGGAGCTTCCAAACATGAAGATCAAATCAAACATTATTTTGACCCCCAAAATATAATGTATAGAATTTTTCAAGGGTTGTTCCAATGTTTGAAGGTTATTTAGGTTCCGAAAATAGTAGCAAATGTTACACAATGATACTTGATTTAGAGAGAATTGACTGAATCGGTGAAAACAGATGTTTGATTGTTACAGCAACTTCCAAAATGATCAAAATAATGTCTGTTTTTTTCATTCCTTGGTAATTTATCACCTTTTCACTGTCATAATTCACCAGCAGTAAGAATATGGATTTTTCTGTTACAGGACCTGATTTTACTAGCCCACGATTTACAAAATCAGCTCAACACTGTCTCAAAACAGAAGAAAGATTTGGAAGAATACTTAGATAATCTCTTGCTGCGAGTCATGGAAACATCTCCTCGAATTCTCCAGACCCCGTTTCTTTCGTGCAAAAGTCAGGCCAATATAAAGTTCTGATAGTGAGAACGGTGTTCATTTATCTGTGCCTTGTCCGTGTTGTTAGTTTTTTCCACGACATGTCTGAAGTCTAGAAATTAGAAGGGTAGCTTCGGTAGCGTGGGTTCGTCTCACTCACCTCCGCTCACTGTTTGCAGCAAAGGATTTGCGGCTTCTTTGTGTAGCAGCTTTTCTCTACCACTGAGAACCTGTAGCTTACAGGTTTTACATCACATATCTTTAACCTAGAGATTCTCTTCACCTGGACGGACATTAATTAACAATTCATTAACATTTGGAAACTTATTAATTTTTACTTCTTTCGGATTGAAAACAATTATATTCATCTCTGCTGTTAAATTATATTCATATGCTGCACCTCTCACTCCTCCTTCACCCCCATGTAGAATCCGTAATTGGAATTTTAAGAACTTTCTTGTATTTCCCTTTTACCCTTCCCCCCCCCCTCCCCCTTTACTTCCCTAGGAAATCTGTTGATCTTAGATCCAAATTATCCTTTCAAATGTTCCTTGTTACTCCATACTGACGAAAAATCAGTAATATTTTAAAACATTTTGAACAAAATTTACTTTTTCAATTGAAAATAAATTGAATTCGAAACTCANATCTGTGCCTTGTCCGTGTTGTTAGTTTTTTCCACGATATGTCTGAAGTCTAGAAATTAGAAGGGTAGCTTCAGTAGCGTGGGTTCGTCTCACTCACCTCCGCTCACTGTTTGCAGCAAAGGATTTGCAGCTTCTTTGTGTAGCAGCTTTTCTCTACCACTGAGAACCTGTAGCTTACAGGTTTTACATCACATATCTTTAACCTAGAGATTCTCTTCACCTGGACGGACATTAGTTAACAATTCATTAACATTTGGAAACTTATTAATTTTTACTTCTTTCGGATTGAAAACAATTGTATTCATCTCTGCTGTTAAATTATATTCATATGCTGCACCTCTCACCCCTCCTTCACCCCCATGTAGAATCCGCAATTGGAATTTTAAGAACTTTCTTGTATTTCCCTTTTACCCTCCCCCCCCTCCCCCTTTACTTCCCTAGGAAATCTGTTGATCTTAGATCCAAATTATCCTTTCAAATGTTCCTTGTTACTCCATACTGACGAAAAATCAGTAATATTTTAAAACATTTTGAACAAAATTTACTTTTTCAATTGAAAATAAATTGAATTCGAAACTCAATTACCTCAAGAAGTGCCTGAAATTGATCCTAGATTCTAATTAAAGATGTTGGGGTCTTTCTGGGAATATTACTGTTATCTCCTCATTAATTTGAGTTTTAGTCTAATACTGTCAGGATGTGTGCCCTCCCGCCAATTTGTCTCTTTCAGATATTAATTTTTCTAGCTGCTCAAACATTCTGATGTTACCCACTGAACAGAAACTAAATTGGCTTTAACTTGTCGAATGGTTCCAATCTTATGATTCGAAATTGTCTAGGAAACATAATGATCTAATTTATTGCATATTGCTGTCTTCCATTTTTCCTTTTGTTTTTTCAAACCAAATGTGTTTAAAAGCTATCAGTTGTCCTCACAACTAATTACTTTTTGTTAAGTCAAATAGTGTTGTAACATGTTCTACAAAAATTATTTTCAAGATAATATCTGGATAATTTTCAGTTGATCACCAAGTTTGGCTATGTCTTAGGCAAATAGTCAAAGCAGCGACTTCTATCGTTTATGTAAGAGCTTATAGAGCCAATAGTTCTCGACTTCACTGAATTGGTCAATATTTTGAGTATAGGGGCTTGTCCAGTTGTCCTCATAATTTTATGAAATTCATGACTCTTCGTCGTAACTATGCAATTGTAGGTTTTTTGTCCACTTGTCTGATTTTACTATTTGCCAAAGACGTGTGTGTTGTTGGTCAAAAGTACACCTCTTGCTGGTCTGTTTCTTTCCAGTACAAATTTTACCCAGCATTCCGTATGAAGAAAAAATAAATAGTTATAAAAATAACGAAAATGTATGACTCCACTGAATAATAAACAAATGAGGTCAACGTAAATTTCTACCCAGCTTCAAGACAAATGAGCCCTTATTTTATCATCATTGGGTACACTAAAACATTCCAGCCTTTTCTTTTGTAGGTTGTGCCAATGGTTTGTTATATTTTTATGAAACATTTGTAGACATTTAAGTACAAATAAGTGAACTTAATCCAGAATAGATCTAGCTCATAATTTTTCCGTCCCGAATAGTATGTAGGTTGAAAGCCCAAGTCTCCTGATGGGTAGTTGTTCATCGTTAATAATAACCCTACAAACAACTTTTTTTTTTCTTGAGTACCTATAGATTTTACTTTGTTCTATGTCTTTTATCTTATTTCTCCTATCAAAATAACAATGGATCATCGTTTAAAAAATCGAGAAAAAAAAATTAAAAAAGACAGGGAAAAATTGTACACAAGTTATAGGGAAACATATCAAAAACCTTCAAAAAATAGAAAAACATAGAAAAAATGGACGGTCAAACGGAATTAGCCTAACCACATCAGACATTTCCTAATTTTCTCTGAAGTTTTAATTTTTAAACAGAAAACTAAGCTACAGGGAAACTTGGAATTTTATGAGAATATTCTTGATAACCTAGATTAAATTCACAAAACGTTTACAAGCATTCTGTAGTTTTATTCTCTGTCAAAAGAATAAAACATTAGAGAAGATTAGGTAACATCAGGCTGATACCAGTTAATTAGTCCAAATGGTCATGAAAAAAAAGCATAAATATTCATAACAAACAATTCAGACAGCTGTTCATTGAACCATTTCATAGCCTTTGAAGAGATAAACTTCATCCCTTCTTTCTCTGGCTGGTATTTAATTTCCTCTGCAATTTTCACCGAAATAAATCTTCACTTCGCTCTATCGTTCCTATGAGATATGTCTCAAGCTGAACAAAAATCAAATGTTTTGTATGTAAATTTAGTAATCAGAACATAAAATGTACACTTTAAGATAATTTTACAATTGTGGACCAGTTTAGAAATTTAAGATCTTGCGCAAGTACGGGAGTGTATTTTAATACTTGTAAAGTATCATGTTTCAAGGTTGTAATTTTTAAAAACTTATGCAGTTAGGAGAGCTTACTTCTTTTTTGTCAGTTTCACAAAAAAGCGTAACATGATGTTTCTAATCATTCAGTCGCATTAAGCATACATTAAGTGCTTTTAAAAGTCCATTTTCTGGTATTTAATACTTTGTTTCGGATTGTTAAGGCTCATTGGTGCCAACTTATTTCTATTTCTCTTGTTTAGGTTTTCTTAGTAGTTCCTCTTCAGACTTTTCCATCCATGATGTCTCACATAGAATTAATTTCTTTTAATTTTTCCTCTCTTTTTTTTCTCTAATGCAGCGATAGATTTTTCTTTAAAAATTTCTGATGCATATGAATGAGTTACAGTTGTCGACACAAAAAATTGCAGCTGAGGGGAGGACTTAGTGAGCGGCTCTATTGTCTAAGGGTTGATTGGTTTCAGCAAGCCCAGGTCCTTTGAAGGTACTTATGCACCTGCATTTCAGCCCTGAAACAATACGTAGAGGCGCTTACCTGACTTTGCCTCTCAGCCGCCACTTTTCATGTTGTCGACTATAGTAAAGTGGTTATTTCTTACCAAATGCATTTTTTTTATAATGATGTATAAAATCATTAAAAAAAATATTTTTTGAGTAAAATTTTTATTTTTACTTAGTCCAACCTCAAATTAGCGAAAGCAATTCTTGCTCCTAAGAGAAAGTAGGTGGAATGATTCTGATTGCCTGACAACACAAGTAGTGCCCTTCAGATGTCAGAAATTCCAACTCAATTTATCAACCATTTATAGTGAATCTACCTACAGATCCGAAATTATTGAAATGTATGTTTTAATTGCATTAAATATGAAAATTATTGCCCAATTGAGATTTGAAAATGTGATTTCTTACTTTTCCTGTAAGTCATCTCATTTGGTTGTGAGAAAAATTATTTGTTGATCCACCAAAATAACTCTAGAGATTGAATACTTTTCTACTTGTTCTAATTGCTACCTGCCTTGTGATTTTTCAACAGAGCTTTTTCTCTGAATTGTCTTTTCATTATTCAATCTTAGTTTCTTTGTATTTACTTACCTCTCTGGTTACTTATCGTTATCCAATTTGCATACTTTTAAATTGTTATGTTTTGGATTTGCCTTTATTTATAATTTTTTAATTTCAAAAAATGTTTGCTCTAGTTTTTCTTCCAAAACTTTTCTAAGAGTATTCAAAGAGAGTTAGCTTGAATTATTGTTAAAATGTTAATATGTTTATAATCAGTTTGAAGGAATTTTTTACATTTGAATAGCAGGTGTTCCTGTCACTCTGACTGTACATCACTGTTTTGATTGAAATATATAAAATAAAAAATATATGACCATTAAAAAATTGTATTATTTGACATTTTTTTCCACATAGTTTTTTTGGGAATATTTTTTTAGCCATTCACATTTTCAAAAGTTAATTCGGACCCAAGAATTTATATTCCTCAAAAAAAAAAAAAAAAAATCAATTTAACTTCAAATTGTATCACCTCAATTTCATGGAATACCAAGATATGTCTTTATGGAAAAAAAAAATTCATGAGGATTTCAATTGAAAAAAAAAGAATTGTTGAGTCGAGAACAGTAGAAAGTCATTTAATAAATATTTCTGTCAGATGGTGTTGTATTTTTGATCAATATGGATAGATCCATCTCAAGGTTAAAAAGTCTCTGGAAAACACTAGCGAATGGACCGTCATTAAAGACAGAATAGGATGCAGGAGAATATTCAGAGCCGCTTGCATCAAGAATGCCAAGTATTAATGGATGTATTTCTATTCAGATGGAGCTTAACAGAAACCCACTAAGTCGCATTANGGGGGGGGGGGGGGAAGTTAAGACTAGTTTTGAATGAAACTGAGTATGTAGTCGTAAATTTTCTGCTGTCAAAAATTCAAAGTCGAGAAAAACATTTTGAATACGAAAATAGTGTTCAAAAACTAAGACCCTAACTTTGAGTCTTATTGAGGAATAAAATTTCAAGCCTCTCAGTCTTGGTTCAAACTTGATGTGACTCAGTTGCATCTCTATTAAACTCAGTCCATTTACTTTAGGTAAAACATAACGATGGTGAAAGTGCAGAAGTGTGTATCTCAAAACACGATTTTCAAGGAGAGTAAAAAAATTGTCTACATTCCTCTTTATTGTAAGTGGAAGGGTAATAATTCTTGAGGATAGCAAGAATAATATGTTTTTTTTTTCGGACTCAATCAGCATTTTGAATAATTTCTCAAACTGTTAGAAAGTACGGCAGAAATGCTGAGATTGGCTTGTTCAGCACTAAGAATTGGACGTATTTCTGCCAAACTGAACTATGTGCGTTAAGACATAAGCCCTGAGACCTATAAAAATATAGGTATATTCTTATAGGTCTCAGGGCTAATGTCTTAATGCACATAGGTAGTTCCGTTTGGCAGAAATACGTCCAATTGACACTTCATCACGAGATACGCATTTTTGCAATTAGTGTTTTCAACCTGTTGTTGGCGGCGATTTGAATCATTTAAAGACTGATGAAAGAGTTTTACGCTTACAATTCCCTCTCAGATAAGATTTAGTTTGATCTCATCAAGTCAAGGGTCATGAAGTAATTGGTCAAAAGAGTCAAAATGAAGATTATGCGATTATGCTGTTTTAATCTTGCGATAGACCGACTTTCGCCAATTCGATAGGATAGCAATTCGATAGATCGTACCCTTCCCCCCCCCAGGCCTGTCAAATGTATACATAACCTCCAAATTCCCGTTATCAATCACTGTCCTTCTTTAGAAGCCTTTATTCATCAGTTCATCACTTTACAAATAAAAAATTAAACTGTGTCAATTATCAGTTGGGTGGTTCTGGCCCTGGCCATCCAGATCTGTTTTTAGTAGTCTAGTACATTAAACTCCTTTGAGCTACACATCAATTCAATTGGGTACTTAGTGGAATCACACTTCTTTTTCATTCAAAACAACTTTCACCTCTTCTAAACTTCTACTGAATCATCTGAAATGGTAAAGTAGGCTCCTTCAAATTTTATTTCTAATATCTCTCTAATTCTCTGGGTTTTTACCAGACTCGATTTTAGACTTTTGCCTTTTAAATGATGCAAAGAGGACATTTTCTTTATATGGACCGCGTTAAGGCGATAGGAACCAAGCCACATCAAAAAATTGCCAAATTTGATTGGGCAATTTCCTATATAGCGTGGAAACGGTTGTATGGATTTTCATGCAAATTTCAGTGCATCCTCTGCATGGTGCTAAGCAGAATCCCTAAAATTTTCAAAGGAATCTGCACAAAGGTTCTCTAGTAAAAAATGACATTGCCTAGTTAAATTTGGCAATAGCTGATGTGGCTTGGTTCCTTTTTTTTAAACGCGGTCTATATTTATGAGCCTCTTAATTACCTTCTAAAAATACACGAATATCATCCATGACAGACTCTTCTTGTAGAACACTTCAGCCCCGCAGCAGATTAAGAGCTTATGCTGCAAGTCAAATTCAAGATCATCAGTAGGTACAAGTCTCGAACACTTGCATTTAACAAAAGCTGTGTTGATCATAAAAGCACTGAGCCTTATATCGACGGTGTAAGTCGGTAATCACATAACTCAGTTTGTGACGTCGCAGACTTCCTATCATACTTTATTTTTTGAACGGAAAACTGCTCAACGGCAATTCTTTGAAACGGCCGTGATTTTTCTTCTCTGTGCGAAGAAAATTCTGCAAAAACTTCAAGGAATGATGTCAATTTCTTCTCCTTTAAAAAAACAACATAGATGCGTAGATTTTCAGACATCGCAAGTGAGTTATGTGATTGCCGACTTACACCGTCGATATATTCTAATTTGCACCGCTGCAGATTTCCTGCCACTTATTACTCTTTTGAAGGATGATTGATCATCGTTAACACATGAAATTGAGTGAGGCTTTTCCTAGCCCTTTCCCAAGAAAGTGATGTGTATCAGTCTATTTTAATTTGTTGAATTGTAAAAAGTGATGCCTCTGTATTCTTTGGATCATTACTTTTATTAGAAAATGGAGAATCCCTACAGCGACATCATCACTAGTCTCGTCTGCAACTGTATTTTCGTTATTTCATCCCTGTCTTTGTACATACCATAATTATAATGATTGTTAAATGTACTTTTTTTCCTTGCAGGCTCACCATTTTCGTGAACAAGACATAGATGGTAAGTGTGCTTCAATACAGTACAAATAATGTCAATAGAGATGTCATCAGCTAAGTTGACGGTTGTTTACTTTCGGTTTGCTGGCGTTTTCGCTTTGCTACTATCCACATGAAAACATCTGGCTCTCTCAGAAGCAAGAACACAAGCTTAGATAAGTTTTTGAATACTTTCAAACCTTGTAACACTATAATTTTTAGCCACATAGAAATTACAACCACAAAAAAATGCAAAAAAGTCGCAAAATCATAACTGATAAGTAGTTTTTTTACGATACGATCATGAGACTGATGTTTGATGAGACTGTTTTCAATATGGATAGTAGCGAATGCCGCTTTGTTCAGAGGCCCAAATTCGTCGTCGGCGCTTGCAAACTGAAAGTAAACAACCGTCAACTTAGCTGACGACACCTCTACTTACCTTTATGAAGCCCACAGGTCAGAGGGCAAGTTAATATTTCAATTTAAACAATTTTAACAATGCTATCCACAGTGCAATATAATTCTAAGGCTCTGCTCCAGTGAATGTTGGCTGTATACAAACATGTATACCCACTCAAGACAGGTTGCTGTTGCTAACATGCTTTATGTCAAAAGGAATTTTTTTTTTTTGAAACCTAACATGATGAGGTAAATGTGGATCATGGAGGAAACGTAGCAAAGTTGTCATTCCGTTGGACAAATTTTCACTTTTTTTGGGTTAACCCTGTCCTGTTGACACTGTGTCTTCCTACCTTTTCAGGTTGTTAAACCTCACACAGTGTTACCCCCTTGCGGAGGTATTAAAAAAAAAACCTATAGCCAGGCCCAAAGAAGATGCTATATCAGCAGTAGAAAGTGGTGACTAGGTACTCAACATTTGAATCGATGCTCTTGGATCATTCACCCAGTATTTGGCCCCAACAGTATAGTTTCATTCCTTTGCCAAATATTGTAGAAATCACTAGGAATGGTCTCTAACAGCAACCATTTAAGCGAAGAAAAAAAAAAAAAATCATTTAGATCCCATTGAAAAGAGAAAGTAATCACGTGTCAAATTGATTAAAGTCAAACATAGCTCAAAAAGTCGTTCAAAAATAAGACACCCTGGGTTGCATGTCCCGTTAAGCAGATAGGTATCAAAATTCAAATACTTATGTTATACTTAACGATTTTATTATAGAATTCAGGTACTGAATGAAACCAATAGATCATTAACTTCCGACATTTTCATTTTACCTCTAAGGAAAATTATTAATTTTAGAGAAGGATAAATAATACTTCCACTAAAATTAAATACTTTATTTTTGTAATTGTTTTAAGTGAGAAATCATCGTGAACTATGAAGAGACTCTCAGTTTGAAATGCAAAATAATGCCCATCTACTTGATTAAAATGTTTGAGTTTTATGATTTTAAGGCTTATTTTGCATTGACTGGAAGTCTCTCCATATGTACAATGAGTGTGCTATAAAATGTTGTAGAGGTAGAGTAACATTAAGTACGGGTGTTTCTAAACTTCGAAGTTGGTATTGAGGCAGTCCCTTTGAGTCACTGTCTACTATAATGCTAGTTCTGTCGATTTTTTTCTCATGAAGAGTTTTTTCTGTCATATCTAGAGTTCAGAGAATGTTTTTACCTATTCGCTCGAAGTGGACAAATCAAATCTCTCGAAGAATTGAGCACCATCATGAGGTCTCTAGGAATGAGCCCCACAATTGCTGAACTCAAAAAGTACTTCAAAGACAAAGGTAAATTTTCAGCAGCGGGTGAGCTTGCAAGCCATCAAATTTTTCTTTCTTTGCATTGTTTCACGTCTAAAAAGTAAATAGAAAATGAAAAATATGAAAACTGCATCAACAAAATTCAAAAATAGAACCGTACAGAAATAGTAACGTGGACAGTGCTTGCCAACGAAATTACCATATCTTCAAATTTTTCCGCTTGATTTTCAATTATGAGAGAGTCGCCACACAATAGCTGGACTAATCAAAAAATTAAATACAAGAAAAAACACTAAAAAGGTGGGTATAACGAGAATAAATGGTGAAAAAAACAGGCAAAACATTTAATTTTTAAAGGAAACCACTTGATGTTAAAACGATTGCCTTTCAATCATATTTTCCCAGCAAACCTTATCTCTTCATCAGAAAAAAACAAGGGTTAAGTGATCTTATCCAAACTATTTCCAATTTTTAGGTGGAAAACTATCGTTCCCTGAGTTTTTGAAAGTGATGCACGATCATAGTCGAGTAGAAAATCTACCAACGGAGGTTGTCGAAGCGTTTCGAGCTGGTGATACTTCAAAGAAAGGTGTCATTTCAGCAAGACACTTAAAGCATCTTCTTCTGCGCTGGGGTGAACATTTAAGCCCAAAAGAAGGTAAGAGTTCCATGGCCACTTTTTTAAGTTTAAAAAATTCTTGATAACTGACAGCTCGCTGAGGAAATGAGATTAAAAATGAGGCACAGATATATCTGACTCCTTGAAACCATAAGTATAGGACAGACTATTAATTATGTTGAGGTAATGATACATTTTTTTGACCCTCCTTCCTCCCCGCCATGCATTCGTTTTGCAGGTCTGGACCTCCCTGTAAGTTATGTTTCTCTATCCGTGACCTTCCCTTATCATCCACCATCACCTTAAAAATAGAAAACATTCCGAAAAGCCATAACCACAGTGATCTCACTAATTAGTCATCGAGTCTGGCAGCTTATAAGAGAAATACAGAAAGACAAGTAGCGAGAGAAAAAGTAAACTCCTAGTCAGGGGCTTAAAACGTAAGACTTGCTGTGCCCAATAGAATTAGGATGATCTGCGTCAAAAAAATCTCAAAATTGTTTTACTTTTCAACAATAACCACGGCTTTTGAACAGTCAGCTTTTTTTTTAGTATTTCTTGAGCATATTTTTGCATACACAAATTCAGCACTATTACTTTAAAGTTAAAATACACATCTTAGGACTAGTTGGACGTATTTCTGCCAAACGGAATCAAGTGCATTATGACGTGAGACTTGTTATGCATATTCTTATGGGTCTCAGGGCTCATGTCTTAATGCACATAGTTCCGTTTGGCAGAAATATGTCTAGTTAGCCATGAATGATTGAATGAGTGAGTGGGTGAAGTAGACGAGTGCATGATAAGAACAAAATGTAGGTTTCGTAAGCTAGTTAACTATCCTCCGAAGACAATTACCTAACTAGTAAAATTAGGCAAATATTTACAATGAGACATTTGTTAAAACTGTACATGTACAGTAGAAATAAGAAATAAGAACCCTGGGCGTACAGAAAAATGTGTCTTTTTAATTCACTCAGGGGAGTTACTAAGGACTAATGAACTTACTAAGGGAGACTTAAGGTGATTGTTGATTACTTAATCAAAGAAGTCAGAAACCAGGTCAAGTGGTTTACGCCTCTCGAATATCAGTTAGCTAAACTTGGTGAAAAAATTCAAAATTGAATCTCACATCCTTGCCTTCATATCCGAGTTTGAAAGTCCAATTTAGTGTCATAAGCTTTCATGTAATTTTCATCTCAAAACTCTTTTTTCTTGAGATCCCAAAAATGTTACCCAACTACTTCTCCTGTTTCTTGCTAGAATACTTCTTTTCATCTGATTTTAGAATTTCCTTTTCATGAAAAATTAATATTTTTTCTTTGTTACCTGTTTTTCAGTTGAGCAAATATTTCGTGAAGCTAATGTTATGCCAAACAGTCTTGTGAAGTATGAAGACTTCGTCAAAATCGCTTGTGCCCCTGTTCCTGATTATTATTGAAGCATCACGTTAAGCATTCTCAAGTCCTAAAAGTTTGCTTAGTATTTCTTCAGAATAGCACTAAATGAAAAATCTGTATTCTTTTGTAACAGTAAGTTGTGTTACTTTTCTGTGATTGAATTATCTTCCTCAACCTTTTTTTTTTCTTTCTTTCACATGGTTCATACAGTTTTGAAAATTGCTTGAAAAGTACTCTTTTATGAAAATTTTTTTTTCAAGGTTTTTGAAGTGTTTGATTTTTTAAAAGGTGTTTTTAAAATGCTTAAATCTTACTCATCACTAAATCTCAGTAGTAAGTGCTCATTGTTAAGTTTTAATGAGTAAAGCATTTGACGTTGAGTAGATTGTTTGGGAAGACACCCTATTCACAAAGGAAATTGCGGTCTACCCTCTTAGAGAACGGAAAAACATTGAGATAGTATGCACGCAGATATTAATGATAAAAAGGAAGCTGAAAAAAAAAAGAAACAAAACTTTTATCTCTAAAATTAACAATACGGGAAGGAAACCAAGTGTTTAGGAAAATATTATGAGACAGATCTAGAAAAGCTCAAAAATTATGAAAAACGTGCTTGAAAAGCGCCTAGTTTTTCATTGTAAAGGCTGTTTGAACCATGTTTCATAAAAGTATACTCAGTTAAAGCAATCGCAAGCAAGTGCCTCTATATTTACTGCCTCACATAATTCCTGTTTATTCTTATTATTTTTAATGGAAAGGGATCAATACCGTGGTGTAAGGAAGGTTGTGGCTCAGAATTTATCCTCTCTGTTTAACGTTTAAAATAAGACAAGGCAGACATTTTCTGTTTTTATTGAATATGGAAAACCACTTTCATTCTAATTAATGTTTGAAAACGACTTTCTCCTCAGAATGTTTCACAGCAAGTATGTATCACTAATTTGTAGCCCATAATTGCTCAGCAAGTGAAAGAAATTGACAAGGAGAGAAATCTACATTTAAAAAAAGTACCTCCAAGTTTCTGACTGCCAATTCGAGGGTGTAGTTTTTACATCCTCCAGTCTTGCCTAGCCTCTTAAGGCTACAGTCTACTTCAAACGTACAATAATTGTGTTCCAGTTTTTTCTCTCCAGAAGTGAAAGTTTTAAAATCCTTATACTTGGTTGAATCAACTTGTATCATCATTCATTTGTAATTTTATATTCTAATTTTGATACCAAAGATAACTTAGAATCGCCCCCTCTGCATTTGCAGTAATGCATCATTGATATTTAAGGTAGGTATTATCAAATTTCAATGAAATTCTCCGTCCATCGTACTTAGTTCTACTTGTGTGCAATTTTTATAATTTTATCATTCCACTTTTTACTTATTTCTTAAAAAATACTCTATTTTAAAACATTGTCAACCTATATATTTATTTATCAAAATAAATGGATTTATAAACTAAGTGTCACTTTGGGCCTATATTCAACAGCTCCTATACAGGTGTCCAGGCAGCCGTGAAAATATTCCAGCCATTGGAAAAATAAGAATTCCTCTCAGCGGCTAATTATTACATAATATCATTCCTGATAGTGTACAGGAGGCAACCCAACAAAGGATTTTGCGGACACTTGTGGACATTTTTTTATCGGGCTATTTTAACATTTTTTTGGGCGTTTTTTTTAAAGCAAGCTTTGGAGGTGGTTTTGGTCCTCCTAAAAATATGCCAATGCACATTAATGATATACCAAAATGTTCCTTAAAGGGAGGAGAATAAGCATGTTTAATTGACATTTTGATTTATCTGCCACAGAACTCATGCAAAAGCGAAATAAAACCTTGAGAATTAGTTGGCAAATTTGATACCACCTGCAATGTCAGCTTTAGGCAACCCGCATGTCAAAGCGGAAGGGTTCAAAGATCCTAGAACCGTGGATACATTCATTTTGGAAGCTCAACTGCTAGAAAACCAAGAAAAAATATTTAAAACTAGCAGGAAACCCGTGCTACGCACAGGAAAACCCCACCATCAGCAATCACTGTGATTAGTGATCAGTTACTAATTGTGTTTCTGAATTATTATCTACTATTTCAAAATTGGCGAGACGCACTGGTTTGATTAAAAAGTTGATATTAGTAGTATGCTGCTATTTTGGTCTGTTCTGCAATAAGCTCACATGATAATTATAATAATCAAAAATTCCCAATCAAAAGTTGGTTATTTTCATAAAGATTTGTTACTTTTGTCAGTTCAATGTTTAATTGAAGTTAGCTGGTGAGTTTCAGCCGCGAAATAATTACGGGATTTAACCAGCGGTTTCGTTTAATTCACAGCAATGGCGGGTTTGTCATCTACATCGCGGAGAAAACTTGATTTTTCCTGGGATTTTGTAAAACAAATTAGAAATTACACGATAATCACCACGGTATCACGGCAAATACGTCGTGTTCCTAGCGAATTTTTAAGATCATTACAATTGCGCGTTATTCACATCAATATCGTGGCATACACGCGAATCTCTGACTCAATTAAGATTACGTAAATGTGCGCATGAAACTCATAAACATCTGTTACTTGAGATGGGCGAAAACGTATGATTTTCCTTCAATTTTGTATGATACCACATACCCACTCCGGAGTTCAAATAGTTGCTCGCTTCAATTCTGCTTGTTAAAAGTGACGAATTGGAAGAATCCAATCTTAATTTCACGAGAACCATATGGGATGTAACCATCGGTTTCCCTATATAAGATTTAATGTTTTGAAATAAAAAAAAAAAAAAAAAAAAAAAAAAAAGAGCATTAGCGATGATTTAAAATTTTGCAAGTAAGACTCATGTGTTTTGGTTAAACTATGATAGAAACAGAAAGCAGGTGAAGAATGTCGAAGCGATGTTCTAGTTTTGCTCCGCTGTCAGCACCGCGTCTGCAGGCGCACTGCGCAGTGTGACCGAGCCGTCATCACAGTATAGAACGCCTTCAATCTAGCAAGCGGCAATTTGGACATCTTCCGTGGTGAAATAGTTGTATCAAGAGCGCCCTCCACGATCGGAGTCAAATATTGATGAAATGCGCGCGAAACCCCCGCTTCTCCTCCGATTGAAGCGTTGCACACCGTCTTTATGTTCCATTTTGATTTATTTATTTTATTTTTGAAGCCAAGCAACAGATTCTCTCAAAATTTCCCGAGAATTTGCCTTAATCATTTCAAGGCGACGTGAAGACTAAATCACAACAATTTTTTTACTTTCGAACTTGAGCAGGTAAATTTTTTCAAAAAAAAAAAAAAAAAAAAAAAAAAAAAAAAAAAAAACGAAACGAAAGGTTCCGCGGAGCACATTTTTCACTAATCTTGCAAAAAACGGAAGAAAACTCGAACCAATGCGCGAACCAATCGCGAAAAGCGCGAGCCAATGTCATAGAATGAAGAGACTACGTCAATCTCTTTATTCTATGCCGATGCATAGACAGATTTTCCAGATTTTCACATCCCTGAGAGAGTAGCCCGGCAACGGATGCACGAGTCGGAGCTCGCAACAATCATGGCGCGGCGTTTCCAACAGCGCGACGCCAGAAGAACACACGTAAAATTTATCAGCTGTCTTTCAGCGCGAAACGCGGAAATCGCTCCATCTCGCTCGCACTCTCTCTCGCACCCGTTGTCCTTACGGAAAAATCGACCCACACGGACCGCGATATCCCGCGAACCGGCGGGCGGATCGCGAAATCCTCCCTTATCCGGCGCCTCGCGGTAGAGAGGGATCTCAGTGCGGAATCTCAGGGTCACACGGCCTCCCGTTCACGAGATCCGCTGATACGTGAGTGAGTCAGTCAGTCAGTGAGTGAGTCAATCAACGTGAAGTCTGCTTTATTAGTTAGTATATAGATATAGATAAGACTTTTTTTTTCGTCGCCCATGACCGACCTCTACCATTGACTCGATCCACCGTGCGGCATTCCGTGAGCGCCTTCAACTCTGAGTGTATACGACACGCGTAACCACTGAGCGAGAATAGTTACATCGCGTCAAGGCGTTGTTGTTGGCAAGAAAGAAGAGTCTTGTCGAATTCTCATGAAAGTCGGTCGATAAGTGACGACTGAATCCTCTCAAAGTCAATTTGTTGTCATCTCACGCAGACTGATTTTTAGATTATCTGCCCCTCCCCTCCCTTCTTTAATTAAACTTTAAAAATATAAATAAATAAATAAAAATAATTCTTTAGATTCTTGATTTGGTAATGGTGAAATATTGGCAGCAGCACGAAATTTCCAAGCAAATCCACGGGAACATTACGTGTTTAGCAAACTAATTTTGATCGAAGCCTTTGCGGTCGCATATGGAATATTTTGTAGCCATAATTGTCATCTCAGATTTTCTAACAATGTTCCTAAAAATTGTACTGCCTCAATCAAAACTAAAGGTGTAAAACCACTCAAACGCCATCAGATTTTGAGTCACGATGAAATAAGTTACATTCTTGTTTATATTATGTTTCTTTAGTTCTACCATGGATGAAAATATACATGGTTCTACCCTGATACCGTTGCTATTTCGCGTTTAAGAAATTAATTTTCACGAAAGTAAAGTATAATTCTAATATTTTATGAAATACTTACATAGCCACAAAATCATTTTCCAAGATAAATGCTGGCGTGACACTGTCATATGATACCGGGTTATATTTTATGACAGGATATTACCAAGATGGTGTTTATAATACACTACAACAAAAATACAATCATCTACAGCACTTATTCTTAGATGTGTCCAGGTATTTTGCACGCAACTATTAAGCTTCCATCGCCTTGCTAAGGCGCAGGGATACAACTATTTGAACTCTCCGGAACGCGTGAGGTATCACGCCTCAATTGAAGGCGTTTTCGATTCATCCGTATTTACATGACAAGATCTTCCAAATTGTATTGCATTATATCGTTGATTTGAGTTCCTTTTATTTCTCCTGCTTCTTACTTTTTAATTATTCTGCAAAAATTATCCGTTTGCGAAATACAATCCTGGCTGTAGCGCCCTTAAACTACGGCCTTAACTGTCGAAACTGCAGTAGCGGCACAGGGAAACCGAAAAACCAAGCGGGGACGCTACTTCGATACTAAGCTTCCATCGCCTTGCTAAGGCGCAGGGATACAACTATTTGAACGCTCCGGAACGCGTGAGGTATCACGCCTCAATTGAAGGCGTTTTCGATTCATCCCGTATTTTCATGACAAGATCTTCCAAATTGTTTTGCATTATATTGTTGATTTGAGCTCCTTTTATTATTTAGTTAATTTTCTCCTGCTTCTTACTTTTTAATTATTCTGCAAAAATTATCCGTTTGCGAAATACAATCCTGGCTTTAGTGCCCTTAAACTACGGCCTTAACTGTCGAAACTGCAGTAGCGGCACAGGAAAACCGAAAAACCAAGCGGGGACGCTACTTCAATAGAAGGCATAGGCGGTTCTACGGTGGTGCCATTGGGTGCCAGGCACCCCCAAGCAAATATTAAGTATGGCTATCGGAACCGTGAAATTACTGCCTTTAAAGATTCTGTATTCGCCCACACTGAGAAAAAATCCCAGCAATTAACTGAAAATGTTTTAAACAGAATTAAAATTGATAGGCGTGTTTTATAAAGATTCCACTGTTTTTTTTATGGTAAGATTGTAGTTTTGATGGAAAGCTTTGCAAAAAATTTTCTAAATTGAATTTACAGGTATTTAAGTGGAGAGGAAGGAGAGAAAAAGAGAAAGGAGGGCAGGGAAGGGATACAACTTGAGGGCCGAAACTTAGGCCTCCCCTGAGCGACCGTCCCCTTTGGAGCCGGTCTCCGACATTTTCCACCTCTAGGCACCCCCAAGAATAAGGTCTAGAACCGCCTATGCTTGCCGTGCGCGATGCCGGGTAACAGTTCATGTGATGAAGAAACGGTTACAAAATATCTGGAAGTTCAGTGTTGACAGTTCCAAATTTTGTGCTCTCCTCCCTCCCATATTAGAGCATCTCTTTTCATATTTCCTCATAGGTATACTGTGCACAGCAACCCAAGTAGCACAAATAAATTGCAATAAACTACAATTACATGGTACCTAATATTATTGCTCCCGTATCGGCGTGTTGTGCAGGTTGCCTATTTACCGACTGAAGGAACCCGGCTTTTTATTGCAATGAGATTGCAGTATGCAGTAAGTTGCAATTTTTCCGTGCACTGGGTACTGCCTATCTTTCTGACACAATTCGGCATTTAAGTAGGTATCTACCAAATGCTGTAAAAATATTGAAATTTCAATTTTATTGCAATCAATCGCAATCTTATCTCTATACTTTCATTGCACGGTGCTACTTGGGGCAGGGTCGAAAAAACCTCTCAACAGCACCCAGTAATGAAGTGAGGACACTTCTATAGAATTTTGCAAAATGGAACCAGCGCGATTAGGTACGGCGATTTCAAAATCGTGCGACTTCTTCATTTCTTATAAAAATACTTAATACATGTACTTTATTAAAATGTTCACCATTATTCTCCTTTAAAATTACCCAACAGTTTTTTGATGAGGAGCAAAAACTGCTCATCATTCTGGGAGATTTTTAGAGATTATGTAAAAGCAACATTTTTACAACACTGTAGGTATGCTGGTTCCTCGCTAAATGCGATCCGTTTTACCGTCGTCTTCCTCATTACGAAACCACATTCCCCATGATCCACCCCAGGCCGAACCAGACCAGCTCGCGGCAAGTCGGAAGCCACCCCTCCGGTGGCCGGTGGCGCAACCCTCCCCTCCCCGGCCTCGCGGCTCACCCCAGCGAGTCCAACCCCTTCCCCTCCCCGTCGCGACATCCGCGAACCCAGGGAGCCAGGCCGGCGCAGTGCTCTGTGGATCCCGTCTCTGAGCCGAGCTTTCGGGAACTCGTCGACCGAAACTTGACGCCGCTGTCCGATAGTGGGGGAGCGTTCAGTCCCGGGCGCACACTTTTCCCCCCTCCCGCCCATCCTGGCCCCGGAGTGGAAACTCCGCTATCGAGCTCTCCCGACTTCGGTGGGGGAGCGAACGCATGCGCCCTGATAAAGGACTAGGTCGGTTCGATAGCTCGGCGTTGGCTAGGCCAGCCAAGTACGATCGCAACGCAGTCTAAAATCTCACGCTCATTCATACGGCCCCGTTGCGTCGTACTTTACGCGCTCCTAGTCGCAAATCTCCCATCGCTCTAGTCGATTCCAACCTAAAGTCTCCCTTAATCATCTCCTCAACTTACCACCTATACTATAGCTTCAAGTGTTACCACGTGATCAGTACTTATTATCAAAACCGCGAAATTAATTTGACGTTTTTGACCGTGTGCCAAAGCCGAAGGAACTGTCAAGATAACAGCGAGCCGCCGCCATCGATTTTTAAACAGTGACGTCACCGCGACATAACCTCCTTGGTTTGTTTACGGCGCCAATGTGGCTGCTCGATGAGTGTTATCACTGATTAACACAAGTTATTTTTTGTCAATTTGTACCAGGTATTATCGCCCAGTTACCTGTAGTGTAGGTGTGAAATGTTATTCGATTCGACGATCCCGAGTGTATCGGCGCGGATCGGACTCCCACCGCCTCCCTATGGCTCGAACGTCAATAGGGAGAGGCGAGTTATGTGGTGTGCACAGGAGACCAAGGAGCTCATCAGACTTGCCGGACGCATGTTCGGCACCAACGCCAACTGCAGGAAACACAGTAAGGAGGTCTATCAGATTATTTCCGATGAGATGAAAAGGCGAGGACACCACAAAAGTCTCGAGCAGTGCCGGATAAAATGGAAGCATCTGAAAGGGTTCTACTTCGAGGCGCTTTTGAAAGATACCGAAGCGGACCAGTTGTTGATCTGTCCCTTTTTCAAAGAGCTCGAGCCGATCCTGAAGAACGCGAAGAAGGGAGCTGCTAGAGGTTCGGGTTCCTCTTCTACTTGCTCGCTTCTCACAAAGCCGAAGAAGAAGCCGGAGCAAACTCCTGCGAATAAGATGCCTGTCTTTCAGACGGTTCTGATCGACGAGAAGAAGACTGAGAAACCGGAAACCAGTGATAGTCAGAAATTTGTGATAGTTCAAGATCCTCTGGGAATGATGAAGCAGACTGTTGTTTTGAAACCGCAAGTCTCCACAACTGCAGGAACGCCTTTGAATCTCCAACAACCGAAATATGTTTTATCTAACAATCAGAATGGAGTTTGGCAGCAAATCCTACTCACTGGTAAGCAGTTTTGTAATTACTGTTTTTCCTAATCGTAGAAGTTGATTTGTTTTACTATGAGAAAGAAGGGGTACTTTTTTTAAGTGGTTTTGATCAATTTTATGGAACCAAGCAATACCCAGAAATTTTTATTTATCAGGCTAAATTGCAAAACGCGCGTATCTTAATAGTGTTGCTTCTAAATCTCTGCTCGTTTTATTTTCTTTTAGTAGAAACAAGTCAACTGTATAGCTTGAGATTTCTACTGAATATTCTTCTAGGTAATAGAGAAAAAAAATCAAGGAAGTTTTCAAGAAATTAAATTGACTGCTTTTCTACAAAAAAAATAAAGTACCTAGGTACTTAAGAATGCTAGGAATTCTGGGATGTCGCAAACAGAGATACCTGGTTTTGCATGTTGGCTATCGGTATGTAATTATTTAGATTCCTGACAAATCTTCTTGATTTACTTACTCTCCAAACCGCTAGTGTTTTTTCAAATTTCTGTATGAGGAATCAATGCAGTTTTATTAAAGAGGGCTCGGAATCAATAGACTACCTACTTACTCTAACTAAAACTATAAGTTTGCCAAAGGAGGAGAGGCAATACCTATCCTCAAAGGATGTCACACTAGTGCGTGGACTACAGCTGTGATTTCGACCGCGTTTAGCAGAAAGAAACCAAGCCACATCAACTATTGTCAAATTTAATTGGGAAATTTAATTGTAAACCTGAAATCGAGCTTGTGGATTTTAGTGCAAATTTCAGTGAATTTTCTGCATAGCACTGAGCAAATTTCTACAAACTTTCATAGGAATCCGCACCAACGTTCTCTTGTAAAAAATTGAATTGTCCAGCTAAATTTGGCAACAGCTGATGTGGTTTGGTTCCTCTCTGCTTAATGCAGTCTGTTTAACATAGCAATAGCCGAAGTTGACCTTACGTATCTCCACTGCAACATTCAATAATCCTGCACAATGTTTTATTTTTTGTTTTTCAAAAAATGAAAGGAAATATCACCTTGAAGGTTTCTCTGGATTCTTTTGAATGAGAAAAAATTGAGGCATTTTACATAAAGTGTCACAAACAGCTATTACACTAGAAAAGCAATAATATGAGCCTTTTTAAAAATTGTCATGTGTTATCACGCAAAAATGAAGGGAAATCTTAGCTTTTCTCTCGTTTCAAATCACTGACGCTTTTGAATGCAGGTATTACTTATGCTCCCAATGTTAAATCAAGTGCGCAACTATTCAAACTCTCGGGCAGGTATGTGGTATCACGCGAAATTGAAATCTTAGCGTTATGCAGGACCGGATTTACCTACTTGCCGCCCCTTCTCATTCGTTTTGAAACATAAATACAAACCATCAAGGAGGAGGAGGAGGAGGAGGGGTGCATAAGACACGTTTAATCGTGTTGAGCACATTTTTTGTGTAAGCCCTGTCAACACTAGCAAAAATTCACGGAACTCTGCGCGGAAATTAAATTCCGTAAACCTATCTCTGTGTGGACAAGGCCTTTTATTCATAAAAAAGAACGGAAAAATTATGAAAGATTAATTATGAATTTGGTTTATGATTTTAATTTCCGCCACCGCGCCAACCGCACTGTGTTTTGCGCTATGCGTAAAGTATCCCTACAGTCTCGTAAGCGCTATGCGTTTCACGCCGACCGCTGCTGCTGACCGCACTGTTGATGCAATGCGTGAAGTATTCATACAGTCTTGTAGGCGCTGTGCGTTTCGCGCCGACCGCGATGACCTCACTGTGTTCGACGCAATGCGTGAAGTATTCTCGCAGTCTCGTAGGCGCTAATATGTGTTATATGCCGACCGCCGCGCCGAGGGCTTCTCCTCTTCATGTCGAGTCCTCGTCATCATTGCTCTCTGCGCCGCACCGCTCCAGGCCAAATTGCGTGTTTGGTTTCTCTCTCCACTAGACTAATGAAAGTCGCTGTATCTTTTATCACCGAAACACGAACAAATTAGAAATTACCATACTTCAACTCTTAGGAAATGAGAGATTTTTTCGCCTTTTCTCGTTCGTAATTTTTTTTCTGAATCAGATTTTTCTCTGGATACCTACTTTTGAAAAAATTACAACATTTGCCGCCCCCTACATTTGCCACCGTGTGGCCACTCCCTAAATCCGGCCCGGGCGCTATGTTGTCTTAAGGTAGTAACGTTTATGAGTGCCGTGATATTCATGAAGATTGCGTGATTACGTACGTTTCTACAAAATCGCTGGAGGAATCACGCACTTGCCGCGATACTTATATTAGCTGAAATCGCGTATACTTTCCCTATGGTTTCACAAAACCGCAGGAATAATCGCGTATATTTTGAATGTTCGCGGAAATTAGCATAGAAATGTTTCATGAATCAACCCTGGTCAAAGCGGAAATCAAGCGCGCAACTATTCGAACTTCGGAGTAGGTATGTGGCATCTCGCGAAATCGAAGGAAAATCTTAACTTTTCGCCAGTCTCAAAGTACTCACATTTATGAATGCCAGGTACTCATGGAAAAATGCGTAATTTACCGATGGTTACCCAGAACCGCTGGAAAAATCGCGTCCAAGCCGCAAAATTGAGGAGAAAAACGTGTAATTCTTCTTTTAATTTCGAAACCGGTGGAAAATTTTTGTACTTGGCGCGACATAGCGATGAAAATCGCGTGATCATTCATTTTTTCACGGAACCGCTGGAAATATCGCGTATTTGAAGCGATACTGACAGATGATAATCGCTTATAATTTCTTAAGTTTTTACAAAATCGCTGGAAATGTCGCGCATGTTTTGAATATTTACAAAAATCTGCATTAAACTGTTTTACGCAGCAGCGCCAGTCTAAGGGCAAAAACCTGCAACTATTCGAACTCCGCTGCAGTAGTCAAAAGGTACACTGCAAAAAACCAGACATTGGATTAGATTCCAGGCTCTTAAAAACATCGACAAGAAAAAATACTCTTGATTCAATCAGATTTAAGCTTAAATCAAGAACCAAGCCTCTTAATTTGAGTGGATTTCCTATTGATTTAAGCTTAAATCTGATTGAATCAAGAGTCCTTTATCTTGTCAATGTTTTCAAGAGTCTGGACTCTAGATCCAATGTGGTTTTTTTCCAGTGCAGGCAATGCTCGCATCATTAAAAGCTGCAATCAAGCGCACAACCATTCGGACTGCGGAGTAAGCATGTGGTATCACAAGAAATTGAAGGAAAATCTTAGCTTTCTGTCTGCCGCAAATTACCGACGCTTATGAATGTAGAGGAATTACTTATGCTCGCATCGTTAAATGCAGAAATCAAGCGCGCATTTACCGCCGGGTAAATCGTGTATTTGCCGCGTTATTGAGATGCTAAATCTGGTAATTTCTCGCATTTTTTCAAGACCGCTGGGAAAATCATGTATTTTTCGTGTTGTGGATGTGAAAAACGCATAATCTTTACAATTCATTAGGTAACCACTCGAGGAATCGCGTATTTGCCGCGATATTGAGGAGAATTCAAGTAACTTTTTATGTTTTTTTTTTTAAAATTCCCGAAAAAATCACTCATGTCTCGATATTAAGGTGATAAATGCGTAATTTTTTAAGATTTCACAAAACTGCTGGAAAAAGTTCATATTTTTCGCGATATTGAGAAGGTCCAGTTACACGATCAAATTGAGCCATCAAATTGGGCCTCTCATTGGCTCGCATCCTCACCTCAGGTCTTTTTCCACCAATCGAGCTTCAGTTTGATGGCTCAATTTGATCGTGTACCTGAATTTAGATGAATATCGCGTAGTTTCTCATTTTTATACAAAACCAAAAATTGTTGAGGAAGTGAAAGAAAGAACTCTTAGATTCGGTAATTATTCTGTTGAAATTGACGTAGACGCACATTAGATGCTTTGAAGTGTCGAAAATTTTATGGGGAAAGCCCCCCGAACCCCCCTTCCGCCCCCCTCGTTCTGAGTCCCGGGATCCACCTATGATTGCACTCTCGTTTCTTCTTTCAGGAAACCAAATGCAGATAGACTTCTTTCGCTATACAATGAAAAAAACAAAGTTACCGGGTATATAAAAATTTCGGCNGTGCTGGAGCTGTAGCTTCAATTGCTCCGGGTGCCACGCCCGGAACTTTCGGCCAGTGTTGAAATTGGTAGACAAAGCTGTAGACAAAAAAGACATACTCGTAGACGTACCGTCCGCGTTCCGGGCTCAGCAGGCTGATTGTTGAACTTTATAGACAAAGCTGTAGACGTTAAAGACAAAAGGGATCTGGAGAGACCCTATGACTGTGGAAGCGGATGGTTGCAATGGACAGAGGAGGTAAGTGGAACGCGAGTAGTAGAAAGGAACCAAGGAGCCACATCAGCTATTGCCAAATGTCACCTGGCTGTTTAATTTTTTACAAGAGAGCGTTCGTGCAGATTCCTTCAAAATTGTTGAAGAATCTCCTTCGTACTATGCAGAAAATTCACTGAAATTCGCACAACCGTTTTAATGTAATAAATTAAATTACCCAATTAAATTCGGCAATAACCGGTGTGGCTTGGTTCCTTCCCGCTTAACGGAGTCCACTCAATAGACTAACGGCAACCCACGAGAGTCCCAATGGTTAATTCATAATTTTTTCCCTTAGTCTATATTAACTACCCTTTTCAACCAATAGGATCGCTTCATACTCCCTACGAGATAGACCATAAGTACGGCTTCCACGGCCGGAGTTTTTTTTTTTTTCTTTCCAGCGGGTTGATTATTGAAATTGATAGACAAAGCGATAGACAAAGAAGACATAGGAAGTAGGGAGTGATCCTATGGGTTGAAATGCATGGTACCTATCGACTAAGGGAGAAAATGATGGACTAACTATAAGGTCTCTCGAGGATTGCTGTTAGTTAGTCTATTGCTTACCTTCTTCGTCTATTGCAACCACTCGCTTCCACCAATAGGATCCCTCCATACCCCTTTTGTCTTCTTTGTCTATATTTTTGTCTACCAATTTCAATAATCGGCCCACAGTGTAACGTGTCAACTTTGAGATTTTCCGTCGTCATGACGTCATCGCTCATCGCACGAAGGAAACTCCAGACCGTATCGCGTTTCACCGGTCCACGCTCTCAAGGATCATCGCCATCGCCGTTGTCCATAAATTTAGCATCCTCCACTCCGAGGGGGAAGGGCTCCTCCCCCTCCCCGGGNGGGGGGGGGGGGCCCCTCGATGCGCGAGTTGTGACAGCGGCGGCGGCGACGACGTCGCAGCGCGGTCGGATGTGAGACTGCTACCACATAGCACATCCACGTCCACGCGAGGTGGGTTATTTTCGGTACCCGATGGTGGGCCCCCTCCGCCCCCTCGGCCGGGCCCGCAGGCCACCCGCAGCCGCGAGGGGGCGCCCCCGGCTCTACTCTCTCGCCGCCGCCGGGTCGGGGTTCGGAGCGGTGGAACCATTTCTCTGTTTCAGCTATCGCTTCCTCTCCGAAAGCGTCTACTCATCCAGCCACCGGGCCAAGAATAGCTCGCCCGCTCCGTGAAAAATGGTCCCGGAGCCGCCGCACAGCCCGCCCGGATTTTTCGTCGAGGGGCCGAGGTCGAGTTTAGGTCCAGTTACACGATCAAATTGAGCCATCGAATTCGATCGCATTCGAATGCGACCAACGAGAGGCCCAATTCGATGGCTCAATTTGATCGTGTAACTGGACCTCTAGCCGGCTTTTGAGTTTTGTCTGGGAAGTGGGCACTATGGGCACCCAGGGTGTCTATCGTCAGGGTTGCAATTTTTCGTGAAAAATCAAATCTTAAAAATCAAAACGTGACTCTCTTTCAACGTTGCTGAACGTCCGCTCTAATTGTATATTTTTACTCGGGTACTAACCAAGACACTTCCTCTTTAAAATTTCACAAATTTTTAAGGGAGTATTGCAAACATCAGCGGAATTTTGGGCTGTAAATTTGATTGTGTGAAAAAGAACAATTTTTCGGGCAGATTTTGCAACCTTGTGTCCGCGGAACGACGAAGTGAGAAAAATGGACTAGATTTTGCAATTAGAAACTACCATTTCTGGCTCATCCGTAAAATCGCATATGTCTTAAGGGAAACTAATGGAACATACGTTGTTTTTAAACTGGGCCAGAAATTGTAGTTCCTGCCGTGAGGCGCAGACACGTTGCGTCGAATCGCGAAAGACAGTCGGCGTTTTTGAACCCTTTTCCACCCCAGTGGCGATTCTCGTAAGGTGGCAACTCTCTTAACCCTCCATTTAAATCCATTGAGAATATCGATTTTAGAAGACGTAACTTGCCTCACCAGGAATCGATTATTTTACGTACATTTAAATGGAGGCAAAACAGTGTTGTCAACTTACGTTAATCGCCACTGTATATCCACCCCCGGTCAGGACATCAGGAATCTGCCGGTAATGGCAAGTCGTCACCTCCTAGCCAAAGTATCACAAGCGCCATGCGACGTTTAAAAATTTCCGTCGTCACGTTATTTTTTTACAGAGAAATCATTCAACGAAGCTGTCCGAAAATTACACTGAAACTTCTTTGTGCCGCTGATAAAATGGAGTGAAATTTTCAAACAGATTCAACCAACAATTGAATCGTGTCGTGCGAAAACCGCTAATGTCCATTTTCCCAGCTTTCAGTTTTTTTATGTTGATAATACCTTTGAAGTGTTGGCATATTCACGAAAGTGGTGCAAATACTCTTTTTGGGATCAAGCTAATCTAAATCGAGTATTATTAACTCTACTTTCATGGTTTCTTGTCACTCAGAAAAATATTATCAACCTACAAAAACGTAAGACTGAAAAATGGACAACAGCGGTTTTCCCACGCCAGATTCAATTTCCCTGTAAAAAATTAATGTGTATGTAGGTATAAGCCGCTTTTACGGCGCGCTAGGGCGCTCTGCGACGCCTACCCCCCACAGGAATTTGTCATGGTAGAGATCCTGCGGAA
>NW_017547323.1:1111359-1207941 GCF_001854935.1 Bemisia tabaci
CCCCCCCCCCCCTCCCGCGGTAAAGAATTTCTAGCTACGCTCCTGTCCAGGAAAGCGTAGGCGGATCCAGGGAAGGGTAAGTGGGCGAATCCAGGGAAGGGTAGGCGGACCGAGGAAATCGTAGGCGGATCCAGACACCTGGAAACATCGAACAGGGGAGGCGGAAGGACGATCAGGGGCTTCCCCCAGAAATTTTCGAAATTTCTAAGCATCTAACATGCAATTTGAGTCAATTAATTGACATGAATAATTACCAAATATAAGCGTCTTTCCTTCCTTTTTGCTCCGATCCTTTCTTCTCTCTTTCTTTCTTTCATTCCTTCCTCCTTTTTTTCGAGCAAAGGGGGGAGAGGTGGACGCCCCTCCTTGGATCCGCTCATGGCTCGAAGAAAAGGAGAGCGACAATTGAGGGAAGAAATGAGAAAAGAAGGACGTTTATATTTGATAATTATTAATGACAAAAGTGACTCCAACTGCATATTAGATGCCTTAAAACTTCGGAAATTCTCTGGGACCCCCCCCCCTTCCGGTTTTAAGTGTCAAGATCCCGGCTTTGCGAGGGTAGGGATTTAATGGAACTTTGCCCATCCCAGTATCGCGGAAACTTTCGGGTGACTTTCTGTTACCAAATGGACTGCATTTTGCAATTTGGACCTATAAATTCCGGCCCGGTTTAAAAACAACGTATGTGCCATTAGTTTCCCTCGGCAAATGAGTGTTTTTTCAGATGAGCCAGAATTTATAGGTCCAAATTGCAAAATGCAGTCCAAATAATGACGAGACTCATCTTAACTCCGAGTTTTTACGTCCAAAAAAATCCATGGAATTCTCAGTGGATGACATATTTTACCGTGTAAAAGAATCACCGTGACGCATTTACGAATAACGGAAATGGAACAAAGCGTTTTCTGTAAATATGCATCTCTATTGATGTACGTACATGCTTCTCTGGACGGCGTCCGGATACAACTATTCCAGCTCTCCGGTCGTCTATGTTGCATACCTAACTAATAGAAGGCGCCCGACCGTCTCTCCGCTCACAACTGAGCTCGCGCTTGCTCGAAATGCTCAACAGCCTGTGTCACACTATCAACGTTAGCCATCAAAATATCAAGGTCAGGTGTTGTGATAGGCTTTTTCGATGACTTGTACCAATCACAGCACTTGACCTTGAAATTTTGATGGAGTATTTTGATAGTGTGACACAGGCTAATTACCGGAGCTTTTTGCTCTCTACGTCGACTCGTCGATTTTTGCCGTGGGTCTTTACTTATTGTCAGTTGAATGTTATTTCCTCCTCGACTAGATCGTAAAACCGTTATTGGAATTCTGCCGTGCTAAACTGAAACGCCGTATGAACATTCAAGAGTTGCCAAATTTCCCCGGATAAAACATGTATTTTTGAGAAAGATTATGCGTATTCTTCCTTCATATTTTCAGACATTTTAGACAAAATTGCGAACAAAATTGTCCCAAAAAATTGAAGGAAAAAATTCACAATTTTCCAGTAAATTAAGGTTTCATTGGAGGAAATTTGGCAACGTCTGAAGGTTCATACGGCGTTCTTCCTTAGCACGGCAGTATTAGCCTATAACGATTTTACGACATGATAAGAAGGTCTCTGCATCAAATGCATGCACGCGTTCCGCCGTTACTGCAAAAACGCCGCAACTACATTCAAAATGTGTTTTTCTTCCGCGCTTAGTGTTCTATCACTGGAAAACCTTATCATTCCTACATTTCGTCTTTGACATTTTATGTTCTCAACGTATGCGACAATTAGTCTAAAATTATGAAGAATGAATCTGCCGTGCTAAGTAAGAACGCCGTATGAACATCGAGAGTTGCCAAATTTCCTCGGATGAAATGTTTATTTTTGAGGAAACTCATATATGAATTTTTTCCTTGCAATTTTCAGACACTTTAGATCAAATTACGAACAAAACTATCCGAGAAACTGGCAGATTAATATTTATAAAATTTCCTGTAAATTAGTGCTTTGCCAGAAAAAATTTGGCAACTTCTGAAGGCTCATACGGCGTTTTTCCTTAGCACGGCAGGAATGCTCGTCGGTTTTTCTGGAATAACGCATTTCGTCCGAAAAAAAACCGGATAACACCTCTGGAACGGTGTTGGCGTTTTTGCTTCGGAAATCGGCGTCAAGTTGGCGTTCTCCTTTGCCTTCTCCATGATCGAAACGTTGAAACTTCAGATCAAAAAACGGAAATCCGTACAAATTACCGTGTTTTTTTCCCTGCGGTGCACACTGGAGCGAGTCAATAGGAGAAGTCGCTCATAATCTGGAAACTTGGAAAGCTTATATTTTCGAAAATATGAAATGAAAAAGTTGAGAGTTGTTCCTTTGGTTTTTCCGAGGAATTTCCTTTCAAAAACACTCTTTGAAATTGGATTTGTGACGCAATAAACATAAAAATTTGGAATGTTAGCCAACAATTTCATGACCAGCTTCTTCTGTCAGTTCGTTCTACTGTGCGGCGCAAGGAAAATTCCTTGGAAAATGCTGCCGATATGTTCTCCAGTAAAGGAATAAAATAGGAACCAAGATTTTAAAATATTACAACCGAGGTACGAGGTACGTGGTTTGGGAGTCTGACCGTCGCGATGCCACCACCCTCTCTTATTGGCGGATCCAGCAAATTGGCAACATTGTCTTTTCTCCATTTAAGGCGATTCGTCAAGCTCAAGTGACGTGGTCGAACCGGCATGCGATATATCGCATTATTAGGTCAAAAATCTCGGCAGATCGTGAATTTTTAGCAGAAAAAGAACGATAGCCCCTGCGCATAAGCCTTTAGAATCATTCTAAATCCAAAAATCGAAAAAATTCAGAGAAATGAAAGCAGAGTAGTGTTTGGGAAAAAACCTCGCATTCGATACAGGAATCAATTGCTGAATCGAATGCGAGGTTTTTTTCCAAACACTATGCTGCTGTCGTTTCTCTGAATTTTGCCGATTTTTGGGTTTAGAATGATTCTTTAGGCTCGTGCGCAGGGCTATCGTCTTTATTTTGCTATATATTCAAAATCTACCGAGATTTTTGACCTAATCAATGCGATACATCGCATGCCAGTTCGAGCATGTCACTTGAGCTTGACGAATCACCTTAAACCTGCGGAGGACCCTGGTAAAAATTGGCAGTAGAATCTGTGTTCCAAAATACCATAGACCTACGGCCGGCTGTAAGATTTCCAATAGCTTCTATAGCCGGCTACACAATTCCTTATAGCCTTTTTTAGCCGATGGCGATCAAGCAACTCACAGCCAGGCGATAATGTGTATGCTAAACGTCGCTAATTACGGATGTTAGGACTTAGTGAGTTTTTGTACCACTGCTCTCTTTTTGGGCCGTAGTATCTTGATTCGGACTTATTTCTACCAAACAGACCTATGTGGAGGTGAGAAATATGGGGTGTGCTCTTGGGAGCTGCATAAGCAGCAATGTAAAAGTGGGCGTGATTCCTTTTCAAGAATTGGAAAAGCGGGAGATTACATTCTATCAAACAGACCTATGTGCCAAGTGAATGCGGAACTCATGAGCCGCGGGCATGGCAAGAGAGCGTTGTGGACAGGGCTCATGAGTTTATGCGGAGGCGGGCGGACGGCGGAGACCGGTCTCGTTGCCGCTGACGTCACCGGCGCTTTATTATTCTCATTCACTCTTACCGCCAGAGAACTAACGAGCACACCCCATATTTCTCACTTGCACATAGGTCTCTTTGGTAGAAATACGTCCATTTATTTTGCGAGGAAAGCTCCGTGCTTTTGATGGATGCCTGCCATTCCTAATATATTAGAGCTCCTTCAGTTTCGTGTGATACTGTGCAATACCTCTAGAGTGGAATAGTTGCTTCAAACGCAAGCGCCGTGGCACGCTGCGGTGCGGCGGGCGGGCAGCCAGCGCGAAAAGCGCATTGGCGCCTACAAACCTAACAGGGATACTTCACGCGTTGCGCAACTTCACGCGTTGCGCAACTTCACGCGTTGCGCAATGCGTGAAGTATCCCTGTTAGGTTTGTAGGCGCCAGTGCGTCGCCGCTCCGCTTTGTGTTAGGCTCTAATATATTTTATCTGGCGGAGTCAGCGTTATTCAACTCATGATTTTGGAATGTTTGCACATCCTGTATGGATTATTCTCATTTTAATTGATGAAAAAAAAAATGTATTGAAGGATAATATAACTTGTGTTTTGTAAATATTGAGGTGGTTCCGTATCAAACTTAATGATTTCTAAAGCACACGAATTTCTACACAATTTCTTATAGCCTTTCATAATCGATGGCGAAAAAGCAACAGCCAGGCGACAAAGTGTAAAGCCCGGCTATAGGAACTATTGCCCGGCTGCATAATTTTTTATCGCTTCGTATCGCCCGGCCGTATGATTTTCTCCGCATTCTACAGCCAGCTATATGATTTTCTATAGCCTTCTTTAGCCGGCTATAAGAATTCCTATGGTATTTTGAAACGCAGCTCTTATCGCCAATTTTTACCAGGGGATGTATCGATTCTTGTTCAAGAGGAGATTGATTCAAGAGGAGGACAAGAATCGATTATTTAACATGGATTTAGATGGAGGAAATCCGGTGTTGCCAAATTGCTGAATCCGTCTCTGCTCTCCTTTTTCTCTGTATCTAAACGTCCAGCATTATCGTCCAGCTACGTTGCCGACAACATTTCCTCTGTTCTTCTCGCCGGACGAAGTTGATGGATTAAAACGTTGATTTTCAACGTTTTCGACGAAATTGTTTGTGACGTTTGTCAACGAAAATCAACGTTTTAGTTGATTGTCGGAGACCGTCGGACAGAAAACGAACATATCTCCTGAGTCTCGACGAATAATGTGAGGTCATCTCGGACGAGAATGACGAAGCTGACAATTAACTAGACGCGTTTCCTAATCATATTTTATGGGAAATGATAAGGAATCACAGTCACTTCAGCTCCCGTAGTTTTCGACGCCCCCACTCCATACATTGTATCTCATGTAGTGTTTAAATGGGGGCCTGTTCTTTTTTTTTTTTTTGCCTTCCTTTTTCTTTGTTTTTTTTCGATTTACGCGATAGTCAGATATTCTTCGTCAGTGAATCACAGAATATGTAGATTCTATCGTCACTATCGTGGTGTTTCCACGTGCCTGAACGTCCCATTGTATCGTTGAAAATATGACCGAATATGACTGGCGTCGATGGAGTTCAGGTTTATCTGTGTGGAGTTACCGATCTGGAATGAAACTCAAAATCCAGCGCGAAACTACGTATTTCCGTTCGCCACGTTGCAGACTTCCTATCACTCTTGAATTTTTCTTCGGAAAACTATCAACTGTATTTTCTTGAAAACTTCTTTGTTTTTTCTTCTCGCTTGGCAGAACATTCTTTAAAAATTTTAAGCTGAAAAGTTAGCTTTTTTTTCCTGGCAAAGTGAAATGAGAGCGGAAATATTGAAATATCGCAGTGGAGATACGTGGTTTTGCACTTCGGCCATCGATATATTCACGCTGGAAACTCGATTGACAAGCCATTTAAACCTATGAAAAAATATCGATTATTAGGGCGCTTGCAACGTTCACCATAGTAATCGATTCTTTACTATAGCCTCAAACGGGATAATATCGATAGTCGATTATCACGCCTCGCCACTGGCCGAATCACATTTTTTAGAAGAGTAATTCTTGTCAAGTTTAGATAGAGCCATCGGAATTAGGTAATATGACGAAAAACGCTCTTCATTCAATTGTTCCTAAAAATTCTAAGTCGCAAGCGATTAGTACTTTGGGTTGCTTTTTCTCCAATCTAGATTATTTAAACTGCAAACTTCAAAGCGTCATAACTGCGGCTGGGTTTTATTTTTTTTAAGCGTTTATTTTGTAATGTTTATGACACACTCCTCTTATTAGTACCGGTACAACATTCTCAATCTTAAGTTCTTCCGCACTTCGGTGCCTTGTTTCGCGGACGATCTTCGATGTATATCGATCTCTCGGTATTTTAACTGAAAGCGCTCTACCTCCAACGAAAATCTCATAGTTACATCGTAGAGCTCGTAGTCGTAGAGCTCTACGAGACATAATATCCTCATGATCTTTTGCCTGTCGGGAGATAGTAATCTCTAGATGAACCCGATGTCTACAAATTATCGAATTCCATAACCCTGGTTTCGATTGTCGTGAGGCGGAGAGAGGGACCATTGGGTCATTCCATGTCGATTCAACAAAGAATATTTTCGACTATTTTTAATCTTCATGAAATTTCGTCTACTTCATAACCTTGCATAGAAACTACCAAGAACAAAGGAGGGGTTGCGATTTGGGCCGAAATCGGCCCCTCCACGGAATTGAGAAATTTTTGGATATATGGCAGTTGACGGTGCATATTTGACAGAAATAAACGAGTTTTGCCGATAATCACGTTTTTGGCTGCGAAAAAGGGGCCTAAACATGGCTCCGGAGCCGAAAATAGCTAGAATTTCGCGCTTTTCGCGGTTCTACCTCAGGTTTCGACCTGGGCCCAAAGGCGACGGGTGATGAGCTTCGAATAATATGGTGTCAAGGACACCTAGACACGTAACATACTTAAATATGATCAACCGTCACTTTAGGGCCCTACCTCAAAATCGAACTTTTCCAACTTTTTAGCCCGAAATAGCTGAAAATCCATGTTTTTGGCGGTTCTACCTCAGATTTCGACCTGGGCCCAAAGGCGACGGGTGATGAGCTTCGAATATGGTGTCAAGGACACCTAGACACGTAACATACTTGAATATGATCAACCGTCACCTTTGGGCCCAACCGGAGGGTAGCCAGATCCAGCTATATGTAACCACTCTATTTTTTAAATATAATAATCTCATTTCTTCGCCGTTATATGTTTCACCATCATCGAAAAATACCTCAAATTTTATCAAGTAATTTTCAGAAGTTTTTCACTATATTTCATTCATCACATATATTAATTTTTTTACTTTTTCCGTTTTTTTCATTTTTTCACTTTTTTACTTTTTTCATTTTCCCCCCTTTTTTCTATTTTTTATTCCCATTTAATTGTTTTATTTTGTTTCTTTTATCTCCTTGATTTGTGACGCAACTCTTCGTTTTCTTTTCGCAGTGCCTCAACAGAAAGGAGCCGTGCAAGCGGGTCAGATGAAGCCCCTGGTGGTGACGCCGCAAGACCCGCTGAGCCTCCCGAAAGCCCCGGCGAAGAACGCGACGCCGCCCTCGGCGACGGCCACGTCGACGCCGAGCCGGGCGGCGTCGGCCTCGCCCGCGCCCGCCCCGTCCGTGGCGCCCCTCGCCCCCATCCCCCTCACCGTCGCCCCTCCCGTCGTGCCCGAGATCTGCCTCCGCTGGGACTCCTACAACAAGAACATGCGGAACATGTTCCCTGTCCTCCTGTCCAACGAGCGCTTCTGCGACGTCACGCTTGCATGCGAGGGACGCAGCATCAAGTGCCATAAGGTAATGTCCCTTCTAGTAACGCCATTGAGAGGGAGCAGGGGATGGTTGCCCCCCTTCCTACGGGCTGATTATCGAAATTGATAGACAAAGCAATAAGAGGACAAAAGGAATATGGACGGTGAAACTATACCAAACCACGTATCTCGTTTGCGGTGTTTAAAAATCTACGCTCACATTTTATTTTTTTGAAGTAGACCAAATCAATATCATTCCTTGAAATTTTCACGGAATTTTCTCCGCACAAAGAGGAAAAATCACAGAAAATTTTCAAGACTGGATGTTAAGTAGTTTTTCATTTAAAAAATAAAGTATGACAGGAAGTCTGCGACGTCGCAAACCGAGATACGTGGTTTGGTAGTTTCACCATCGATATGGAGCGATCCCATTGGTTTAAATTGGTGGTTCCTATAGACTAAAGGAGAATATGATGGACTAACTACAGGGTCTCTCGTGGGTTTCCGTCAGTTACTCTATTTCCTCCTCTTTTGTCCATTGCAACCACACACTTCCACCAATAGGATCCTTCCATAACCCTTTTGTCTTCTTTGTCTATCGCTTTGTCCATCAATTTCAATATTCGGCCCGCTGGGTTTCAGAAGGCCCACAAAAATGAGGAAAATGCAGGGTTGCCACAGTCAGGGAAAAGCAGGAGTTGTCAGGGGATTTTAAAAAATCAGGGAAAACCTGGAAATGTCAGGAAAAATGAAAATGTCAAGGAATAATCGTCTCTAGAATTGTTGTTACTTTCTAGAATGGTTTCGAACAACAAATTTTGTGTGAAAACTATTCCAAATTATGTCTTTCTAACCATCTGGTATGTCTTCAATCGTCAGGGAATTCTACTAAAATGTGTTAGGGAACAGGGCCGGATTTACCTACTTACCGCCCATTGGCCGCCTGTATTTTGCCGCCCCTTTCTCATTCGTTTTGAAACATCAATAAAAACCATCAAGTGAACGTGCCGGAAGGGGTGGGGGCATAAGACACGTTTACCTACTCGTGTTGGATAAATTTTTTGCGAAAGCCCTGTCAGCACTACTGGCAAAATTGCACGAAACTTTGCGCGAAAATTAAGATCCGTAAGCTTATATATATGTGGACAAGGTCCTCCATTTATAAAAAATGAACCAAAAAATTATGAAAGAACAAACATAAGTGGGGTTTAATAATTTTAACTTCCGCCGCGCTGATTGCACTGTGATTGGCGCAATGCGTGAAGTATTCCTACAGTCTTGTAGGTGCTATACGTTTCACGCCAACCGCTCCTGACCGCACTGTGTTTGGTGCAATGGGTGAAGTATTCATGCAGTCTTGTAGGCGCTAATATGTGTTACATGCCGATCGCCGCGCCGAGGGCTTGTCTTTTTCATCTCAAGTCCTCGTCATCATTCCTCTCTGCGTTGAGCTCCAGGTCAAATTGCGTGTTTAATTTCCCTCTTTACTCTACTAATTGGACCGCGTTTAACAGAACGGAACCAAGCCACATCAGCTATTGCCAATTATTTTGACTGGGCAATTTAATTTTTTACGAGAAAACGTTTGTGCGGATCCCTTTGAAAATGTCAAGGAATTTGCTTCGTACTATGGAGAAAATTCACTGAAATTTGCACGAAAAACCGCACAACTGTTTTCATGTAAAAAATTTAATTAGCCGATTAAATTTGGCAATAGCGGATGTGGCTTGGTTCCTTTCTGTTTAACGCGGTCCAATTAAAGATGCTATTTCTTGTATCACCGAAAAACGACAAAATTAGAAATTACTATACTCTCAGGAAAGAGAGATTTCGTCTCCTTTTCTCATGGATAATTTTTTTTCTGAATCCGATTTTTTTATATCTACATGTAAAAAAAATTGTAAAATTTGCCGCCCCCTTAATCCGGCCCTGTTAGGGAAATCAAGAGAATGTCAGGAAAATTCATTTTCCAAACTTTGTGGCAACCCTGGAAATGGATGACAGAAAGAACAAGAATGAATGACAGGAAAGAATTGTCTCTGGGAAAGAAACAAGCTGTCTTCTCATTCTTTTTTTCCGGAAATGGATTCCAATTTTAGGGTGTTGCAGAGGCGTGAGGCAAGAAGCTCTCAATATTTCACTCTCTTTTAACCAGAAAAATAATAAAAAGCAATAAATAAATGAGTAAATAAAAGTTAGAATGGTAATGAATAAATGTGTAATTTTTTAGTTTTACCTTAATTGTAAAGGAATTTTTGTTGCAGTTCATGCTCTCGGCTTGTTCTCCATACTTCGATCAGTTGTTGGGAGACAACCCATGCCGCCATCCAATCGTACTGCTAAAAGACCTTCAGTTCTGGGAGGTTCAAGCAATTTTAGACTTTATCTACAAGGGTGAGGTGCGAGTTCGTCAAAATAAGCTGCCGCAGCTTCTAGCTGCAGCCAGTTGCCTGCAGATCAAAGGTACCTAGAGTCATTTCTCATCTTTACCTATTGGTAACAAGTAGGACACATATTGATCTGTTCAGTTTCCAGTTGTAAATCTGAAGGGTGCTGTCAAACTGTTTTTTGCGCACGGGTCCAAATCGAAAATCAAATCTTTCAATCAAGTTATCTTTCCGAGAGCATAAAAAAAGTTTTCTTGTCTCTTCTTCTGTATGAGGTAATTTTTCTCTTTGTGATACCTGAGAGAAGACACTTTATTTTTTCATGAGTCAAAAATGACATTTTGACACCACAGTGCACGGTATATGTATTATCAAGGGACGTATCAAGGGATGTATTATCAAACGATTTGGAACAGTAAGCACTTACAACCATTGACTCAAGCCAAAATTTTGATTGTACTAAGTAAGACTCCGAAATATCTACACTGGACCTTTTTAAATTAAATTGTAGGTATTTGTGAACATTTTTTTGGTGCCAAAATGAATTTTAATCAGTTCTCAATTATTACTTTGGTGGAAAGAAAAGGATGCTTCCCTTATCTAAATTGCAATTTTATTAAATGGTGTTCTTTAGAAATTTTGGGTGAGAAATCAAGGTTCATCTTGTGGCAGAGCTTGACTTTCAACTATATTGTTATTTTTGATTACCCATAACAATGTTTCTGCAGGTGAAATGAACAATTTGTCATTCTCTGTATGAAGGAGCGTATCCTGTTTGTGCTGTTTCAGTATCTCTTACTTACCTTTGATTTGTTTATGGGAAAACCATCACACGAATCTTCTGGAAATCTCTAGTGATTTCTGTTTACTATTGAGAGAAAATACTTCAAAATTTCCAGACCAACGTTTGCGATGGTTTGCCCATTTAAAAATTTTTTCGTGGAAATACCGAATGAGCACAGACAAAATATGTTTCTGTGTGCGACAAGCAACGAATTTGATATTTTCAGAGTTCTCGACATTCTTGGCGGACCCTGAAAGTGAGGTGGAAATATTGATCATCGTGTTTTGTACGCTTTGTCAGATAAAAAGCAAGTATGAAGTACAAGAAGCAACTCTTCCATCTTTTTATCGAGGTCAGCTAAGAAATTTAGTGAAAACTTTATTGAAAATTATATACTCTTTATTAACAGAACTCTAAAACAAAAGCTTCCGATTGATATAAAGAGTGCTTTTAAATTATGTTTGACAGACATAATTTTTCTGCGGCCCTTTCATCCCTTTATTGTCATTTAAGTACAATAATCATACATTCACTTTAATCTATTTCAGGTTTGTCTGAAACTGTTGCCTCATCACCAACTCCAAATGAAAATTGTGATAAGAATACCAGAAATGATAGAAACGATAAGAATGACAATAACTCAGCTGGATTAGTCAAACCTACCTCTCACAAAGAGCTCAAGGGTGCGCAGAAAAGGAAGTCACCACCAACCTGTTCCTCTGATTCCATGGTAAGAGCGTAAATTATTTCATACTAAGGTGTCCCAACTCATGAAATAGTGAATTTTTTAACTTTGAATTAATACAGTAAAAGCTCGTTAAGACGAAAATCCGCTTAAGACGAAATTTTTCTCGGTCCCTTGACACTTCCATAAGAGTCAATGTAAAAAAAATACGGATCAGACGAAATTTCGAAATTTTGACCCGTAACCAAACCCGGTTAAGACGAAGAAAAATTTCCGATTTTTTTCCCTGAAATTGGGTAAAAACGACAAAAAAGAGCCAATTCCTAGGGAAAATAGACTTAGTTTTACGCACCTTGACATAAAAAGAGTAGGTTGAGAGTAGATCGTGGGTATCTTCTGTTTTGCTGGATGGCTGAAATGCAATCGACAATTGACGATAAACCGATTTGCGTATTTTAAAAAAATTCAAAATTTTGATTTCGTAGTGTACAAAATTTAAAAATTTAAAACTGCTTCCAAATTTTGGCTTATGCCGAAAAATTTCGTCTTAAGCGCAGTTGCCGCTTTAGCCGAAAAATTTTGTCTTAAGCGGACAACGGTTAAGACAAAAAGCTGCTTATGACGAAATTTTTTTCGGTCCCTTCATTTTTCGTCTTAACGAGCTTTTACTGTACTGTAATGCGAAAGACAAAATCAAGAAATCTTAAAAAAAAACACAAATTCAAAGTCAATAGAAAGTTAGTTTAGTAGACAAGTTGGATGAAACAATTAACATGTACCGCACACTCATTTAATTGAAATATTATTCAATGTAATAACAGCATTTCTAAATAGAGACTTTTTATTTTCTTTCAGTCTTTTACTGTGAGAAAGTAGGTTGGGATGTAGCTCATCCAAATCTTAAGTTTTGCAACAACCTATTGTTTCTATTTTAAGAGAACCATGCACAAAAAATTTCAACCCACAAATTTTCAGAGGTTGCAAAAACACATCCAAGTTCCAGAAAAAATCATATCAGCTCATAAAAAGGGAAACAAACTGTGCAGTTACACTATTTTGCAGGCCAATCAAGGTCAAAAAATTCCAATAATTTCATTTATTTTTAAAATTCGCACTATTCTACCAACCTGTTACTTCAAGACTTTTGGCGTTTTTTTCTTCCTTTTGAAGTAATTTTTTCAAATTTTCAAACTATATCTGATTTTCAGGCGTCAACTTCAGTCGATGACAGTGATTCCGAGTCTGAAGCCGATGAGCAATCCCGGCTAATAGTGGTCAGAAACAGTATTGATGAGGCCGATTCAACTTCGTCAGGAATACCAACCACAAATGGGACCATAATAAAGAAAATCAAGTTAGAGCATCCCTCTTCAGCTAGTTGTAGTGATTCCAAAGTGAGTAACAATATTCCTTTCCGAATATTTCTTTTTCAAAATAATGATTCAAAGGGACGAATACCCAAAAACTGATGTTGAGGTTTCATCAAATCTAGAGTGGCTGTCAATGAACAACATTGATGAATACTATAGTCCAAGAGCCAGACGGAATTTAGTGATAAACTCTTGATACAAGTTTTGACCTCCTAAATCGATAGCCTTAGATGTACTGACTTCAAAAATGGTCGTCTGCCACGCTGAAGTGTGTGCCAATACGTGGCAGACAATAATTTTCTGTGTTAACGAAGATTGAATTGGTCAAAAATTGTGCCACGATTTTGTTACTAAATATCGTCTGGCTCTTGGAGTACTATGGATGCAGAGTGAAAAACTGCAAAACCAGATATGGCATGAGCAAAAAAAGCACTGCGGCCCCATGTTTCCTTAGGCAGTTGATATAGCGTGCCGTACAAACAGCTGAAATCCACCAATATACTGCACCCTGCACCACTGACTATCTGATCTGATGGAGAAATAATGAGGAGTGCGTAGAAAGCTAACAGCCTCTTTGGTGTTTTTCTCCTTTATTTTTCTATACACAGGTCATCAGCGGTGAACATAATGTAATGTAAGAGGGCTCTCGGATGTCTCTGACTTTCTAATAACCCTTTTATTCACATTTTTTTTTTGTAATGCAAGTAACTGCAACATTAAATGATACGTTGAAAGTTTTTCAAGGAAACATGAAGGATTCGATTTTACTATCTTTTGTATTGTGACTGCAGATTTTGTTTAATGGCTACCTGAGGTAAAATGAAGCATCCAGTAGCCATGAGTAACTTTCAGCAATAAATGACTGATGACGATTTAAAAAGTTCTTAGCTGTGTGCGCAGTACCTGCACCATTCATAGGGTTATTAATACTCAAAATTGATTTTAAGTTGAATACTTGCTTTTGCTCCTCCAAGCTGAGTGAAATTGTGGCGTTGGGTGCAGAACGGGCATTTCTTGGTTGCGGTGTTTCAGAATCTCTACCTTTAATTTTTATTTTAGAGAGGAAACTGTCGGGTGAATTTTCTGAAATTTTTCGTTTTTGGCATTGTAAAAGCATTAAGAAAATTCAGTAAAAGTTTCAACGAATTCCATACATTTGCTTCAATTATAATAGATGAAACATTAGCAAAGATTCTGAGACACTGCAATCAAGAACTTCCCTTTGTGCACCCAGCGCTTCAATTATGAGTACCCAAACCCAAGTGTGAAAGCATTAACAGGAATGAAATAGATCCGCACAACAGACATCATTTTTCATTCTGGAAAAAAAGCAAGCTAATTATAAAAAGTTCAAAATTTCCATAAATGAATCAAAGATGACCTTTTCTCATGGATGACAAACAATAGCTTTGTTTTCAACGACTTTTGCTTTGTTCTACAGGATCAAAAGAACTGTGTTACCGAACCTGCAAATCCAGGAATCTCAGTGAAGAAAAAAACTGGAAACCCACCGAATTTAATAAAAATTGAACATCCAAGTAAGTTTCCTATAATGTGTCTGTAACTAATCACCACCCTGAAAATCATTACCAATCATGATGCAGTTTGAAAATAAAAACTCAGTAACTACACTTTTTATCTGAGATTTTACTGAACCAGAACGGTAGCCTGATTATTGAAATTGTGAGATTTCAGGAGATGTCTTTCTCCCTTCTAAGTTCCTTTGGTTTGAAAGGGTCAACAGACTTTTACTTTGATGGAAAAAGTTGTTAAAAGATAAAAAGAAATTACACCGAAGTTACATGCTAACTTGTATATGGCCAGGGGTGCAGAATGTTCCCGAACTAGCGACCGATCGGTCGCTCGACCAATGTGTAGGCTGTGGAAAAATAGAAAAATTGTGTAGGCTTTTTTTTTTGTTAATAATTTGTTGAATTCTGGAGAAAGTTATTGTAGAAGTATTGAATTTTTGAGAAAATGACTGTGGAAACATCGAATTTGAAGAAGAATATTGCGACCGCATTGTATTTTAAAAAAATTACTGCGACTGCGTAATGCAATCGTGTGTAGGCCAAATCCCTAGTTGCTCAAAATTGTGCAGGCCGAGGAACTTTCTGCACCCCTGTATATCGCTTGAACTCAAAAATCTTGTTCTATTAACTTGGTCCTGCAGGAACTATGGATTCTTAACAGTGGAGTAAAAATGAGGCCCTGGCCTCAAGTTGTTCCCACTTGAATACAGCCTTGAAAAACGAAAAAAAATCCTATCATAAGATGTTCATAGCAGCACGTTGTATTTGACATTTTCACCACAAAGCTAGTCAGTTCCGTTTCTTTGTTGGTTGCTCTAGGCCAAAACTGTCCCAGTGACTGGCGTTTTAAAAGCATACCGATTATAATTTGTTTCAGCAATAATTCAAATATTGCAAAAACAAATGATGATTAGTACAGTTTCTTCCAACCACAGCCTAATCTCCTGTTTTATCTTATAATTCAATTATTAAAATTTGTCCTGTTGTGTTTTATTTTTTAGTAATCACCAAACAAGAGCCGCCAGAGGATTACGAAAACGAATGGAAGGACGATGGAAGTTCATCGCCGAGTTATTACCCTGATTATCCCGAAGCCATCGTTGATACTGTCCTCACAGAAGAAGATGCTAGCAACCAATGAAAGTCTCTAGTCGTAGCTTTTGTACTTTTTACTGTGATCAATCAAATCTGGTCCCTTCATTGCAACCTTTCTTTGATTACCGAAGAATATCTGCCACAGGTGTTACCATTTTTTCTCAATTCTTGTAAGAAAATGTCAATAATCAAGAATTGATAATTTCTCTGTAACTATATCTGCATATTAATGAAATTAATTTGAGTGTTTGTATCATATTTATGGCGTACTTTAAAAAATTGTTGTATTATGCAGAGGATAAGCAAGAATGCTTAAGTTTTATGCCTAGACGAAAAGTGTTAACCCTCTTTCTAAGATGAGCCAGGAATAGTATTGATTTATATGGACTTAAGAGCTCATCGCAAAGTGTGGTTATGTCATTATGCCAGTGAGCGATGATATAGCTGTTTGAAGCTATTCAAAATATTGCAAAACGGGATTTAAGATTAAGGTATATCTTGCTTATTCTTTTTAGTTATCTCTCAATCCGTGGAAAAGTCTTCATTTTTACACCGGTAAATGACAAGATAATGGTAGAAGTACAAGGGGAAACCCACAGGTTGATTTAAAATTGATTTTAAAAATGGACCAAGAATGAAAAGTCATACAGCTGCATATGACAAAATTAAAAGTCCAGAAAAAATCCGTCTGATCACCTTTCCATCCGAGAGTACCTAGTGTGATAGAGAAACTCATCATTATTTGGTATTAGCCCAAAATTGCATCATTCTGTCTGTATCCCAGGTTATATGCATTTTTTTAAATTTCATATTTGATGTGGCCGCTTCAATCATTACTATTTCATGAGCCAATATCAGGAATGAGACTGCATTTCTTAAAGGATTATCATTCAGATGAGTATAGGAATTCATTCAATTTCAAAACAGTTCCAAGTTTCAGGATGGTTTTCAAGTTTTAATCAAATGATTTGAAAGGAATTGAATTCAGCAGTAAATTAAGGACTTTTGAGGTCAGAGCGTCTAAATATGAAGGCCACCGTTCAGGTAAATAAGCCAGTGATTATGAAATGGTTTTTACTGCAATGAAATGTTCTGTTAATTAGATCTCAAATTTTGATCGAGCATTTTCAAGTACATTAGCTGCTCTGCGTATTCATATTTTCCTCTTTCAGTTTATTCAACTAAAACTCAAAAATGTCATTAAATCAAATTTATTTACCACATCTATCGAGATTATACCTGAATTTAATTTTAGCTCATACAAATGTGGATTTTCATATTGTTGCTCAGAAATGACTCGTTTGAAATCAGTTTGCTTTGTGGTTTATTATTCAAAGTTTCCCTGGAAATCAGTAGGTGAAAGTTCCAAATAATTGTATCTGGGGTGTTTATCACAGCGATTTATCGGTGGATGGAAATGAATGTTTTAAATGGAAATAGGTTTTTGAGTTTGGTGTCGGGGACTGCTCAGTCAAATCATTCGTAAAATGGAAGCACCTCTCCATGTCAGTCAACTTGAAAGAAAAGAATGTATTATTTCAGCCCTGAAAAAATTTTGTTTCCTCGCTAAGTTACCGACGCTCCTTGCCTTCTTCAACGGATCAAAAGTCGATCTCACCGTTTGATGAAATTGTATAGAGTGATTTCTTGTCGATCTGCCGTAACCTTCTGGTCTTTGTATGACTTATTTATAAAGTCTCCAATCCTTTTGTTGTATATTTTCATTTGTGTGTCACTTTTTTTATTTTTACCTTTTTTCACCTGCAATTCACAAATTGATGTGTTTGCATACTATTAGCTCTAATTTGTATTATTTTGTGATAAGTAAAGTCTCACTTAAGTTCTCTCAGCACAGTCAAGAAAAATTCATAAGTTTGTCATCGGTACCAAAGTTTTCCTTAATATATCTCAAGTCATGAGGAACATGCAACATTGTGAACATTCAGTTCCTCTCTCTCATTTAAAAGTTGTGTGCCTAATTTTAATTTAGATCGTGTGTTTCATTGTAATTTTATTTTCTTTTTCTTTTTTTCATAAGTTTTTCAGCGCTTGTTGATGAATTATTACAAATGTAAAATTCAGTCATTCATGTAGATTTAGCCAAATTTAAAGTTACCGATGTGCTTTTTCTATTCAAATACAGTATTTTTCTGGTCTTAGTTTTATTATTGTCAGTTGGCAAAGTGTGTTGAATAAAATTTTATTCTATTTTATAATACTGGTCAGTTTTATTATTTTTAAGCCCTCATCTGTTCGATTTCATATTTTAATTTGATGTCCGCACAATGGAACTAAGCTTGTAAGGAATACATAAAAAAAGTTAGGGGTGCAGAAACTTCTAAACCATGTAATCAGCTTGATTGCTTGGAATAGAAAGTCCTGCGAGACCCGTAGAAATGGAGGGAAAACGTTCGATTTCTCTCACATCTTATGAAATATGTGCAGGATTCTTTGTGGGTTAAAAAGGTTTTTGTCGGAGTAAAGAGGGAAATTTTATTTAATCTTTAGGGTGGAGTAATTATCATGTCCATAAAAATGAGGAAAAACTAACTTATTTTTGGACTTCCAGAGCACCCGTGACGATCTTTTTCTCGGAAACGGCCAAGAATTGAGCTTTGGGACGAAAATTTCCTCTAGGTAAATTGTCCCCAAAAAAATTCAATGAAAATATTTTCAGTCCCCCAAAATCCCATGTTGGGGGGGGATTTGAAGGGGGGTATCCCTTGTATTAGGGAGGGTATGTTTTGACTTCGGATTTAAAGTTATGGCCAAAAATAAGAATGCTTTGTTCTATACCTTTATTCCATTGACCCCCACCCTTTGGAGTTATTGGGTATTTTGGGGCATTGCGTCAAAATCCAAAAGTCTCCTAAGAGGAGAGATCAGTACCTTTTTGGTGATGTGTCACATGACTCCTGTTGACCCAGAACCATGGGGACCCTGACTCCCCGAAAATTTTGGGGCCTCGGAGAAAAGAAGCAATTTAAAATATCGTGATAATAATAAAACATATTCAAAATAATGTTTCAAATCGTTCAATTATTTATATTCTGGCACAATAAATAATGTGTGCACGAGAAATTGTTATTAATAGCATCAGTCAGCATGCGCGCAACTCGAAGCAGTCGCGTCAATTCAAACTTCGCGCTACTCGAGGTGCCACTAGTACGTCATCAACATGGCGCCGAAATTGGTGTTCAGTTTGACCCCTGCCCCCTCCATCTATACCTGATACCATGTGACGTCAAAAGGGTACGAAATGCGTCCACCATTCTTTATCCGCCTTCTTGAGACGAATTTCACTTTATCAGCGCAATTGGTCTTCAGCAGTGCAATCTTGAACGATTTTATTTTTTTAGTGTTTATTGTGAAAGCTATTTATTAATCAAAATGTAAAAATGGCTCAAGCACAGTGTTTTTGTTTTTTACGTTTTTTATCAGCGTGATTGTTTTTAATTGTTAAAATCCTGTTCATCTAAAAGAAATGATCGATTTAGTCAGTCACCTGGCTAATAATTATAAGCCCAACAATGAATGCAAGGTCCCAAACTTTTGAACTGGTAAGTATGGGATTAGTTTCCCTTTTCATCCAGAATAATTCACAAGCTAAGGTTTTCCAGTGTTGAATTTAGCCACGAGTCTTTTGTGTCCTAGGAGATCCTGTTTCACAATTCCAAGGTTCTAGGTTATCTGGAAGGAATATTCTAAAATAATGACTAATCAAATTTTGTACATTTGAAGAAGTTACTTTTTTCCTAGCAGCCTTCTTAATTTTTCTCAGCTCTTCAGCCCCTCTCGATACTCCAAGGATCTGCCCACTCTTTTTGTTTTTCGACTGGTGAATTGAGATTGAATCTGTACCTCAGTCTGTTCAGAACCTCCGATCCTCAAGATTCCTTCATACTTCGATTTACATGTTCACTATATTCAATATATTCTTGCGTTTCCCAATCTTACTTGAATTTTAACCCTCTTGCCTCCTTATACACACAGTACTTTCCGGTGCTGAGTGAGGGAAACAAGTTTCCAACATCTGCGAGTCCCTGAAATATCGGAGGTTAAGGAATGCGGATTCTTTGTTTTTGAGTGCTCAGCTGACTGATGCAATAGAATGACATCATCAATTTGTTTTCCCTCCATGAGGCAAATCGAGGAAATTGAAAATTTCTAAACAAGGGGCCAGACTAACAAGGAGACGGCCTTCTCCACCGTTTGAACCAATGGAAAATTTCTCTATTGTCTTCAAGACATGTATCATTTCCCTTGTCTTTCATCAGTTCGATTTTTCTTTCATGTATTTGTAGTTCCCAACACTGCTGAGGTATGTGTTTCTAGTCACACCATTGTCCTACACTCTGCAATGTCTCAAATTTTGTGTCGTTTTATTTTCAACTTGGGTAAATTTTTTTGAAGGGAAACCAATCAAGATCATTTGAAGAACCCTGTGTATGATTTTGTTTTTCGACTCCAAGATTTTCCTGTGATAATTGTGTTGATAAAAGGTTGGTTTCCAGTGGAAAAATGAGGTATAGGTGGAATTTTTGAATCATCATATACTAGTTTTGATTTTTTAATTTTTTACAAAACATCAGCTACTTACTTTTGGAGTACAATGAAATAATTTGGTGTGTCTTTACAGACTGTTGAAGGTCACCAAGTGGATGAAGCAGTGGCGAGTATTTTCCACACAGTATTGTTCCACCGCTCGCTAGGAAAATTCTGTTACAAGCAAGAAGGTCACTACTCCATCGGAACTGTTGGTTATGAAGATGTGGACTGTGATTTCATCGATTTTACTTACGTAAGTACCAGAGGAAACGCTTACTCTGATGATTTAGAACAAAAATGATTTAAAACAAAAATTTTAACTTAACTTTCTTTTTCTCAATTTTTGCTGTGTTACAAAGAAGTCTCCTTTTCCTTCAACAAAGTATGATTTAGCCAGCACCTACAGCTAGGATTTAAAAATTAATCTGAGGGGAAACTCAATGGGAGAAAGCAGGGATTTCTCTTCTTTCTGCGCTGAGACCATTTTTATTTAAACTTCCCTGTCCATGTTGGCTCAGTGTTTAAGGTGGTTTGATGGACACCATATTTTGAGTCAGAACGACATGCGACATATCGCATGGATTAGTTGCAATTTTTCAGCTACTCATCATTTTTCTTGAATTTTAAGATGGCAATTCTGTTGTCAGGAGACTAAAGAATTCACTCACCAATTTTGACAAACAAATTCAATGTAATGAAGACGTCGTTTTTTTAGAGGAAAAATGTCGCATTCGAGTGCAGTTTCGATATCAGTATCAAATGCAATATTTTTCCTCTAACAAAACCACGCCTTTATTATGTTGAATTTGTTTGTCAAAATTTGTAAGTGTATTCTTTAGTCTCCTAACGACAGAATTGAGAAAATTGTCTCAAAATTTGAGTAGCTGAAAATTTAGAACTAATTGATGCGATATATCGCATACCGTTCTGACACAGAATATGGTGTCCATCGAATCATCTTAAAATAGATGACATTAATTTTCCCTCCATAAGTTTCGAAGGAAAAAATAAAAATCTGATCAACACTAATTGTTCAGCAATGGTAATTCTGTTGCCAAATGGTTCACTTTGATAATGCATCTATCATCAAGCATCAAGGGGCAAAGACATTTAAGAACATGAGACTCCACATTGAAGAGCCATTATGCTTTTAATGTCAACCGGAAATTTTCTTATTTCTTTTCCTTTCAAGTACAAACAATTTCACAAATATTGCTGAGAACATATTTTTATGGCCTTGATTTTTCATAAGCTGAGAAGAACACTAAAAGGAAGGACTATGCACATGTTACTGAAAAATTAGGCACATGCTAAATATCAAGATTTATTTTCTATATGATGCCTCTTTCAATCCTTGAGTAGAATGAGCTACTAATTTTGAATAAGTGTATTTTTCCGCAATTTGACCTGCATTATCAAGTGGAAAAATGTAGATGATCAAGAAGTGAGCTGCTCTTTCCTGGTCTTGCACTGGCCAGGGTTATAACTTGGACAAAGGAATTTTTATTTTAAGTAGTTTATAGAGCAGACATTGAAATTTTTGCCTTTGTTCTTTGTTTTGCGCAGTCAATCTGAATTTTGTTCTCAATTTTAGGATTTCTTTCAGTTTATTTGAACAATTATGTGTGATCCTTAAGCTGAGGATTGCTGCACTGAACAGCTTTTATCCAGTTCTGATCGGAACCACAATTACTGTATGGAAAAAGCAAGTATCCTCACAAAAGATGAACTTAAGCCTTTTTTATTATGAAATCCTGCAGTATTGCCTTCTCAGTTTTTTATAATTTTTTCTTGAATTGATTATTTACAGGTATGTTGCTCATCCTACTACCTTGATCGCACACTGAAACGCGAAATTTCAGGCTTTTCAGAAGCTTTACGAGGGAACGATGGTCCAGGCTCCGGACAAATTTCCTTGGAGTTCTTTCAAAAGAAGAAAACTAGGTGGCCTTTTCAACCTGAATGCATACCATGGGAAGTTTGGAACGTCAGATTAGAACTAATCAAACTCAATAATGAGCATGGTAAGTATTTTCGGACAATTCTGTATCATATTTTTTCCAAAAGGTTCAGCAAAGTATTCTAGGATTTCTTCCAGGATCCAACCAGCTACATCTGCTGATTGCCTCATTTTTCTCCGATCTATAATTTTTTGGCTATCTTTAATGAATTTTTTCTGACAAAAATTCAATTTGAGTCCTTAGTTTTCAGTATCAATGGTTTGGCTAGAGGTTCATGTAATACCTATTAAGTAATGGGATCCTCGCAATCTTGTCCAAATGTCTCTTACTGTTTATCTCTGATTTGTGCCCTTGAAGGCTGAAAATTTTAAACGCTCCTCAAAATCTGTCCAATGTAATATTCTCTCCAATTTGCCGCCAGCACAGAGACGTCAATACTCATAAGGAACTCTCAGGGATATTTCAAATGAAAGCAATTTAAACGTGCATCTTAAAATTTGTTCATGCCCAAGTCTCTCATTTTCATGAACAATTAAATTGTTTTTGCTGATTTTTAGGGGTGATTTTTATCCTCGTATTATTTGTTTCCTTGCCATAATATTGAATTGGTATGCACTTCGAAGACTCTTTGTCTTTCTTGAACTTCCCACGAAACTGTATTATGTAAAGTAAGTTATGACAGAAACATCATTCAATCACAAAACTTCTCTCATCAAGTTAGCTGTTTTTTTTCCTTTTTTGCAGAGAGGCAGCTATGTCGAGAAAAGGTGGGTGACCTTCTCACTGAAAAAATCTTATATGTAGCAGAAATAATGAACAGGCATGAATATGTTCCAACAATGCCTAGTCAATCAGATCTCGATTTAATTTTTGACACAACGTATCCTGATATACAACCTTATTTATTTAAGGTACGTTTTTCTCTTGTTTCGTTTAATGTTAAGAGCTTCCACAATCCATTTTGAGGGACAGAATACTAAAGACTACCCATCCAAAATAAAAAAATCTAGAACATCGTAATGCAAAATTGAAAAGGGGATAACTTTTTATCTCTTGAAAATGCAGCCAATATCTTTATAATAAATATCCTATTAGCCCATTGACTTAAACTAACGGTTCCCAGCTGTCCGCCCTGCGCTGGGACGGATCTAAAGAGATGGCTCAGAGCTGTCCGTTAATTGTTTTCGTTATTTAAAGAAAAAAGAAATTATTTCATTTGAGTCCAAGCTGCGCTTCAAAACTATGTAAAACATTTTTACTCCCAATATTATTACGTAGATCATTATAGTTATGAAGTCCAGGTGCTGCCAACAGGCAATTACCCAAACCCTTATCATTTCTGATATCAATGAAGCGTTCATTGTCATTCTTTGTCTTATCAGAATTGAAATTGTGATAAGTCTTGTGAGGAGATGTAGCATGGAGAGCTGACCGATTATCTAACTCCTTTCATCTCACCCAAAAGTTGAAACCTATAAAATTTGGATGAGTGTTTTAAAATTTTGATGATCCAGTTTTCAATCCCTGAACATTATGATACAAAATAATAGGAGAAAGGGGCTTCAGAATGGCAAAAAGTTCTGAATATGCCAAGTCTCTTGACCACATCCGTGAAGCTATCATTGAAGTTCCTGCATTTCAACAAATCGAAATTTTAAGGACAAATTTGTCTATCCAAGGAATATAATTTTTTGTAAGGTGATTCGTTCTGGGTTCTTGGCGTGGTCAAACTGGCGTACAATATAGTCACATGGATTGAGTAAAAAATCTTGCAGATTTTGATTTTCTGGCTCAAAAAAGGATGAGAGCCCCTGCGCATGTGCGTAATGAATCATTCTCGACCAAAAAGAAATAGCAAAATTCAAAGAAATGAGAGCAGGATTCTTCTCGGAAAAAAGTGTTGCATTCAATGCTATTATTGACCTTTGTATTAAAAGCAACGTTTTTTTCCATGTATAATATTGCTCTTATTTCTCCAAATTTTTGTCATTTTTTGGTCTAGAATGATCCATTAGGACGTGTATAAGGACTATCGTCCTTTTTAAAGCTGAAAAGTCTAAATCAGCCAAGATTTTTTACTCAGTCCATGAGACATATCGCACGCCAGTTCAACCAAGAACTCAGAACGATTCAACGGCAACTGCTGGCCTTTGACAAGTCAGTTATTAAGATTCTTCGATCAGGTTCCTCTGCTTTAAAATTTTATTTGTCAAATCTTCATTTGAGATTGAATAATAATTGTGTCAATTTTTGAACTCACCTGCAGGAAAATTTATGTTAATTCAAACTTTTGAATCTCTTTTTCAGCTATCTTTCACAACATCAGAGCCTTCCAACACATCAGTAGGAACTACTATGAGGAAGTTGATTAAAGAAACCCTGTCAATTTAATTTTAACTGTGAATTTCGTCCAACGACGAGTTGTACACTTCTTATAAATAATTGTACAGTGCTTTCTGTATACATGTTTATACAAACCCCATTCAATGATCATTATCGACCAAACCGAAGACTTTAATTTTAAAATTGTAATCGGCTGAAATTGGATGAATCAACAAATTAGATATATCGATGTAATTTTACTTTTTTAATGATTTTTTTTCTTTTTTAAAATTTGGGCCATGTTTGTAACTTTCAATTTTTTCTGGTGCTATGCCTAAAAATTGACAAAGCCTCAACTCGTTTTCAAAGATAATTTTTTGCCCCTGGTAAAATCTCTCTAAATATTTCAGAAATTTGTTCATGTTGACAAAATAGGTTTGTGTAGTGTGCACCTCTGAAAATACTCACCATCCAACAAAAGATTCCATAAAAAACAATGAAATGTTCGAAAATCATGAAAAAAATTTAAATCTTCTGCAAGAGAAGAACCATTCAAAATAAAAAACTTTCCCACCTTGAATCAGTGCCTGCCATCCTGGCGAGGCCGAAATTTATTCAAATGCTGTACTTACAAATATTTCCTATGGCATTGACCATTTTATGACAGCACTCATAGGATTTTTTTTTTTCTTTTTAAGTAGAGAGACATTTTTTCTGTTAAGAGTCAAAAACAATCTTTATAGAAGCTCTACTACATGATACTAAATTGTCAATGAAAAGACAAAAAAATATGAAGAAAAACAACAACCTAGAAATAGCGTTGTACCATATTGCAGGTACTGATTCCTTTAAAATCAGAGTTTTTATCATTACGAGAAGATACTTAAAAACACAGTAACTACAGAACTCTTCCCACAAGATGTCTCTCTTCCCTGCAGAAAGGTTTCATGCAGACCTCCTCTGGTCCGAAAATATAAATGTGGACCTTTTACCGAATTCGATAACAAAGTCTGTTAGTCATGGAGGGAAAGAGTTATATGTTGAAGGCATGAAAGTAATTAACTTACCTATTGTTTAGTTTAAGAGCCTTCAAAGGAAATAAAACTCTAAGAAACCCATTGTTGTGATTAATGCTGGTACAGTCAACACATTTTTCTTCGTATTTCATAGAGGATGTTTCTATCATTACAGTACTATTTTAAAATGCTTCCCACTTTTAACCGACTTTCGCATCAATCTTTCTACTGCTTGTATCTGCATTTTTTTTCGAACCAAATAAATTATAAAGTCGGGCAATCGTGACTTAAAAGGATAACTTACTTTGATCATTCATCTCTCTTCAAGGTGAATCCAGGCATTATTTTAGTATCTGTGACAGGCCACAGGAAAAAAAAACCTTAGTATGTACATTAAATAATGTATATCTCAAGCTGTTTTTGCTGAGCCGAGAAATCAAAATTTTGGAAAGCTCTTGAATATTGCAAAGCACATGTTATTAGTGATTTCGTTCATTTTTGTGCCAATAGAGGGCATGTATTTCATTGAAACTAGGCAGTGTTGAGACCTGAACGTAGGATATAAAACCTTGAATGGTTTTTTCTCGAAAGCAAGTTTTTTTAACCAGGAACTTCAAACGCTCATAACTTCAGCCTCACAGATCATTCTCCTGAGCCTGGCACTAATATTTTAATTCTGAGTTTTTCGACACCAAGGTCCTTTTTCCTACAGACAATCACTCATATCAGACTTAATTTGTCTTATAATTTTTTAATTTTAACTTTTCTCTCTCCTGGAGGAAAGGCAGGTCTTCAAAAAGATCATTCAAAATACAAGATCTTAATGGCCGAAAGTTGAATTTTAATGATGGCATAATTAGTTTCATCGATTGGTACAGCAGAGCCCTAATACCTGTCATATTTTTGCATTTATTTTTAGTTGCTTTGACCATAAAAAAATGTAAATATTGTTCTGAAGTATTCTGCCGGAACAAAAATCAGCCTCTACGAATCTGATTTTTTTAACATTTGAACTGCCACGCCAGTCCCTATGGGATTTGCTCTTATGGAAGCCATTCATAAAACATTTCTGCTCTCTAACATCGCATATCTTAACTTCACATTACACCCACATTCAAAAAATGACTGCTGCTCCGGAGCATTATCTGTCATACTTGCAAGTTTTTGCGCCTCTCAACTTTTGAAGTTATACCGTGATAGTTGATGTGTTAAAGTAACTCAACTCATATTGTTACCTGGCGGAGCAAATTTGATCTGCAGTGGAATACTGTTCAACTCTCTTATAGGAGTTTTCTAAAAACTTAGGCTGTTGAAACTTATCAATTGAATGCAAAAAAAAAAAAAAAAAAAAAAAAAATATATATACACTAAGGACACTGGTAAAAGCCTTTGTTAAATTAATCTTTGTATAGTAATATCAGACTTGTTCAAAGAAGCTGTGCAATATGTGCAATAGCCTCACCTCAGGCAAAGTCAAATCCTTCCAAGTATTTCAAATGAAGCACTGATTTGAACTTGGGACCGTTAACTCTCGTAATTTTCAAATTAAAAACTTAAAACTGCGATAAACTTGAGCTTCCACCATGTTCAAATACAACACCATTTATGAACCCATGTCCATACTTCCAGCAATTTTTTAACAATGCTCATTGGCAACTGAGAATATTAAAGTTAGATTGTGGCCCTTTTATGAAATGTGCTTTTATGTAAATACTGATGTTCTAATTAACTTTTATCATTATGATGTTGAAGATTTTAATTTTACAGCTCAGTTGGTCAAACATGTGTAATTGTAGTGTAGAGTCTTTATTTTATTTTTAATTTTTTTCATTTTTCAAATTTTTTGTTTTAATATTCAAAGGTTTAATTTGTAATTTTTCAGAAAATCTAGTGGTTAGACTTCTTTTCTCTCTGTCTTCATGTTAGTTGATTAATAAATGCCTGATTACTTTCCTATAATCGAGATTTTTATAATTTATTTTGCTAGAAATTGTAATGCTACCCGATGTTTTCAATGCTATGAAAATGGATCAATTGGTATTTAAGGATGGGATACCAGGAAAAAATATTAAAAACAACAGTCCAGTCCCTTCATTGAACATCTCATTTACAGTCAGACCCTGAATGTTGGTGTTTTTCAGGAAAAGAGGGACACACAAGTTGATACCACGATGAAAAAAATCTACTACTGGCCCCTCCTTTCCTGGTACTCTCATCAAAATAACACTCATACTCAGGGGTCATGAGTGAATAAGGTAATAAGGAGACCTATGCTGTGCCCTCCTTTTCTGGATTCAATCACGAGATACGGTGAGTTTTGTAAACGTGCTTTACAGCGCCTTCGCTACCACTTGCTGGTAAAAAGGAGAATTGCAAAATTTTCGAGGACAAAAAAAGTTATAATTTTACATTGATGTGTAAATCTTAAGATTTTATTTCCATTTTGTATAAAATAAATAACATTAATTTGTTCAAAGTGATAACAAGAAAAACTTGAAAAAATAAAATTGCAACAAAAAAAAATTGGAAGGTTTCACCAAAAGTAACAACAGAGCAAACCAAAACTGTTGATGATGATCACAATAATCAGTTAATGATAAAATCTCAGTTCTATTAAAAATAAACATTGGGATTTCAAAAAATATACATTTTTCTCTCACTTGCATTTATTATTTTACTTACTGAAAAAAGAGCTGTCGTTTCTTCATTCTCTAAAAATTACTGTTTTAGATCAAAATCAGAAACGGCTATCGCAAGACTTTTTCTACAGGACAGGAAATAATTACATTATTCCCTGCGGATGTAGAAATCATTGATGTCTTTTCCATTAACAATAATCAGTTGTGTAAAACATTTACACAGAAAACTTGATAACCTAAACTGATAAATTAAAAATAAATATTTTGTACAATTGTACACAAATTATATCAGACTATAGATTCTGCTCAACTTTGAGGTTCAGGTTTACTTATCGTTTCCAAATGCGATAATTTTCTTAGAACTTCAGATCTTTCACTAGCAGACAAAGTCTGGAACATTTCAACGACTGCATCTTGAGCAACATCTGGTGACTCCTAGAAAAATTAAAGCGAAAAATATATTAATTACTCGCGGTTTGGAGTACAAAAAAATACAATTCACACACACTCAGAGATTACGTAAATTTTTTGTACCACACCAATTATTTTCTAGTGAGAATAATTTACGGAATTTGAAGTGTGTTTAAATCCCAAAATGACCCTCAATTGCCAACACGTTCATACCTCCAATCTTACTCATGGAAGAAGAAGAAGAAAAAAAAAAGGCTACAGAAAACCTTCACTTAAAAACTCTGGGAGTTAAGAGACTTTCAGTTCATCTTCGTATTAAAATAAACATGGCTAAAATAATAATCAAAATTAATTCAAATTGAAATTTTTGTGCGCAATGACAAATAAATTAAACTTATTACGCCCCTTGGTTATATGTGTATTATCTTAAAAAAGAAAAAGTCAAACAATCTTTTGCTTAAAATCTTTTTCATCGATGAAAAATGATGGCAGAAAAAGGGAGAAAAAAGGGGAAAAAAGAAAAAAAATCATTTAAGTTGCAAGGAATAATTCAAAAAACTTTGCACTTACCTCCATCGATGTCTTAATTTGGTTGATAAGTGCATCTCTCTGAACACATCTGATATTGTTGGCAACAATAGAGTTTGGTGAGATTGAGCCATCTGGAGATAATTGACCCATCAACCATGACACAACAGATTCGTTATTTTCCCACAGATACGCCTGAAACATTATCATTCAGTGTAAAAAAATACCCTAAGTTATAGTGCACTAGTTATTCCTCATAGGAATATCAAGAATACTTTTTATGAGTTTTGTTTCACCAAAACTAGCAGAGCAAGTTATTATGAAACTGATAAAATCCTTAACATGCAGCAAAGCCGAATTACTTGGAATACCAGTGACGAATAAAGCTGTTCACTGAGTATTTCATCATTGCATGCTTTCACAAATCAAATATTTAATAAACTCTGTCTGTCAATACTTAGAGGATAGTCAATCAGTCAAAAAAAAAAAAAACCTGCACATTACACCTAGAAATGTGTTATTGTATGTGATGCTTGGTACAGCTTTCTGAAAATGTTAAACTTTAAAAATCAAGCTTTCTAGGTGCTGATTATTAGAAAAGCGGGGTGGCAAAAATAATTTATGATTACATGGAAGTGCTGCACTGCTGCTGTGTTGCATTTCAAAAGACGCTTACGTCCTCCAAATTGCTGTTTTCACTTGGGGAGGATCTCGGTTCTTTCCGGTAAAAGAGAGCAGGAATAAGAGGACTTTGCGTTCATCTTATCTCTCTTGGCTGGCAAGGAGAGGGAAGTTCTCCTTGACCACCTAACCGATGTTGCAACATATATCATAGAAAATTTGAAAATGCTAAAAAGTCAACTTTTCAGTCTCCTCTTCTCAAAATTGGCACATGATGCATCAACTGCAACTGCTTGAGGTTAGGGGTGTTCAAACGAATTCTTGCAGGAACACTATCGATATCGTCTCTTATTGAAACTGGCGGCAGTACTGACAGTGGCGATGATATCGTTAACAGCCGGCCTTATCGGATTTTTGAGAGCTCGCACTCAAGGCATTGTTGCCCCGTGCGACGGTTTATCAGATTGCCTGGCGCGGTGGCGCGTGAAATAGATGTACAAATGGCAACAGCTTATTTTCGTCAGCTCCAAAAACTCTGATCGCTATCGGCAAGAGCGATCTTATCGTAACTTTTTTTAACGGAACTGTTTCGGTAGCTCACCGACAACCGATAGAACAGCCCTACTTGAGGTATCATGTTTTCACCTTGATCACTTAGTAAAATTGTACTCTTGACAACCAAGTATCTTGAAAAACCTCCATTATGCAGTAGTAAAAATTAAACTTACAGTTGTGGTTCCAATATCTTCGACGAACCAGCGCCGTAACATTGCTTGAGCTTGACCGTCATCCATCTGAGGTTGCACTTTCAATAAATTACTCTTGATCTGGTTTTCTAGTAACAGACGCTTAACCCTCCAGTGAAGGATTGTTCGAGACTTCCTCCATGGAACGATGTCCTAGACAAGCAAAAAAAGACAGTTTGATGATTATTCATGGGGCTATTCCTTTTTGATTAGCTTTTGCAGAGTGATCGCATGGTTTCTAATTATGAGACTCATCATCGAGCTATTCAGAGAAACCCAAGGAATCTAGTGTAGGATAAATGCCCATGTCTTTACAGATGCAATCGCAATGGGAGAATCAATATAGAATATTGAGACTAGGAAAACACAATGACTTCTGAGTTTGCTGATGAAGATCGTCTGCTGAATAATTTTCCTTTTCCTGAGCTCAACCAGTCAACATTTTCAACGATTATTCAAAACTAATTCTTGAAGCAGAGATTGGTAAGCAGCATCTACTTATCACTGGAATTCACTAATTTTCATTAAATTTATTCCAAAAATTGGGCTGCTGCTCAGTAATTAAATTGAAAGTAATTTTCAGCATTTACTTAGAGAGGGGGATATTTTAGTTTTAAGATGTTGAGAACACCAATACACTAGAAAAGAATAGATCGCTACAAACAAATGAAAAACTAAAGGTTTCTCCTTTGGCTGGTATGCAGTCCAACCCTGGATAAATAACCTGGACCACTACTTGGACGTATTTCTACCAAACAGACCTATGTGGAGGTGAGAAATATGGGGTGTGCTCGTTAGTTCCCTGGCCGTAAGAGTGAATGAGAATAATAAAGCGCCAGTGACGTCAGCGGCAATGATCGAGACCACGCGCGAGGGGGAGCTCGTCGTCGGGGCGCTGTAACTCATGAGCCCTGTCCACAAGGCTCTCTTGCTATGCCCGCGGCTCATGAGTTCCGCATTCAGTTGCACATAGGTCTCTTTGATAGAATGCAATATCCCGCTTTTCCAATTCTTCAAAAGGAATCACGCCCACTTTTACATTGCTTCTTATGCAGCTTCCACGAGCACACCTCATATTTCTCATCTCCACATAGGTCTGTTTGGTAGAAATACGTCCACTTGGAAGTTTTGAAAACAGCTCATCTGGAGGTAGCCAAATATTATAAAAGTCTATTCGGTGGATCTCAAGCTATAACTGACAAAAGATGACCGTTGGAAAGTCAAAGAGCTTTTAGTGGATAATGAGTACTCACATGAATAACTCCCTTCTCAACCATTCTCTCTGGGGTGTCGTGCAAGTCAGCGAAATGTACAGCGACCTGGTGATACATGGGTTTCAAGTACTGTTCTCGCTCAACAATGCGACTCTCTACGTCTGCCTTTTCCTCCGGACTGATATCTGTACTGGACAGCCTCTGTTTAAGTGGAACTATCACTTGGTCAATTCTGTGCATTGTTTTCAGGATGTCTTTCTCTCTGAATTTGATTTCGACAATTCCTTCCGGCTCAAGCACACCTCCTCTGAAATCATAAGCACATGTGTGAGAATATTCCACATTTCATCGGAAAATGAATTTTAGCGCTTTAAACGTAAATGTTGCACATTAAGTACCGGTGTGTGAAGGATAATTATAAACACTTTTTGGCTTTAAAACCAACCATTAATCAATATCAATCCATTATTATCATTTTTCTGTGCAGCAATCTGCACGGAAAATGATGGCAATTTCAAGTTTCAAGATCAAAAACTAATTTTGAAGAGGTCTCCAAAATGCTTCTGGTTCCCAACAATATTACTAAAATAACCTTCTTTTTCTTTAGATTACATCATGATGTCCTTTTAAGGTGATTCGATGGGCGCCATATTCTGTATCAGAACAGCATACGATATGTAGCATCGATTAGTTCCATTCTTTCAGCTATTCATAATTTTTCTCGAATTTTGAGGTTGCAATTCTGTTGTCAGGAGACTAAGAAATTTACTCACCAATTTTGACAAACAAATTCAACGTAATAAAGGCGTCGTTTTTTTAGAGGAAAAATATTGCATTCGATACTGATATCGAAACTGCACTCGAATGCAATATTTTTCCTCTAAAAAAACGACGCCTTTATTACGCTGAATTTGTTTGTCAAAATTGGTGAGTAAATTTCTTAGTCTCCTGACAACAGAATTGCAATCTCAAAATTCGAGAAAAATGATGAAGAGCTGAAAAAATGCAACTAACCCATGCGATATATCTTACGTCATTGTGACACAAAATATGGCGTCCATCGAATCACCTTGACAAGCACCTTTTTTTTAAAACATTAACCATCATTGTTTTATGTATACACTGACGCTACAATACCTGTAACGTAAAATTGAAAACATAAGATAAATGAGGTTAAAAAATATTTTTAACTAGATCTGGGAAAAGGGACCTTATCTTTTGGGAGGGAATTTCCACTAACTCTTTGCAAATGTATGGAGAAAGAAAATCCGGAAATTTTCATACAAGTTCGAGAATGAAAACTTAAATATTAAAAGATAAATGAGTCATGGAGTTTCAAGACAACAATTTTTTGGTTGCAGAAAAGCAAGGCTCATGCTCTTGAAAAATTAGAGGAAAAATGCTTTTCCGGAGGATAAGGTCCCCTTTCCAAGATTGGATCAGATTTGTGTTTGTCAGGTGCCATGTTTATCTCAGGCTGTGCATTACTATACATATGGTGATCAATAGCAGTGGCGTTGACCGGAGACAATCTGCAGAATTGACTGCGCTGAAATGTCAGTGGGCAATTTGCACCCGGTCACACTACTCTGCTACAGGGACTATGCAAAGACAAAATTTGTAGATTTAGCGTTAATAACTCCAGAGAATAATGATACTGTTCAAGAGGGAGAACAAACAAGTGTTAATCTCATAGATTTACCTGCTTTCGGGATCGGCGTACATTTCCATATGTCTTGGGTTGATGGTTGGGTCAACGACGGCCCAGGCTCCTCCTCTCAACTCACCATTAGGAGGAATGTAGATTATGACCGGTTGTTTATAGACGCGCAACTCGTCCACGATGTAGGCACCGAATTTCATTACTTGTTCGTACATATCTGCAAAAACCAACGAATCCCATTTATTGGCAAGCAAAAAATGGTGGGGGTTCTTGAATGAATGATTACAGTTCACAGCCTCTCTCAGTAAAATAGCAGCAAAATTGAACAAAGAGTTCAAAATAATAAATAAAAAGAATCAATTTTTTAAGGAAATCAAATATTTTAGAGGAGGAAAATTGAATTAGAAACATTTAAAGAGAAATTCATGGTATATGATGGCTGTCTTTCCATAAATGAACATAAATCATTTTTCTGACACAAATCTAGCCATGCACTGCTCAACTACACAAAAAATCTTTGACCAAAAAAGCATCAAATAGATTATGAACCTTTAAAGTTTTGAAAGAAAAACTGTAATGTAATTTTTCATATCAATCTTTATGCGAGTCAAAAGGACAGTTAAATTCCTCTCAAAAGGAGCAGTATGTACTTGCCAAAAAGACCATGAGTCAACATATTCGTTATTTTCTTTACATCCTCATTTATAATAAGGTTACGATTTCCAAGATTATTTAATTTTAACAGCTTAATTTTTATAACAGCTTATCTAAAATAAATAAACTAGTCTCATACCTTTCATTCCTCCGGAGAAACCTCTCCAGTTTGCGAAGATGATGAGCGGCAAGTCTTCATGTTCGAAATCTTTGATGGCTTGAGCAGTTTTGTAGGCAGAATCAGGGAACCAAACTTGTCCAGCCTGAGATAAGGTTTTGGCTTCTGAATCCAAATTGGCCGGATCAGCAGGTAATTTCACTTCAACGGTCCTGGTTTCAACAGCAATGACTCCCATCGGAATACCACCGAGTCTTGCTCTACCGACAACGACCGTCTGAGCCCAAGGCTGCATGACTTCCTCCCAGGAACCCTCATCAAAGAAACCACTCTCCCATTCGTTGGAGTTGTTAGGCGAATAACGACCGGCCAACATCCATCTGGGATCGTAGGGTGTTTTTGTTGGCATGTATCCTACTTCACGATCGATGGGATCAGCTGGTTTTATGACAGGTACTGGAGACAATTTGTCCTTAGGAATGTAAGAAAGCCACTTAACAATACTATAAATGCCGTCTAAATCACGAGGCTCAGTTTTGTGAGATACACCATTGTTGTACATGATCTGGATACCTCCCAGCTGATTGTTCGAAGCGTAGACCTCACGACCTAACAACTTGTTCAAGGCACTGTAACCGGTAAGAATGATGTGTGAGTTTTCCACTTGGATGACTCTCTGACCCAAACGCACGAGGTAGGCACCAATACCAATGGCGCGGCAGGAGACCATTGAAATTGTTACGATTTCACGGTACGCTTCAGAGGTTTCACCAGCAATCATACCGGCATACCTCAAGTTTTCGACTCCTAAGCCGTCTTCTTTACCGATAATATCAGTAATCTTGTACCGGGCCTCTCCTTCATCTTCAATCAAGATAGCATGAACAGAGTTGCATGAGGAAATCTTCGTGAAATCTTCTGTTGACAGATACAGGTACTTGAAACCTTTGTCAGGTTCATCAGGATCTTCCCAGGCGACCCTGAATAAGCTCTTGACTTCTTCAGCTAGCCCAATACGAGCACCACTGTTAGCTGCGATGTAAATCCTTGGAATTTTCCTCTGTCGAGCGATTTTGGAGGCTAAATCAAAAACAAGATCTTCTTCAGGTCCAAAGGAACCAATCCTGACAGTGATATCGTTGGCAATGACGATGATATCTCTTCCGTCTGGGTATTCAGGGGTATTAAGAGTGATTCTCCACGCAACCATACCAACGTTATTTTCACCCGGTAGTCTTTTCTGTTCGACCAGATGATCTTCTTCCAATACTAACTCAGCAAAGTCCATCAGTTGAGCTGGTTTCACGATTCCATCATCAGGTCTTTGATCGATATGTTCTTTCCACTGTCTCTCAACCATCTGGCGGAACATATCCGGAATATCATGACAATAGGTAGTTCCTGCACTCTGAGCCTGGAACCGTTTCTGTTGAAGATAATCCTTCGTTACGTATGGAGTGGCAACTGGGAGTCCGTGCAGAGGTCCTTGTTTGGATCCATAAGATTCTAGCTTGATGATGCCTGTTTTGGGATCGACTACCTCTTTGTAGAGACAGATGTCAAGGTAGTAGCCGCTGTCGTTTGCAAGGCACAGTCTGACATTAGTTGTTTTGGCGTTGGGAGAAGCGCGGATTGTCATGCGAAGCTCTGCTTGAAGTACACGCAGTTTCCACAGTCTGGGACCATATCTCATAACCATATTTGTGACACTTTCCTCGATCTGAAAAATAAGAAATTATAGAAATTATTTATCAGCTTGTAAAAGCGACAGAATACTATCTTTATGAGGCATAAAAGGATTCCTACATAATCTTCACACTCAAATAGTTAATATCTTGAGAAAACTTTTTAGCAAGAAAAAATACCTTGACAAAAAAAAATAAAAATCTCAACAGTGCACCCTAGGTTGGCAAGAAATTAAGATCCAAAAATCACTCTCAATTTTACTTTCCCATATGATATACAACAATTTTAACCACTACAATTTTCATGGAAAAAAAGACCTTGGTGCCAAAAAACTCAATATTGAAAAAATCGTTACCAATTTGAGGAATGATTGACACAAATTTTAGAACAGAAAAATTTCTGATCCAACTGGATTTATAATAGATTGAAGTTTGCAGCTTACAAAATATAGTTTAGAACCAAAGCTGCTTAAATTTGTAATCTGCTCTATTTGGGACTCAAAATACAGGATTAAACAGCTTTATACAGGGTGGGCCAGAAGTTCCAGGACGGTCGGCTAACTTTTTAACGGTTCGAGATAGAAAAATGAAACTTTGGGAATGTTCCTATCTCAAAGGGGACCATCTTTTGAGGGAGTCAAAATTTTGGTCCCCCCTAAGGGCGGGGGCGGGGGGCCCCCAACTTTTTTTTTCAAATAGCAACCCCTATCTTGTGATACCTCATTCGAAAGACCATAAAAAACTAAGAATTTTGGCGCAAACCGCAGATCAATATCTACATTTTTTACCGAGTTATGATAGGATCAAAGGTCAACTTTGACCTATTTTCAAAAAATCACAACTCCAGTTCAAATTATCGTAAAGAAAAAAATAAAACGGAAAAATTTACTAATTGTGTTCGCTTTTTTGTAAAAATTGCATAAATCACTTCGAACTAATTTTAAGGGGGGGTTCGGACCCCCAAATACGTCAATTCAAAGGTCATTCAATTTTCCCGCGAAATAAGCCAATTTCCCCTAGATTTGCCTCCACATTATCTCAGTAAGGTCAAAATCAGTTCGACATTACGTTGGGCAAGTCCCCAAATTTCAGGAAAAGTTAAAAAAAACCCAATTTAAGGTAATTAAATTTGACCGTTTAAATTGGGTTTTTTTTTAACTTTTCCTGAAATTTGGGGACTTGCCCAACGTAATGTTGAACTGATTTTGACCGTACTGAGATAATGTGGAGGCAAATCTAGGGGAAATTGGCTTATTTCGCGGGAAAATTGAATGACCTTTGAATTGACGTATTTGGGGGTCCGAACCCCCCCTTAAAATTAGTTCGAAGTGATTTATGCAATTTTTACAAAAAAGCGAACACACTTAGTAAATTTTCCCGTTTTATTTTTTTCTTTACGATAATTTGAACCGGAGTTGTGATTTTTTGAAAATAGGTCAAAGTTGACCTTTGATCCTATCATAACTCGGTAAAAAATTTAGATATTGATCTGCGGTTTGCGCCAAAATTCTTAGTTTTTTATGGTCTTTTGAATGAAGTATCACATGATAGGGGTTGCTATTTGAAGAAAAAAAGTTGGGGGCCCCCCACCCCCCCCCTTAGGGGGGACCAAAATTTTGACTCCCTCAAAAGATGGTCCCCTTTGAGATAGGAACATTCCCAAAGTTTCATTTTTCTATCTCGAACCGTTAAAAAGTTAGCCGACCGTCCTGGAACTTCTGGCCCACCCTGTATAATTTGTTAATGCAAAAATGTACCATACTGTTCATGATTCATCGACTTATACTTCAGAAAATCAGAGATGATTTCCTTTCAAATACTTAAAATCCAAATATTCAACTGAATTAGAAAAAAGTTAATCTCTTGAAAAATGTTCCCCTCCAGGATGTCTAGCAATTTTCAACAAAAAATATTCCCTGACATTTCCCTGATTTCCCTGACAAAAATGGCTCAAAAAACCGGGAGAAAATTTAAAATTCCCTGACATGTCCCTGGCAAAAAGAAACAATATTCTTAATTTTTCGACGCGGTTGGACTGATTAGATGTAAAAAAGAATTTGTTCATGTTTTAAGAATATAATGTAATAAATAGAGCAAAATAAATGGTGCCTAAACTTATGCGAGATATTTTAGCATCAATTTTAAAATTTAAAAGATTTCAGCAGAAATTTTGGTAGCAATCTCCGCAGGGATAAAATTCGCAAAACATTTTCTGAAAAATCTGTGTTTTTTGATTTCTCTGGCAGGAAAATCGCTTGCAAAATAAAATTCCTTGACATTCCGAATTTTTGCGGATTCCCTGATGTTTTTCCCTGACACAAGAAAATTCCTTGACATTTCCCGGTTTTCCCGGTCGCTAGACACCCTGTCCTCCCACTAAGGTTCCATTTCTTCTTGATAATGACGAATGCTGCCATGCTAAGTAAGAACGCCATATGAACATTTGAGAGTTGCTAAATTTCCCTTGATAAAATATTGATTTTTCAGGGAAAGTATAAATATTTTCCTTGAAATTTCCAGACATTTTAGATCGAATCACAAACAATATTATCTGCAAAATTGGAAGACAAAGATTCAAAATTTTTCCTGAAAATTAGTGATTTGTCGAGGGAAATTTGGCAACGCCTAGAGGCTTATACGGCGTTTTTCCTTAGCACGGAGGAATGTATATCCAGATATTTTGTACTAAAAACTTGGATCTTTTCCACATTTTCCAATGCAGAGCAACAACTTGAGAAATTAAGGAAAAGATTACCTTTGCAGAGTCCATGATTACAGTTGGAACAAAGTTGAGGAAAATGTGATTACAGTCGGTGCGTTTGGCAAGAGGGTGACTGAAAGCAACTTCCAGCTCGTCCATGGCTTCAAGAAGCACTCTTTCACCTTCGTTCTGAAGGTACTCAAAGGATGCTTCTTTCGTGATAAGGTCTGAGTGTCTGATGATTGATCGGATGAAGAATCTATAATCGGTAACTTCTTGCCCTTTTGCAACCTGGAAATAAAGATAGAAGATGATCAGAATAGAGAAGAATGAAAAAAATTTAGGAAAGTGCATTCCGGAAGAGATATGGGTCGGTAGCATCCAATTTTCATACTTCACTTTCTGAAAATACAGAGTGAACTAAGCTCCCAAGAATTTTTTAGATTATTTTACACCCAAAGTGGCAAAAAAACCCCGTTTTGAAAATGCCAAAAATGAGACCCATTTGAAACAATGTTGTTGGCAGGCGCCTGGTGGGGGAAATGGCATTTGCTGGCTGACTAAATTCATATTCAGGCTTCGCCTTTCTACGTCAATCCAACTATTGGCTTTTTATTAACTTTTCCTCCCCTTAGAGATGATTTTTTGAACTTTATAATGAACTTATTGGTTTTTCCACAAAATTTTACATGAGAAACACTAGACTACAACCCTTCCAAAATTCCTTGCAAAGGGTTTCTCACAAAATTTTACGTAAGTAATGATACTCAAATCGCAAATCTCTCACACATGCTAGAGCCCCATTCACTGCTTGACTGGCAACATTTGATCAGTAACCAAGCTAGTTCTCATAAATTTAAATTTTTAAGAACGGAAAAATTAAAAGACTGACTGATTTTCCTCTTCTAAAGGCAATGATTAAACACATACGACTGAGAAGACTAGGTCTAAAAAGAAGACAGACTTTTTGAAAAGGGCCTTACCTTTGCTTTACCCAGATACAGGTACATTTTTCTGTTAGAAGTAGGAAGTGCTTCGAGGTGATATGTTTTCATTCTATTTAATTCTAATTGGAATGCCATGCCTGGTTCTAGATGTCTGTAAATTCTATCTTCAACGAAATTGTCGCAGTTACGGAATGTGAATAATTTCGGGAATTGACGCCTGAAAAGAAATCAGGGTTATTGATTAATGCATAAATAATCAACGTTTTGTTTGCCGCACACTAACTTCACACAGAGCAGCATAAAATATGAAATGAAAAATTCAAAAACGCTTACACTAAAAGCCAGGTCACTTTACATGACTTAACATTTATTACTTGCGTGTGTGATGTAAAAAATGACAATTAACAGCAATACAAAGAGGCTGACAGCAACAGCAAGTAAACTCTAAGCCAAATACATTTTGGACCCTGCTTTTGGAATTTTTTCAGTTGAATTGTAACTAAACAAACAAAACTTTAAAGAGACGTTTAACTAGAGCAATGTAGATATTCCCCAGCTATGCTGCGGACCTCTTTACTTTTTCAGTCTGAAAATATTACATATATATGTAATTCCTCTTCCCTAATCAAGAGATGCCTCAATTAAACAACTGAACTAACAACTACAGTGGGAAATAAAACAAGGAGCAAAACAAACACTTGTATTTACCTATTTAGAGCTAAGAATGTGATTCTTCTGATAGACTTCTCTTTCAGTTCATCACGGTTTTTGGCACAGAAGTCACCGAACATTTTACTTAGCTTATCATCCTCCAGATCACCATTATCTTTCACAGCAATACAGAGGATGTGAATTGGTTCAACCTGCAAACATGAGATAAAAAAACAAAACTAAGAATATGAGGACTTAGAAAGAGAAGGGGGGAGGGAGAATCTAGGGAGGGAAATCTATAAATCTTCGAAAAATATAAAAGATATAGGGAAGCAAGCCAAAAAAAAAAAAAAAAAAAAAAAAAACAGCTTGTGCATACGATACTGTAATATTTACTTGAAGATGCTCGTGGTGACACAAGCCATCCAAATTCGAAGATTAACCGTTTTAATTGTCTAAAATTGAATTTTTGCCATCATTGAATTCTATGAAAATATATGTATTAGATTGGTGGTAAGTTAAAATAGAACTTTTGACCACAGCAAAAGAGAGACTGATATCAAGAAAGAGCAGTTGCAATACATAATTATTGCATCTTTATTACTTAACATTCGTGTGAAGAAATTGGGATGAAGCTACGCTGATTCAGCATATTTTTGAGAGAAATGGTGGGGTAAAAAATCAGGGTGTCAACTAAAATTTCATTTTATGTTTCCCTAACACTTTTCTGACTTTACTAAATACTTCGAATGAAATTTCCTCATATTTTATGTGAAAAAACTGACACTGGTTTGATTTTACAAATCAGTATATTGAAGGAATTGAATAAAATGTTTCACTTTTGCATGTGTTAAACTACATGCGTTTGAAAAATGCTTGATGCTCTCTGAATCGCCTGATTCATCACCGATTTTTCTAATATCTTCCTAATAACATCAAATTTTCTGATAAATTCTGGTTTTTACTGACAAAGGATGCCTTAAAACATGTGCTTTTGAGGGGAAACCTCACCTGCAGTCCTTCCTCGCCACCGGCAGGTCTTTGAGTATCGACAGACAAGCTCACATTGATGGAAGTGCTCATTCTTGATTCACTACCACTTTCAAGAGCTTCCATAATCCTAGGTGAGACAGTTGAAGGGGATAATTCATCCAGAAGGTCTAAAATTTCATCATAATAGGATTCAAACTGGTCAAAAGACTCAAAGGCGGCCATGCAACCAGTTCTCTGGTAGCTATGAATCACAGTCGGTGCTGCGCTTGCAGTCATATCAGTCTCTGGCGCATCTCTCCCGGGTGAAGCACTGTCTGTTACTCTTTGTCTGGAATAAAGAAATTTTTAAATTAAAGTAAGGAAATGGAGTAAATAAAATTCCTTTGATAGCATCTAATTACAGAATTTCTGGTAAAATTTTATTTTCGATTTTCCTGATATTTTAAAGAGGATTTCCTGATTTTTTACGTTGGTTTGACAAATCAACATTTACTGAATTGAATAAAATGTTTGAAAAATGCTCGTCGCACTCAAGATTTCTTGATCCATGGCTGATTTGCTTGATTCTTCCTGGAGACATCGAATTTCCTGATATTTTCTGGTTTTTACTGACGGTAGACACCCCGAATTACCATGGAATATTATGCATTTAACTGCGGACTTCCTACTTTTTTTTGTTCTCAAAAAAGTTCTACAGTTCTGAAAAACAAGAGGGCATTTCTGTTCTAATTAATTCTACACCTTGCTCATTGTTTGTTGCAAGGATTAGTCCAAAGAAGCAATAGTTTATGAACCATTGCACTGTTTTCCCATAAATTTTGCATTGAGACAAAAGAAAAAATTAAACTATTACACCTCCTAAAATTGATCACTAGTTTTCGCTCAGTCATAACGACCATTGCATAATATGCAAAATTACTACCGATACTAGTGTACAGTTCAGCAAATAATGCAGAAGTAACTCAAGTTTAAGGATGTTTTCAAAAATGTAGCTCAACAATTCTCAACAACTTTCAGAACTCATGTTGAGACTGTTGGGGTTCATTCTATGAAAATAAATTTGAGCGCCACTTACCTATTTGGATGCGATGAGGGGAGGAGGAATTGAAACTGGACTAAAGGAACTTCTTCTGTCAGCTCCAAATGTTTCAAACAGGTGAGCTCATAGGATATGTACACACGTCGGACGTACACCTAAAACCAATTAAAATTATTTCATATAGAACATGTCAAAAAATGAATTTTTGGGCATGGTCTACTTTTCTTAGGTGATATCTCATTGGAAAAAAAGCAGGAATGTTGGACCTGGTGACTTAAGAGATATAAAGAAAGGATGGTTGAGTTAAAATTGCTTTGGAATTTTTGTAATACTTCCTACGGAAAGAAAAAAACTAAGCTGACTAATTTCCATTTCCTTTAAATGCCACTTGTTTTTCTTTTTCGCAAATTCCTTGAGAATTTTAAAATAGAAGATTGCTAAACAATCCCAAAAATGTTAGAGAGAAATTTTCTTTGCGACCCTGATGGCTTCCAATGATACTTTCGATTGTTTCTGACAGGAGTCTAAGATAAGAACTGTCTGAAAGTTTTACCTACCTACTTCAAGAACTTAAGAGTGTTAAGTAAATTTCAAATCTTCAAAGAACTTTCATTTCTTTCTCTTCAAGTAAAAGTTTAAATAAATGAGAAACTTAAAATAAGACATTACTCCTTTTCAGACGTTATACAAACTGAATCAAAGTACAAGAACATGGTACATTGACTCACCTCAAGAGCAGCGTTACAAACAGCTCTGTTGGTATGATAGAAGAAGTCATGTAGAATGTCAAATATAGAAGTCTCCGACTGAATAAGTTTTTGGAGATTTTCAGGATGGAAGTCATGTCCATACATGTCGACAGCTGACAAGAATATGGATTCCATTTGATTGTGACGCAGTTCATATGCTGGTTGATGGGCAGCAATCAAAACCTGGAAAACAAGAAAAATTTAATAGGCTCTCACAGAAAAAACGCAAAAATTAACAGCCATTTATAAAAAAAACAAAAAAACTGATATGTAAGAAGTCATTTATTCAGTCAACTCTTACTCAGTGAGCCGGTATCAAGACTGCAGTTTTGTGCACACTTGGCAAGATTTCTCACTTGAAAAAAATTAATTGATTTTATTCCATAATTTAAAAATTACACTAAAACATTGCGAAAGATATTTCTAATCCCAAACACATGGAATTTTTTTTTTCAACCACTTTTCTCCCTTTCTCTTGGCGGATGGGGGTAAACGATTGTACCAACTCCTCCCCATTCTTAGCCTCTACGAAACTAGTGGCAAGCCATGAACAAAAAAAGCTTGCCGATTATTTGAAGGGGGTAAACTGTTTGAAAATATAAATTATCTACCAATCGACAAGAGAAAAAACATTAAATTACGACCGAAAGACTAAAGGGAACAGTATGGAGGAATACAGCACGGTCTGCAATTTTCTAGAGGGAAAACAAAGCTGTGAAAAATCCAAAAAATTACAATTGCAGATTTCGGAAAAAAAATTAATAAATACTAAGAAAAGCGTTTTCCTGATTTCCACTCTCATTCAAGTTCACAGTATTTAATCTTACACATTTCATCACGTTTCAAAGCTAAAATGACTTCACGGTCAATGAGCTCTGAACGTTTCAAATGTTTCAGTATCAAAACCTGGCAACCTCTACATTCATTTGGTTGGTCTAGGGTTCAGAGCATTCCACTCTAAAACGTGGAAAATTCAACATTGGAATCAGAAACAGAAAAGTTGCTCACCTGTCTAGCTCTGAGAGCTACTCTTGAGTGCTCGCTACGATTGAGAGATGTGAGTTCGTTGAGAGTCGTTGCTAGTTCATCAGTCAAACCAGGCTCATTGGACCACAGGTGATCAATCAACATTGTTACCAACATATTCTTTTTGGCAACCTGTCCATGGGAGAATATTGTCCCTGTGACAGCTGCCATATCGTCCTTAAACTTTTCACGGATAGCTGTTACACATTTGTCGTAGTGACCTGTAAAAACCGAGATTAGACTGAATGACTGCTGAAATAACCGAATGACTGAGTTTTTCTTTTAAATTGACTGCTATATAATTACAACTCCACCTGTTCAACTTAGTGATCAATTTCTCAGAGGGGTAATCTTACCTCTACAAGAAACGATTGGTAAAAATTAAGGAATCAAGTCCAAAGTAATAATAATAATAATAAATATCGAGGCAATTTGAGCCAACAACACGAGCTTCAACACGAGAAACGTATTCTAATTGGATTGCATTTTGGAAAAAGGAACCAGGAGCATTGCAACTTTGCAAAGATTGTGCAACTTCTTTTGTCTTGGGAGAAAAACCTGATTATTCATTGACAGTTTCTATCTCACTCGCTAAAAACTGTAAATTTAAGACAAAAATTACCATGTGAATTTCATATTTTTTCATGATATCAGTAATTTTATTGCAAAGGATGAAAATGCACAATCTTAGCATCAATGCAATGCTTCTGGTTCCTTTTTTGCAAAATGCAATCCGATTGGTGTCGAGAATAATGTTAGTTTGTTTTAATGTGGAAGTTTTGTAAGAAAAAAAGGTTATGAAAAAATGAAAAAGTCATTTATATGCTCCTTAAAATTTCATTAAAAAAAATTACACACACTAAATTTCAAATGACTTCCTTAAGTGTGACTTAGGTAATTGGAGCAAAACTTTGGCAATTGTTAAAAATGCGACTTTTATCAATCCCACACTTCATGGATAAATTAATTGGACATACCTTGCTGGAACTGACTTTCCACTTCGTAGTACTGTCGCAGAAGTTCATGAACTGCAGACTTCATGCGGCCTCGGATGCCATTTCTATACCTTTGAACTAGCTGAACAATACCCTGAGTTGTGAGGAAGAAGCCATCACGGTCTGACCGTTTCTGGAGGGTTGCAGCGTGGCTGTTCAGGGAAAGATCAGGGGGTTAGTTGAGTCAGTTGAAAATATAATGTTGCTACGAAAGTCATCAAAATTTTAACCATTAGCTATTAAAATTAGAATTGAATTGCTGCAATTTTATTTTTATTCCTTCACATAAAACACAGAACAGGACATGAATTCAGTAAACAGACAGAAAAATAATGATTTTAATCTAATTGAATATTTTTCCCTGAAGGGTTTTTTGCAGAAATTGAGTAATGTTCCACCTCAACTATAGGTCACTGATAATTTACCGTCAGCAACTTCGTTTGAAGATCATTGGAACTCGAATTCACGGCGAATGAAAAAAAGACAAAATATATGAGATAAAAGTCTTTCCTCTTTGTGCTTTGTTTGAATGAAAGTGGCTTTTAAAGCTATACCGATTATTTCTAAACCAGGCGAAAACTAAAAAGTAGAGAAAGCAAAGATTATTGTCCGAATACTGACCTGTCAATGACACTGGCGATTTGCTGACTTGGAAATTGAGCAAGGACAGACGTAATATTTCTTTCGTAAAGGGTCATCAATTTACGGATTTTCTTCTCTACAGAGATCGGAATTCGACCAGAGATTGAGGATATAACTTCCTGGAATACAAAAGAGAGAGAAATTAGAAAAATAATGCACATTTTTGACAGTGACATGTTATCACCACTAGGAGTGCTTCAAAGACAATCAACTATGTATCACTGGAATCTTAAAAGGATTAATTTTCTGCGGAGCTAAACTTAAGTATTAGAGAGTTAGGATATTACTTCAGACATTTTAAAGAAACATGACACACAGTTTTTAAAAATCCACTTATGTGATTTGCAAATTTTACAACTTAATTAAAGGCTACTAAATGATTTTGCCCAAATTGAAAGTATGACTGATAAGCCATCGAGTGCAAAATCGATAACCTGTGAAAAAGTTTGGATGAATCAGAAATGATAACATTTCTCCGTAAAAGAGGACTCAAAAACTAATCAGAGCAAGAGTTGTAAGTTTGTTCATTTTGTAACACAGAAAAAGATTTCATGCTTCTGATTAAAAGAAATCACATCATTTAAGTGTCAGCCTCACTGATGTAGTCACTGAACAATCCTGTTTGTTTCCTTTCCGCAACTCTGATTCAGCCACACCAGAATATTGGCTAAAATACAAAACAGAGAAACCGAAATGTTTCCCGAATAAAATGCATACCTGAAGTTCAAGAAGAGGTAAACTGGGATCCCTCAAGGAACTCATGAACTTTTCAATTACTTCACGGAGACGAACTAAATGGTATGGATCTGGCAGACAGTAACCTAAAATTCACAAAAACAATAGCATAAGATTTATTTTCTATTCATGGGCAGGGACACAGGGATAATACAATAAATTTTGCATTCAAATGGTTACACAATACGGACAAACACTGCCTAACCCATGTTTCTTTTGCCCATTCACTTAATTTGCTAGTTTGCGAGCATTATTATATTCATGGATTGATGTTCACAAAAATTTACGGTTTTAGTTTCATTCAAATTCTGAAAAACAGACTAATCCATCAACCTGACAGGCAGAACGCAAAAGGATCTTTCAGTCGCAGCTAATGAAAATCTCAGAATTGCTAAAACAGTTCAGTCACTCATAAATTTAAGCGAGTGAAATTTCTCAAAAGATATCGATTTTGCAACAAGTTACTTTACAGCGAATTCCATTTTTTTGTGACGGCTTGCATACAAATTTCTTTCAATGAGTCAAACTTAATAATTATGATAAGAGACTCAAGATTAAGAATTGAGTAACTGTAAACTTGAATTACCAAGTCATTTCGAACAGATTAAATAGAATTACCAGCTAAAATGTTGTCCAACATCTGTCTGTAATGGTTGTGAGCATGGTTAAGCTTCTCTCCAACAGTTGGGGTGGATACGTCTAATTCAGGGAACTGGCCTTTGTAGTCAAGGGCCTTGGTGACAAGAGATGGGTCGTCTAACTCCAAGGTTGCAATCAACGATCCAGCATCCAATACTGCACCGGGACGTTTGGCGAAAGTTACATTTCCGTTTTCACTGGCGGTCAAAGTCATGACCATTTTCATGACCTGAAAAAAATATTAGAATATTCGTTAAGCACAATTTGCACAGTTTGTTAAGTACAATTCGTAAAATTGCAAGCTCAAAAAAATATCAACCTCACAAATGACATAGAATACCAATGTCAGGATGCTGTTAATACTTTTAAACCGTTAACAACTTATCTTCTCATCAATAATGGTCAGATTTTTTTTTACAAAATTACAATTTTGCGATCCTTTAGGTAGCAAATGACACATCGCACACTCTTGAGATATCAAATATGGTAACAGAGCAAACGAGAACTTAAAAGGACGGTAAAGAAGAATATTTTATTATGTTGTAAGATATCAGAAGAGTAACAAGTAACGCAGAAAGCCTGAGGCAGGAAGCATATAAGAGGGTTAAACTAGAGGGCCTAGCCCCCTTGTTTAATTATACTTAGTTCTATAACAGCGATGCTAAATGGTCGAGTAGATGTAAAAATTTTTCATTGGGCTGATAAAACTCTACAGTAACCATCAATGCCAATGAGTGAACCAGTATGACAGCAGAAGTAGATGTATAATTAATATTTTTTGTTGTAGTGCGCAATAACTTCGTATGAAGTACATTGCAGTTATAGAGATATTAGACTCATTTTCGCCTTCTAATTGAGGAATTTGTTTGGAAAATATTAGTAGCAAAAATATGTGCAAAATCAGCTGTATAAGATGGCCTAAAAAGTAAAATAATACTACAGAAAAAATAATTTATGGCAATTTGAATGGCCATACCTCAATTTCAGCGTAGGCTTGGCCTTTGGAAACATGTCCACCATCTTCAATGAGGAAACTTAGCAGTTTACCCGCTGATGGAGAACGGAGGAGTGACGGATCGTTCTCTTTTTCAAAGACACAAGTTTGATTACCAATAACAATACGGTATCGATCCACTTCTTCACGCATATATGTTGTAAAACTGGAACTATCAACGGACAACAGAATACCTGGTGGAAGAGAAAAGAAATAACAACGTTAAACTTTGGTATGGGAACCTACAACCAACACACCTACATTACCACACAAAACGGCTTCGTATGTAATTTTTAAATTAAAATAATTGAATAAAATTTCTCTTTCAGAGGGAATTTATAGGTTGCATTTTTTGAAGTTAAATGAAAATACTCAATTGATGGGGCTCTACACAGCTTTGCAAGATTCATCCATAGGGTACAGATTTGTTTTAAAAGAGAAGTGAGTAAGTATAAAAAATCCAGAGAAGTGCAACAACTTACGAATGAATCAATTCAATCATCCCTTAGATCAAACTTCTGTTCCACCAGAATTTAACTTCCTTATTTTGAACCCTGTGTTTCACATGCATTTTGACCGTAACTTTAAGAAAGATAGACATAGGACGCTGTGGTAAACTGCTTGGACCGTTGAATTTCCTGTTTTATTCTATGATTGATCAGTCCAAATAATTGAAGAAAAGATGACCTAAGACTAAAAGACTCACCTCCGTCTGACAACCTGTGGAGCTCAATCTCTTTAAAAGATCCGTTCATGACTAGGAAGTAGGAGTTGGGACCAGATTTTGTGGCGTGAACCTTGTACTTCAAGCCATCGTTAATCAACTCCACTTGAACATTGTGATCCAAAGTATTTGAGCCCTGAATTTGTCCTCTGAAAGAAAGAAAAAAAAACGAAATAAAATGGAATCTTACGCTCCTGCAGTAGAAAGATCTTATTTATGTTGAGATCAGTTAGATGAAACAAGAGAAAAATAAATCCAACAGGGAAAAAAGAGGTAATAAAGACACCACTTTCATCTGTAAAAAGAGAAAAGTTGTTAATAAAAAATGATCGCATTTAACGTTGACAGAAAAATAACACTCTCGTCAAAAAAAATATTATTTGATTAACTTAAAACTTTTTTGAAAACCGATTATGTAGCACTTACTTTCTTATTGTTCTCTAAGCACTATGGCCATTTCGAGCGGGCAGGCCGCCCATCTTCAGGTGACTCATGGGCGGCCTGCCCGCTCGAAATGGCCATAGTGCGTAGAGAACAATAAAAAAGTAAGTGCTATATAATCGGTTTTCAAAAAAGTTTTAAGTTAATCAAATAATTTGTGTAGTGCCGATACAATTTTAAAAAAATGTGCAATATGCAACAACATAGCAAAAAGAAATAACTTAGAACACTCAACATTTTGTGTGGTTCCTATTTTATCAGAACATTCCAAAGAGCAGAAAATGGCAAATAGGTCCCCTTTTTCACCGCAATGGTGGTGTGCTCTATTTCCAATTGACTCTACGCACCATTAAGAGGTCATAAGATTATTTTTTGACTTCATTTCTGGGAGGAATTTTGGGCTTTAGCGGATAATTCAGTCAATTCATACTTATTGTCTAATGATTGAAACATGGATATTACCTTTCTAAGGACGTCTGGAAGTTCTGGAATGCATCAGTTACCCTTCGATCAGCAATATGAAGTGCACCACACATTACACCTAGAAGGATGTCAGGCTTTTCAGATTGCACTTTCTCTGCGATTAAAACATCGAGCCAGGCCGTGTCAATTGTATTGATCTACATTTAAAGAAGGAAAAAATAGAATGTTTAGAGTAAAGTTACAGTTGATAAAATTTTAAAGGGAATTCTTAAGTCAGAGATTTTTTAAGGTCAAGGAATCAAATTGAAAGACTTTTTTCCTCTGGAAACGTGACAAAAAAACTAAATTGATAAATGGACAATTACTTTCAGAGGAGTGTGAACCCGTAAAAATGTTTCATGGTTCATAACCATGGTTTTGGAGGTTTACAAAGAAAAGCCTTATCATGCATCTTCTGGAAACTTTTTATCTTGTAGCAGCTACAAACAGCTCATTGTCCAGCATCCACAAATCGACGGTGCAAGTCAGCAATCACATAACTCGGTTTGCGACGTCGCAGACTTCCTGTCATACTTTATTTTTATTTTTTAAACGGAAAACCATTCAACGGCAATTCTTTAAAACTGCCATGATTTTTCTTCATTTTGCGAAGAAAATTCTGCAAAAACTTCAAGGAATGATGTCAATTAGTTCTCCTTTAAAAAAATAACATCGAGGCGGAGATTTTCAGACACCGCAAACGAGTTATGTGATTGCCGACTTGCACCGTCGAAATATCACTTAATAAAACAATTTTCAAACAAATATAACAGGTTTAAGGTTTTGTAGCTAATGAATGGACGATATAAATATCAGCTAAATAAATACACAAATAGACTTTATTGAATAGCTAAGTTCTGTACCTGGAAGCTCTCTGTTTCTAATAATGTAATGAGGTATTCAACAGTAGTACGGAAATCACCCCGAATTGAAAGCTCTTTGAGAGCAATGACCAGGTTTCTGAAAAAATAAAGGAAAAAGTTATCTTTTAGTGACAAAGCTAGAGAAAAAAAATTTAAAAGAGAATTTTTCTTCATTAAACTATTACATATTAATTACTTAATTAGCAACATCAGATAATTTTTTACGAATAGTCTTTTTAGTCTATCGTCATGCATTCACATGCAAACTTTTGCATACCTCTGAAAATGGCATAAACTTTTTATAGAATCGGTTACCTATTCATAATTAGGTATCATCAACAGAGTATGTTGATCGTTGCTTTTGATTTATCACTTTAATTTCCAGTTATTTGGGCTTTTTTGCAGTCACTCAGCTGAAAGTACAATATATAGACTTGATTTTTCCACAAAATCTGAATTATATTTAAGTGCACACAATAGGTCAGTTGCCCTGGTCACAGAATCGTATTTTGATGCATGATTCTTCTAGATTAGCTAAAAATATTAAGATCCGTCGAAACTGCACCTTTCTACTTTTAATATTAACCGAGATAACACCCTTTGAAAAGTCGGATTTTTGACGTCATCCACCACAGTAGGGACACCCTTGGTTTCTTCCTCTTTTGTTCGGTCAGTGATGCAAAGAGCGCAACGCAAAACTTCAACGACATTCCAACATAACAATTATACATAAACAAACTGTGGTGAACTGACTGACCGCCTAATCTCTCTGCATAGAGTGCATTATCTCATGGTAAGAAGATCCTCGAAGCACAAATCTGTCCGTTCCTTGAGTTAGTTAATATTGAATGTCGTTAAAGTTTCGCATTGCGTCGTTTACAATACAGATCGAACGAAAGAGGAAGAAACCAAAGGTGTCGCTACCGTGGTGGATGATTTCAAAACCCCACTTTTCAAAAGGCTACATTTTGGATAAAATTGAACGTAGAAAGTTGCTGGATCTTATTATTTTCATCTAAACTACAAGAATCAAGCATCACAACACGATTCTATGACCAGCGTAACTGATCCAATAAGGTTCACATACCATCTTCTGACTGGAATACATCAATTTGTGCGTTTTATCGATCACATTACATATTTAGTTTTTAAAATCATGAAAGAAATGGTAATACTGCTTTATAAGAAACTCACTCTCTGGCCTGTTCTCTGTTTTCTCCCCAAGAGAAACAGTGACCGAACTGAGAATCAGCAAATTCATGGAGACCTCCAGATGCGGCTACACTGAAGTAACCCCACACGTTCTTTGAGGAACGGAAGTTCAATTCCTGTACAGTACCAGAACTTGGTTTGAAACCTGCAACAAAAAAGCTTCATAGTAGAATCTACGAAGTTCCAACGCAAACATACAGAAAGCACATTATTTATTAGAGCAAGACCTGAGCAATAAACAGAGCTAAGCTAAGCCCATCAATTTAAAAAACAAAACTTTTAAGTGTATAAGCCAATCAAAGATGAATATTTACACAACAGCACTAAACATGACATTGGCTCTTCAGCTGATTCCAGAACGACTTCGATTGACCAAACGAGCCTGTTCAGAGAATTTTCAGTTGAAAATCTTTTAATTTAAATAAAAGAACGTAAAAAAAAAACCATAGCATAATGAGAGACCCTGTGAACTTTTACAATCCTACATCCTTCCATAAATTCTTTGGTGTTTGGCACTAACCTTTCATTCATTTTGATCGTGCTATGAGTTTTAATTAAAATAAAAACCTAAGTGTCAAAATCTTTCAGTTCAACAAAAAATCAATGAAATCTTCTCCGTAGATTGCTCAAAATGGGCATTATAACGCCAACTCTTGGGAAAGTAAGGGAGGAGGGGATGGATTTGGCTTTCAGAGCGTCTCATGCAAAAGAGGGTAAAAAATTTACAAGTGAGACAATTTTGAAGGCATCAGGACGTCGAGCTTTTACCGTAATCATTCATCATCAAAATGGTAGAACTTCAGAAATAAGCGTTAAACCGTGACCCTTAGCAATCTTATTCATAAAGATTATTACAGCATAGACAGTTAATTTTTAAAGTAAAATGAAAGAATTACCTTCATCTGGATTTTCACTGGTAATTCGGGCAGCAATGACGTGACCCCATGGTTGAGGTTTGTGTCGTGGCTGGTCGAAATCAATTAGACTATCTCCCCACGGGCTCTCGCCATAGAGTACTCGGATATCCTTGATGCAATGCAACTGCAAACCCATGGCAACTTGGAGCTGAGCCGCTGGCAAATTGACGTCTGCGACCATCTCTGTACATGGATGCTCTACTTGAAGCCTAGGGTTCAATTCTAAGAAGTAGTACTGGCCTTCGCTAGGATCATACAAATATTCTACTGTACCAGCACTCACGTACCCGACCATCTTGGCCAGTCTCACAGCAGCCTGCAAAAGGAAAGTCATTTTTAGAGACTCAATTTCATTGAGAACTATCCGCAGGAAAAGAGGCCTTACTGCCTGATGGCAGATTTTTTGGGTTAGTTTTCATTTTGACATTTTAAGCAATTTCCTTTTACTTGAGATAAAATTTGCCTTGTAAGAAAAATTTTTTTAGTTAAATAACAAGCATGCTCATCTGAAAATTTTAAAATTGTTCTTTAGCACAACATCTTTAACATGCTTGCTGATGTAAATGTGATGACTTCAAATAATCATTTTGCGAGAATTTCTAAACTACATGGCAGTAAATGGTTATTAGAACTGTATAAAACTACATTGGTTGGTATTTTTTCTTGGAAAGTTTAGAAAAAGACAAATCGAGGTGGAGCTACCAGACTAAGTATATTGGTTTGCGACCTTTGCAGACTTCCTGTCATAATTTATTTTTTGAAAGGAGAACTATTCAGAGTCAATGTTTTAAAACCTTTGTGATTTTTCTTCTTTCGGCAAAGAAAACTCAATGAAAACTTCAAGGAATGATATTGATTTGCTCTCCTTCAAAATGATAAAGTGAGAGCAGAGATTCTTAGACACCGTAAACGAGATACATGGTCTGGTAATTTCACCATCAACATTGACTTGATTGCATTGATTGACACAAAGAATTGCTGATATGATCAATGCTTTTTTTCAATGCTGAAGCAGGCCAATTCATTCAAGGGATTTGATACAGTCACAGTGTTACTTAGTATCAATGATAGAATGCACATTCTCATATCATTATGAAAATCAAGTTTTTCTTCCATAAAGATTAATTGAGGACCTCTCCGGTAAAAGAGCGTAAAACGTAAATGGCAGTTCTGAGAAAATTGCATTTTAAATACTAGAAAACCGAAACTCGGTTAAAAGGAACATAAAAGAAAAAGTTTTTTACCTTTTCCATATCTTCAAAGATTTCTGGCTCAGCAATCACAGCAGGTGCTTCTTCAATAATTTTTTGATGACGACGTTGGATTGAGCAATCACGACCAAACAGGGAAATTGCATTTCCGTATTGATCAGCTAACAATTGTACCTCTAAATGCCTAGCACAACGTGCTAACTTCATAATAAAAATGGGAGAACCAGGAACTTCAGATTGTACCTAAAATAATTCAAAACATTATTAGAGCACAAAATCGAGACATTTCTACGTTTGACCTGATCCTCTTTCTCCATTAAATAAAACTCTACATGTTACTTTATATTAATCAAATGAAAACATGATCTTTTTACTCTCTAAGAAAAATACTAGGAATAAAAAGAGTAAAGTAAGAGTGTTGGGTGCGTAAGTGTACAAGCCATGGGAGCTGAAAATTTGAATATATAAATATATTTCCACACAATATTACAAAGTCTGAAATTTTTATCTGACTGAGGAATGGGCGGAATTGAAAGGCAATGCTTCAAAAATTGGGTAGACTTGAACTTTTCATCTAACTTGCCTTATTTATCAATGTTCCACATACACATGTACTTCTATCCTCAAAAAATGTACCACAAATCAGGGAATAGCATCAAACACAGCTCATGGCACTTTCTAAGAAAGGAAGGTATTTTGCCGAATAGGATTATTTGGCCCCCACCCCTTCTGTCACTGAACAACTGAGGGTAGAGCCATCGCTGAATATGACAAAAGACTCGACCCACACTTTTCCTCTCTTTTCTTGTTCACAGTATTAGCACATACTCAATTTCTCTGGAGACAAATTAATGTTAAGGTGATTCGTCAAGCTCAAATGACGTGGTCGAAGTGGAGTGCGATATATCGCATCGATTAGGTCAAAAATCTCGGCAGATTTTGAATTTTTAGCTATATAAAGGACGACAGCCCCTGCGCATGAGCCTAAAGAATCATTCTAAACCAAAAAATCAGCAAAATTCAGAGAAATGAAAGCAAAATAGTGTTTGGAAGAAACCTCGCATTCGATATAGAAATCGATGGCTGAATCGAATGCGAGGTTTTTTTCCAAACACTATTCTGCTTTCATTTCTCGGGATTTTGTTAATTTTTGGGTTTAGAATGAATCTTCAGGCTCATGCACAGGGGCTATCGTCCTTTTTTTCGCTAAAAATTCAAAATCGGCCGAGATTTTTGACCTAATCGATGCGATATATCGCATGCCAGTTCGACCACGTCACTTGAGCTTGACGAATCACCTTAAGAATTACGTAAGCCACCCATTGATGTCTGATTATGAGTGATTTTATTAATGAAGTGTCACTGATCTGTGCAGGCCCGCCACATCCCATCTCGGGCCCCGGTACCAATTTTCTGGCCGGGGCCCCTAGCACAGGNGGGGGGGGGGGGGGGAGTCCGGGGGGCCTCCCCCGGGAAATTTTTGAAATTTTCAATTCTATGGGGAGCCGGGCCCCCTTGGACTCCCCTTTCGTACGTCTATGGCAAGGGAGTGAAGCCATTGAAGTCGAGGATGCCCAGAAAGGAGCCTCTTAGCACCCGACAACGGAAGAAAATGAAACACAGTTACTAAAAATATCATTCTACATATACTCAAAATCTTGAAAATCTCTAAAAAAGTAAGAAAAATTTTATAGTGCCCTAGCGTGTTTTTGAAACTTTATTCACCTTTTGCGGAATTTTTAGGGTAATTTTTTCACTTTTCCCTACGAGACAAGGGTTACACATGAATTCGTAGTGGTTTGTCACCTACGTCACGGGCCCCTCCAGGGCCCGGGCCCCGGTACCAAGGACCCAGTATCCCCCCCCTTGTGGCGGGCCTGGATCTGTGTCGCTCATTTTTCCTTCCCAAAAGATTTTTTGGGACCAGTTTTTCGCTGAAAATGTGAAAATTGCTAAATCAAATGTAACCCAAGGAACGTAGGTGAATATAGTAAGTGGAAAAAAAAGATTGGAAGATAGAGAAGCCACAAAATTTACCTGTCTGAATAAATTAGGGAATTCTTCCGAGGACTCCACCTTACGGATACCTTTACCTCCACCACCTTCACTGGCTTTGATCATGACTGGAAAACCAATTTTTTGAGCGGATCTTAGACCTTCCTCCACGGATGACACGCAACCTCTTTTGTACAGCTCAGAGCTAATTTTAATTTTTCGTCCAGAATATTGTGCCGTCAACTCTGAAAGATACAAGCAGATATAAAAAAATATAAAGGTACAGAAAATTTAAAAAAACTAGAGCCTTTCCAGATAAATGTTTGAAAAAGCATTGTAAGACCTCCGTACCCCCATAATATAGGGTTATTCAAACAAATTCTTGTCTGTAAGTTGTTGATACTCCTAGACTGCTCTTTTTCCTCAGCTCTGTAAAATTCTGTAGTTATATCATTCTTCCATCATCACTTCTCCTCGAAGGAGCCTTTTTGATAACTTACCAAAACCTATAGAACGTCTTTACCCATACCATGCAATTCAGGTTTTTATTCATCGATAAAAAAGCAAGGGCACGGACGCACTTTCATGGACTACAAAGCAGTAATGTCCTTCAGCTCAAGAAAAAATGTCTCTACTTGGCGTTCGGGAGGTAAAAAAAAGAGAGGGCTTTTACCATGATTGTTCTACCTTCGTAGTCTCTTCCTTTTAAAATAGTAAATAGCATTGGAATTTAAGAACACTTTTTCAATAAAATTACTTGAAAGTTTCTTTTTTTACCAAATTGCTGACATTTTTTAAATAAAATGTAGATTCCTTTGGAATTTTGTATTTCTTTGTTTAAAGAAAATTCATGGATGGGATTTTGCCAAAAATGTAAAGAGCAGCAAATAATTTACCTGATCCTGACCAAGGAAGAGTAGGAATTTCAGCAGTTTGTGCGACAATACTAGATGCAATTTTATCACCAAGAGCCCACATGGCCTTCTCAGGCGGCCCAATAAATGCTATATTATTTTTGTGTAATAATTCAGGTAATTTCGGATTCTCAGAGGCATGTCCCCATCCGGCCCAAACCGCCTAGAATAAACAAAAAAACATCAAATTTAAAACGATTTTTGATTAAGAAATTGTAAAATAACTGCTTGATGGTTGAGCGCTATAATGGTTAGTACAGAGTATTCCCACTGGCTGTAAAAATATTTCCGTGTGGATCAATAATGCCACAATTGACTAATGGGAATAAGGATTTTTTATCAACTTAATCTGTTCAAAAACCTTTACCTTTCTGACGTATTAAAAATAGTCTATTGCCTGATCAAATTCTCTCGAAGACTGACAAATGGAAATAGCATCCAATTGATGAAAGGAAATTCATGAATTCGTGAATGATAAATTCAGTGATAAAAGAGGAAAATACTTTTATTCATATCAGTACCCCAGAGCCAAATGGTGCCTAACTCCATTTTAGTCTTTTCGAGATATCAGGCAAAAACCCTCGGCGACCAGCGATGTCAGGCGGGTCGGCCCCACTAATTTCAATGGAAATCGCAATTTTTGAAACTCCATATCTCATAAGCAACGATATGGCTACCAAATTTTCCACATACACCGAACCGCTAATGGAGATTTCAAAGACGCCACTAACCCGATTTTTCCAAAAGCTAGACACCTTCTAGCTATGGGGTACTGATATGATTCCAGCTACTTGTTAAATCCTTGGAATCTAGTAGTATGATGGTCAGAAAAATTAACATTTTTCCTGAATAAATATGTTCATTTTTCTTCTTCCATGTGCAGTGGGCAAAAAATTAACAGCTCTCTCAAATTTGGTTGAGTTCAGTAAAAATTTTGAATGCTTACCTGGACTTGGGTACGTAACGCAATGTCGACAATGAGCTCAACATTGGCATAGTTGTTATTGTTGGTTCCTCCTGGCACCGGGACGTAGTGATCAGCCATTTTGATGTATTCAGCGTTTGCTGTTGAGTTAAGCCAAAATTATTTATAATTCTTACAGATGTAAAATAAATATACTTAAATTATAGATTACTGCAGGTATAGATGAAGTGAGTGCATTTTAAAGGTTCTGATTAAATGAGTTCCTATACTTGAAAAATAATTATGACCATCTACGGGATATGGGAGTTTGGAAAGTCACGGTCAATGGGAAATTTCGAGATTAAACAGGTGTATACTGAAAGGTAGTTTTCCTTTCCCAATTTTTTATTTTTCTTTTTATTTAAGTAAGTTTCTTCAATTTTTGTATGGTTTCAAGATTCAATATTTAACTTTGCATCTTTGTTATTCAAACTAACCAACTAATTTTATAAAAAAAAAAAAAAAGGTTTCTGCTTTACTTTTGTGCAAGAAGAATGGAGGGAAAAAATTAATTCTCTCAATTTTTCGATTAAAACCTGTTGACTAACTCAAGTAGTAAAGCCACAAGGGATCTATAGAGGACACTGATAGCTGATAATTTTAAATAGAAACAATTTTAGGGTGAGTTTAGAAAACTTTATATTATCATTCATTCTATGAGCTTTTTGACCCTTGAAATTGTTCACTCTAGGCCAATGTCCACAATTTTTCAGCTATCAGCAGGTAATAATCTCTGGATGAGACTACTGTTTAAAAATTTTCAAGTATAACCCAAGTTTTTTCTTCCACATGGCACTCATTGAAGATTGGATTGTGTAGCAGCCAGAAGATAGCCTCTATTACTCTCAGGCAAAATTAAAATATAATAAGGGCATACCTTTAAGATCCTCAGGAGTGACCATGACCACAAATCGTACGGCTCTTTCATTCTTAAACATTTCATAGGACCATCTACGGATTGAACGCATACATTTGACCGCAGCGATTCCATTGTTAGCGATTAAAACCTGAATAAGACAAGACAAAAAGAGCATCAATGAGCTGCATTCCATTTTCATCATTTCTTGTTTATTTTATTATTCATTATTATTTCTTTAAATTGGGAAAAGTAGAAAATGGAAGAGTGTCCAAGGGTAATGTCTCCTTGGAAAATAATATTGCACCGGATCCTGCAAGTTTCATTCCAATTTAGGTACTTGAAGGGCAGAGTATTGGTTGAAGGTGTGACAAATTCTGGGAAATCATCATTCCTGTGCTGTGACCAGAGAAGGAACTTACTCCAAGCAAAAAAGAGGAACCGGTTCAAACAGCATAAAATCTTTCAGCAGTTGGCTCAAGACTTCTTTGAAATTTTGCTCTAGTTCACCAGTGCTAGGGTTAGAATTTGAAAAACAAGAACACTGGCCTGGTCAACAGACTAGCCTCTGCCTTCCTTTAGACTGGTGAAAAATTTTTAAAATAAAAAATTTAAAATAAAAGCGCCTGAATTTTAAAATCTATTCGAATAAATTACCTTGTTAATAACACGAGTGCCTTTGAATCTTTTTACAAATTCTTCAGGTGTACCGACAGTAAAGTCTTTGTCCAATAGTCTTTGATGAATAACAGTGCCTTGAGACATAGAAGGCCTGAAACAGAAAAATTCAACCATATTTATCCTCTGTCGGTTACAAAAAAATTGAGAAAGCAAAAGGAAAAATGTTAAAAAATTATAAAGCTTTTAATTATGATATGATATAGACATAGAAATCTATTCTTGGGTCAAACACAAGACATTGAGAACACAAAGAAACATAAGAGTCCGATTACGATAAGTGAGTTGCTACGCACGCAAGTTTAAGAGATGACAAATGAGAATCCATTCCAAGTGTTTAAGGCAAAGTGAAGAACTTGCCAAGGGGTTAAAAAATATGAAGGTCTGAAGGAAAGTGAGTACCTATGCAATTTAAATGTTGCATTTTTTCTTACAGAATCAAGATGCTTCAATTTAAAATTAACTGCCAAAATTAATTTTGGCTGAGGGTAACGCAGATCAAGAAGCGAATTATACTTTAAAATAGGTAATTGTAAGTAATTATCTTCGAGTTCCAACAGAGCTGGTTTCAGATGAAGTGCACTCAGCGGAACAGCTGGAAACCCGATACTTTTAACAGTTTCGTACAAATTTCCATACAACACAAGGTCATTTTATTTTTTAAAATGACACTTCTCACTAACAACGCGATGACCGAAGTACGAGACCGCGTATCTTCGTTTGCAACGTTGCAGACTTCGTTTCACAGATCAATTTTTCTGAGGAAGACCAGTCGATGTAATTTCTTGAAAATTTCTTCAGTTTTTTTGTCTTTTAGCAGAGTATATTCTAAATAAATGTCAAGCTGTAAAGTTGGCCTGTTCCTCTACGAAAAAATAAAATGGAAGCAAAAATTCTGAACCATGCGAGATACGCGGTTTCGCACTTAGTCATCGAACTGATCATATTAACAGACTCCTTTTTCTGCCCGGTGCCGCGGTGGCCCTTCGATTCAAATAACTACATATTGTAAAAGAAACTCACAGAATGGTTTGCATTAGTCTCAATATGAGAGAAAACCGATTGCACAATTCTGGCAACGTTGAAATGCACGTGTACCATTTGATCTTCGAGCTTATAAAAATCACAGTTTTAGTTATGTATTCGGGAAAATGTTGACAACAGAGCGGCCTGCACTAAACACAATGATGGACCACTGGAGAGGGTAAGAAATAAGGAACTTCAGAACACGCTTCCTTATCAAAATATCACGACAAACATGTTGAACATGTTTTGAGACTGTCTAAAATAAACTAACAATCAGAATGGAGAAACGAACCTTTATAATTTACAAAATATCCGGTCAATTTAAACTTCCCGCGCCTCCGAAAAAACAAATCAACGTGAATCAAATCAGTCATTAAAAACAAACCGTGTCGTTCAGCGAATGGTTGGAGTGGAATTTTGCGAGAACCTACTTGGATCCGCGATGCTTTACAGCTTGTTGGAAAAATTATTAGCACACTAAAAAAAATATTCCATGCCAAAGCGCAAAAGGTAATATTGGTTCTTCGCTCGATTTGACTCCAGTAGACTTTGGTTTGTTGGCGAGCGGAAAGTTTGAACCGGCTGTAACACAAAACCGCGTGTTTCTTCGCTTATCAGTTGAATTTGGACATTTTCAATGTACCCAAAGTATTGACCGTGATATTTGGACGAAAGTGGCCTTTATTTCTTACCCTTTCTAGTGAACTATTCCACTGAACCGAGCGAAAAACTACACGCTTATCCTCGGAAAGAAAAACACTAAGTACCCGTAATCACTACCGTTGCAGAACTTGAAAGACAGGAGGGGTTCGGAATACACTGAGACGCGAAGAAAAGTTGAAAAGCGATCCACCGCGAGAGACCGTTTACGATTGAAGGCCAACAGCCGATATTCTGATGGCACATCTTCATTCTGTGCGTCGCGCCGCCCTCTCGGGCAAAAATCACGTAACTGCCCCTGAGGACCCCGCGAGTATGTGCTGTTTTAGCCCGGCTCCAGTGTGCATCGGCCGATCATACGCGGATATGTAACGCGGGATTCCCGCGCCAGATGAATCTCGACGCCCCGAAATTTATGAAAAATTCATGCGCTGCGAATTCGTGCGGAGGATTTCGAATTTCGAATAAATTCCCCCGTGCATCTGCGAATTTCCCGTTGGGAACGCATCCTCCGATTGTCGAGTGAGGTGACGAGAAAAAATTCCAGATTACTCAATCGGGCGGTAAAAGCCCGATCGGCGTAAACGCCCAAATTTCGAGGTCGCGGTGGCTGAGATTCGGTGGGGGTGGGTGGGGAGGGGGAGGGGGTACAAAAACTCGCGGTTGCGATTGGACGCGCGTGAAAATGGGAAGACCCCGAGAACGGTGTTTTCACCGGGGAAAGTCGGCAAAATCATTTTTTCCCCCTTTTTTCTTTTTAAATATTTTAAATATTAGGTTGCAAAACTGCGGTAAAAACTACGTGTTTTTCGAATAACCGCGGTAAAAATCATTCGTTTTTCGAATAACCGCGGTAAAAATCATTCGCTTTTCGAATAACCGCGGTAAAAATCATTCGTTTTTCGAATAACCGCGGTAAAAATCATTCGCTTTTCGAATAACCGCGGTAAAAATCATCCGCTTTTCGAATAACCGCGGTAAAAATCATCCGGTTTTCGAATAACCACGGTAAAAATCATCCGCTTTTCGAATAACCGCGGTAAAAACCATCCGCTTTTCGAATAACCGCGGTAAAAATCATCCGCTGTTCGCAAAATCGCGGCGATTCCTGCGTACAGTCGCAAAACGGGTCATTTGTTGAATTTTTTTTCGGAAAAAGGGGATTTTCAAATGGGAAGGCTAAGAACTTTCTGCATCCCGGGAAGGGGGGAGGGGAGAGACGACGACTTGTACGCGAATTGGATCGGCTCTAGTTGATTGCTGAAAAATCGAGAGAGAAAATTATATTCCTTTATATGAAAGTGTTCGAGGACCTGAGATCACAGGTTTTTTATAACATATTTTCTGCTGATACGGAAATCGGAGAAAAATTGACTTTCAAGTGCCTTGTGATGTCATGAGGCATTTCCCATTGAAACGCATGCATATTTTAGCAGATCATATCATTCTGTTATAACTTTTCCTATAATTGTTGAATTCAGAGATGAGGATATATTTGTATTAAACTTACTCGAGTTCTCATTTATTGTTCAATGAGATTCATAAAATTTTAAACGCTTGCGAACTCTCTATTGCTTCCATTTGTTGTTCAATATGAACCTTTCATTTTAATGCTTTAGAGCAGAGAACGAAACAACACTAGCTGGAGTACATGCTGAGAATACAGTCGTGCTAAGAAAGAACGCCGTATGAACATTCGAATGTTGCCAAATTTACTCTCAGAAAATACTTATTTTTAAGAAAAGTTATGAATATTTTTCATTGAAATTTTCAGATACTTTGGATCAATTTACGAATAAAATTCCCTAAGAATTTGGAGAAAAAATACTCACAAGATTCCCTGAAAATTCGTGATTCTTCAAAAGGAAGTTTGGCAACGTCTCGAGGCTCATACGTCGTTTTTCCTTAGGACGGCAGAATAAGAGCAAGGATACGGTGCTGGAACCGAAGTTCCATTGAAGAAAATCGATGAGGAAAACTGCAATTAACCGCGATGAATAAATATATTCACGAACCTGCACTCTCCATTTATTTTAATAACAGTCGTTCCTTTGAGTGCGGGGTCACGCTAATGAGGGAAGTATTAGAATTGCGAGAATAGCATTTAATTTCCGACGTGGCTCTAATCGCGCCGGCAAGATTGAGACATGGTTCGTAAAATTACCGGATTTCCGACCGCTAAAGTATTGCGGGAAGTTTATACATGAAAATTCGGAAACAATGCATGGACAGGGGTGAAAGAATCAAATAATTCGGCATTCTAGCCTAGGCTATTTTATGTTGAACAGTAGACATTTTTCTAACGCTGCAGGGTGTCTAGAAGTCCGGAAATAGTATTGATTTTTTAAAGGCGGTCCGGAAGTACTGAAAAAAGCGGAAATTCCGCAAAAAGGTCCGGAATTTTTTTAAATTTTTTGTCATTTTTGTCGCAATTTAAATTTTTTGTCATTTTAGTCACAATTTCAAATTTTTGAAATTTTTCTAATTTCATCAAATGGAGGTACTGAAAAAGTAGGGAATTTTTCTGTTGGAGGGGGTACTGAAAAAGTACTGATAGAACGCTGGAACTAAGCGTTACCAGATATGCTTTCGGAGGTCTTAGAGCTTATATATATGATAGTAAATATGTTTCTGCCACGAGTGTGATGGTTTCCTTGTTAAACTTGCTTCGAATCAAAAAAAAAAAACAGAAAATTATCTTGCGAGACGCGCGGATAATCCGAAGCGCGGATAACTGAGGTCCTACTGTACGCAGAATTTATGACGGACCCGAACCGCGGATAAGTGAGGTCCAACTGTACGCAGAATTTATGACGGACGCGTGTACATCAGACCCTCGCCTCGCGGAAAGTCGGTCAGTATAATTTCGCGCCAGGGTGCGACCTTGGTATAAAAACTGCGAATAATCTGCCAAAAAATTATGTAAATGGCGCTGAATCTTCGTAGGAACGCACGAAACTCGCGGATAGCCCGGCAGACGTCTCGTCGCTTTCCGTCACATCCTCACTCGCTGAAAGAAAAGCATAACTTAATTGTCACGTGAGCCCTGGGCAGCGAGGAGTTATGCGGACGACAGGGCTTATTTCAAATCGCACTTGAGCTTTTTCGATTGGATCCGTCGAAAAAATGCGTGAAACCCGGCAGGCACCTGCGCCTCGGGTCAAGTTCAACCTTTGAGGATTCGGACCAAAATTCAAAACCGAAACTCCATGAATTTTAACCTTCGAGAAGTCGTTAAAATCGAATCGAATTATGCATTCCTCGACGGCGGAAAAGTTTCCCATAAAGAGGTGGACTACATTTTGCAAAAAGGAACCAGTCTATCCGGCTCGTTTCAGACACAACCAATGTGACATTACTACTGGACCGCGTTTAGCAGAAAGGAACTAAGCCACATCAGCTGTTGCCAAATTTAACTAGGCAAAATCATTTTTTACGAGAGGATGTTTGTGCGGATTCCTTTGAAAAGTTCTGGGAATTTGCTTCGTATTTTCAGAAAATTCACTGAAATTTGCGCAAAAAACCGCACGACCGTTTTTATGTGGAACAATTAAATTGCCGAATTAAACTTGGCAGTAGCTGATGTAGCTTGGTTCCTTTCTGCTTAACTCAGTCCAGTTTCCCTGTGCAGATAGGCGTTTTCATGGATGAGTCAGGATTGTCGTTCCTGATTGCAAAATGTATAGTCCACTGATGTTGGAACGTTTTTCAAATGGACTACATTTTGCAAGAGGAACTACTATTTTTGCCTCATTTTAGTAAGAACTTATGTGGCATTAGTTTCCTAATATAAATAAGAGTTTTCATGAATGAGCAAAATTTTAGATCCTAACTGCGAAATTTTTCCAAACAAGTGTAGATGCGGGAAATCAGAACACTGATTTGAAAATTTTAGATCCGAACTACGAAATTTAGTCCAAATAAAGTATAGATGCGAGATATAAGAATACTGATATGATCAGAATTGATAGGGATATGAAAACAACGGAAAAATATTTTCGAGGCCTTCCAGAGAAAGAAGGAAATAACATGTGGACGGAATAAATTTCGCGAATTTTTTCAATATGTGCAGAAAACTTTTACGAAAAAAAGTTATTCACAAATTCTTTTGAATTTTGGAGGAATTCATGAAAATCGCATTATTACAAAAATCAGAGAATAAATTATCATCATGGGGCTTATTCGTTCTTTTTTATGTTTGGAGGTTTGCAACGTATTCACATTACTCACTCGAAGAAGTATTCTTGACTTCTTCTCTCTTAATTTCGGCCATTTCTCTTATCTACTACAACCTAATCAGCGAAAGTGCTTTCATGGCGTTGTTTTCAGGGACTGCAGCTTGTTACCTAATTTCATTACCTCTACTGGGGTGTTCTCTTCTTTCGGCGCTGGGAGCATTCCGAAACTAGCAATTCAATTTAAAACATTTTAAAGTTAACTTGTACACTCGGCCAACGTAACTGCTAAATACAATTCATTTTATCCCGCTCTGGTTGTCAACCAAATTACTTTTGGGATTAGGGAAATACAAACCAAGTGGAAAGATGGAAAAATAGAGGGGGGAAAATTAAGATCATCAGCGACTAGACGAATCAGCTGATTGTGAGATATCAGGGTAGGTCAGATCCTTGAGGCATCCAAGCATTCTCAATTTTCATCGTTCACGACACATAGCGTCAAATCATGGCAAAATATTTGCCCTCGAGGGTGACATTAGTAAAAATGTGCTGCGAAATTCACGGCGCACAGTGGATCGAGTCGATGTAAGAGTTTGGACAAAATCTGGAAACTTTAAAAACTCATAACTTCGTAACTTTGAGGCTCTGAATGTGGCTCCATTGGTTTTTTCAAGGAATTTTCATCTAGAAGCACCCCTTGAAATTAAACATGTGACGGAATAAACATCAAAATTTGCAGTTTTAGTCGTATATTTCATGTCTGACCTCTCCGATTGACTTGATCCACTGTACGGCGCGGGAATACAATGACTCGGCAATCCACAACAAAGTGGCCAGAAAAAAGAGAGTTTAAGAGGCAGACTATTAACTTCTCTGATGGACCAAGTAAAGAGCAACTTCAGAGCAACTTCAAGATTTATACTTGCATTGAACGGGAGAGAATAAAGTTCACCTGAAGTTGCTTTTTTCAGGTCGACTAGACAAATTTTGAACCCCGCGGTCGAAAATTAGGCCGGAGCAGTGACAAATTGATTAAAAATCAAGTTTATTGCAAGTGCGCAATTTCTGGGTGTATTTATTACACTGGAAAAAAACACATTTGATCTAGAGTCCAGACTCTTAAAAACATCGACAAGAAAAAATACTCTTGATTCAATCAGATTTAAGCTTAAATAAAGAACAAAGCCTCTTAATTTGAGCGGATTTCCTTTTGATTCAAGCAAAAATCCGATTGAATCAAGAGCCCTTTTTCTTGTTAATGTTTTCAAGAGTCTGGACTCTAGATCCATGTGGTTTTTTCTAGTGTATCAGGCATTGCGATGTTGTAGACTTCCTGCCATACTTTATTTTTTCTTTGGAAAACTAGTCATCGTAATTTCTGGAGAACGTTCGTTATTTTTCTTCTCTGTTGGCAGAATATTCTGTGTACATTTGAAGTTAAAGAGTTGGCTTGTTCCTTTTCAAAAAAATAATACTATAGAAATGGAGATTGTGAAACACCGCAACGGGTATACGTGGTTTCGCACTTGCTTTCGATGAAAAGCTTGCAATGTGGATAAGATTGTGCGACGACCGATTTATTCTCATAGAAAAATGAAGAAAACTCTTAAGGCCCTTTTGGTAAAACTTCATGGCAGAGCTTTGGAATAGGTCGAAAGTATACATAAAGCTGAGCTGCGCAATCTTAGCAGCTTTGAAAGTCCTACGCGCTCTTTCACCGAGGACGTCTGAATAATGGACCACTAGACAAGGTACGAATTTAAGCAATCTGATACATGTTTCTTAATCAGAATTTCACATAGAACACGATTCACACAACAGGAATTACTGAAACCAACTCCTAACAAAGATATTAACGTTGGCTACAAGGAATTCGAACTGCCCGCTCACAAGAAACTCAAAGCTCTACGCGAGTCAAATCGCGCACTACAATGGTTTCTGCAAGCCTCTCAATCGAGCAATGTTCATTTCCCACCATGTGTTGTTCAAACTATAAGCAATTTGCTACAGCTGAGCCAAAGCGTCAAGACTGAGGTTGCCAGATTTTTACATCGTAGAGACTGTCATGATAACGTTAAGCGCGCGATGTGAGTCACGTAGAGCATTGAGTTTTCATGAGCGGGTGGTTTGAATTTACGCATCAAGAATCATCAAATATCTTCGTAAGGAGTTGATTTCGGTAATTTTCTATGTGTGCATCGTGTTCTACGTGAAATTTTAGTTACCAAACATGTATCAGAATGCTGAAATTCGTACCTTGTCTAGTGGTCCATTGTCGAAACTTTTTTCACGATTGGGCAGCCTGGACTGAACTCAGCAAAGTTATGTAGAGAGAGTGCAGAATATCGTGTCGAATTTATCGATTTTAGTTATGACGGCTTCAAGGAATAGCCTGCAGTTTTATTGTCAGCCAAGTTCCATTTTGTTTACATCGGTGACGTCATCGGCGAGTGTAAACACATGCCCGGCCCGGCCCGGCCCTTTCTTTTTTCGCTACGATCATAAAAGGGACGGAAACTATGTCTACACTGCCGTGCTAAGGAAGAACGGCGTATGAACATTCGAGAGTTGCCAGATTGCCCCGGATAACACATGTATATTTGAGAACGATTATGCATATTTTTCCTTGAAATTTTCGGACGTTTTCGAAAAAATTGCAATTGAAAATTTAAAAAAAAGGTGTGGAAACAACTACTACGATTCTACCTGATTTTTTACAACGTGCATGATACTATTCAGTGAAAATGACCAGAATTATGGTGATATCCACCAGAATTCAGGTGATTCTTACCACAATACGGTAAATGCTACCATACAATTTGGTGTTAATCACCATACTCGGATCAGTGTGTCAGAGTATGGTAAAATCTACAATATTTTTTTTCTGTGTGCGCGCAATTTTGACTGAAAAATTGACTGAAACAATTGAAGAAAAAATTCACGATTTTCCAAGTAAATTAGGTTTTTATTGACGGACATGTGGCAACGTCTGAAGGTTCATATGGCATTCTTCCTTAGCACGGTAGTATACAACAACGCAAAGGATCACCGAATGAGGGGGAGGACAAGGGAGGGAAGGGTATGTGACGTATGACGTACTCATCGAATTTATCACCGATGATTCACGATGCACGGAGGCGATTACACCAACACAATCGCTCGTTGTTACCGAGTCCTCTATCTCAACCGACAATGCGTCCTTTCCCGGACGAAGGGACCTAACTTCATTCCAAGATCCAAACTTGACTCGAAAAATTCGATTCTTCAAAACAATGTACCTGTGTGACTTTAGCTGAAAATTCTGCCGACTTTGAATGAAATCAGAGGAATAATCAGTGAAATCCTCGTTCCCCTGGTAAAAATGCAATGTGCGAGGGAACATTTGGCAACATCGAAATGTAGTTACTGTCACGGTGGAACGAGCTAATAGAAGAGGTCGGACATGAATTTTCCCCCAAACATTTTAAATTTCGATGTTTAAACGGTCTTAAATTCAATTTCAAGGGGTGTTTCTGAAAGGAAATTTCACGAAAAACCCAATAAAACCACTTTTGAACTTCTTTGTTTCATATTTTCGAAAATATAAGCTTTCGAAGTTTCCAGATTTTGTCCGACTTGACAAATTGTCTCGTTCCGTTGTACATTTTCTCGTGAAGGAAACGACGAACTCACGAGACGCAACACGTGCGAGCGACACGGACACATCCACGTCCAAGTTAAAATAATGGCGGATCGTAAGTCTCGAAGCGATAGACCATTCCGAAGGACGTCGAAGACATTAAATGGACATAACTCCGAAAAGCGGAACGACATATCGACGACAAACTCGGGTGATTATCTGCACACTCAACCGCCATTACAGGACGCAAAACGCCGAGATGCCAGGACAGGAGGAAAAACGCGTTTAAAAAACGCAACGAAAATCGAACGGGCCTGAGGAAAATGAACGACTCACCAGCTCAATTCAACGGAGGCCACTGCCATTCTAAACCCTGCGAACTTTCGACACCGACACACTCCTCGAAACTCGCGAACTTCGAGGAACTTGAAAATCAACTGACACAACCAGGGATCGGCGACTCTTCACCTCGCGCGGTGCTGTCAGGTGAGACGGAAAAAACACCGATTTCCCGGTCGGTTCCGGGAGTTGGGAGGTTTCGGCAACGGTTGACATCAACGTCGCGTTTTAGGTTATGCGCGTCGTTATCAAAGTTGAAGTTTCGGACGCACCGCGTGGTGAGGCGATTCGCGACTCGACTCGACGTCATCGTTGCTAGATCGTGCTGCAATTCAGCTTATTTCCCCCTTTAACATGTTCAGGGTTTTTACCGATCTGGCAACGTTCCTCGACTTGGCTTATCGGCTTCCTTCTCAGGTACATACCCACTAACACCCTGCAATTCGGAAAGCTTCAAGGACGGCGTGCGCTTGAAAAATTGCGCATTCCCGCGGGAAATGACGTTTGTGAGTGATAAGGGGGAGTTCGTACGTGACGTCAGACACTTGAAAAGCGGAGGGGAGTTTGAGTGTGCTTGACATGTGCGAGGAATTACATTCGGAGTACCTGCCAGATGCAAGCGGGCTGATTATTAAACTCGATAGACAAAGCTATAGACAAAGAAGCGAATATAGACAGGAAGCGGGTGGTTGTAATGGACAAATAAGGTAAGTAAGTAGTAGACCAACTAGTGCCAACTCAAGAAGGACTTTACAGTTAGTCCATCATTATCTCCTTTAGTCTATAATAAAACTCTGTTTCGACCAATAGAATCGCTCCATTTTCCTCTTGTCTTCTTTGTCTATCGCTTTGTCTATGAATTTCCATAATCAGCATGTAGGCCAAGGAACTAACGCTCCGCACCAACGAGTAACTCTTCTAAAAAGGCTTAATGATGGAGGAGCTAGAGAGGGTGATTTTTGGATAAACTTCTATTTTTTACATCCAAGATAATTTTTTTAGAGTTAGCCAAAGCTGAAATGAGCGCACAGAACGGGCTGAGATGCATTGAGAATATGTCTGACTGATCCGAACTCACAATCAGCTTAAAGAACTTTGATACTTCTTAGACAAGAATGAAAAATTCGTTCCGGTACAACTCGCGCTATGTTTAGCACGGATTTGTGATACAACAAATAAGGCTTCTCTGTCGCATAAATTGCATAGCTATCAAAACGAAGGGAATTTCTTTGAGCGTACTTTTATCATTCAACGAAGTGTTTATTATTCTGTAATTTGAAATTTATCCACATCAGAATTAAGAAATTTAAGAGCGTCTCGGTTTTCATTATGTATTTATTGTTTCCTGTTTCTTCCCTTCTTGTTTTTTCATTCAATTTACGAACGGAGGAGAGATACAGAAACAGAAGAAGTGGTGAAAATTATGGTTTGGTTCAAAGAGTACATTCTTCGGTGGATTCGATATGCAAAAAAGTCATATTGTTTTTAAGTGCATTTAATTTTGAGTCAAAATTTGCTTTCTTTTCAACAAAGTCTGCCTTTAGATATGTCTCGATTTTAATAACAACCCGAACTTAAATACAAAAAAAAGTTCTGCCGACAACAACGATATCCTCTTCTCATACATAGACATTTGAACACAGATTCGTTCCTTTCTCTCTATTTCTCTGTCCTTTTCTGTTCTGTGCACAGAGTACGCTCACCGAGCTTCCTCATCTTCCTTTTTTGTCTCTCTTTCTCATTTAACCGACAGTTTTTCTTAATTCTGACGCATCAAATGCCAAAAATTGTAGATCAAAATCTTCAAGAATGAAAGAAAACGCTGGCTTGATATGAAGCGTTTCTTAATTTTTATTTGAATGCAAATCCAGCTCTCAGCCAGAGAATTTTACTGAGAATTTTCAATTAGTATTGCATGAAAACAAGTGACGGATGAGGTATGCGTTATTTAATCCATACTTAAATGCACGACACTTATGTTATGCTACGCACCGCCGGCGCATATACAATCATTTTTTTCTTCTTCTCCTTTTTTTAATCGTCTTTTTTCTCAAGATCTTCTGCATCCTATTAAAATGTTCACGCACTTCAAAAGAACTCAGGGCATAACAAGTTGACGTGAGAGATCTTAGGTATCCGGGAGATAACGAAAAGTCAACCCATTTTTACACACGCCATACTTTTTACGGAAAATACAGGTTATGGTTACAGGATACATTTAACTTAATGATAAAAATTGGGTTCTCCTTTCGTATTTACCATAATTTGTTGTTTCCCCCACAAAAGAACGAAACTACATTACAATGTTGCAAAATTTACCCTCGCGAATTACAGTTTTAACAGGAGGATCTTGGGCGTTACTGCACGGGGGAAAAAATGCTGATTCAACAATTCAATTGCTAAAAACAGCGAGTGCAATGTTTCAACGCAGATTTTACAACAAAAAAATGCTACTTTAACCACCCCAGTGATTAAATTAGCTTACAAAAGTGGTTAGAGTAGCATTTTTTTTTTTTTTTGTAAAATTTACGTTGAGACATTGCACTCACTGTTTTTAGCAATTGAATTGTTGAATCAGCAATTTTTTTTTTCCGTGTGACTGAAATTTTCATTGATTTTTCTTCTGATCTCATTCAAAAAGCAGAGAAATTTTGGACGAAAACTGCAAAGGTATATTCTTATAAAACACTGGATTGCTTGAGTCAATTTGGAAACCTTGGAATGGAGTTAAGTGCCTTCGTCCGGGAGACAACGAAATAAAAACTTCATTTTTTTTTAAAAAAAAACAACATAAAACATTCTGAAGAACAACTTGGTGTGAGATTGACGATAGGAGCAAAATATGGTGCAAGACAAAGGATGGAACAAAATTGCAAACGTGTTCGCCTAGTAGGATTGATTGGTTGGGCGGGACAAACGCTACAGGTTTACAAGCCTGGACGCTCATTACAGGAACGTGAAATCGATCGAAGACAGAAACATACCCATGTCGCTTCGTTCGATGTGTTGTGAGACCCTTCTGAGGGCACGCCTTGTAAAGGGTCGGAATGGACTTCTTCAAGAACATTTTTTCCGAGAACATTCACGACATCATCAAATCGATTATTCGGACTCTCACCGAACCACTCCGCAACGTTTATAGTGTTCCCACGCAAAGATTTTGGTTCACGAAAGCTATTGTTTGTGTTATCATGGATTTATAAATGCGTATACCTAAACGTGTCCAACAAGTAATGCTAATACTAAACCTTACACCGCGCTGGCTTGAGTTACTTTTGGGAGTGTTTGGTTTAATGCTCTGAGGAATCACGATTGAAATGTCAGAATCAATTTTATATGCAGACACAGCAAGCGAAATAAAAATAAAAAAAAAATCCTTTCGGCTAACCAAAAAAAATCCATTTTGGTTGTCTATCGATTTTAGCCTACGTGTTCAAGAGGATAATGGTTCAAATGAAGAGGGTCTGTTCCAGTGGCGTAGCGTGAATGATCGATTATCGATATTTCCCCATTTAAGCTGTGGTAAAGAATCGATTATCAGGGTGTTCGTTGCGAACACCTCGTTTGTCGATCCTTTTCCATAGGTTTAAAGGGCAGATCAATCGATATATCGCAAATCACGCCACGCCACTGGTCTGTTCTTGACCCGAATGGGGTCCAGCAAAAGTGCATCCAGAATACTGGACCTCCAAATACTGCATCAAATGCGCTTTTTTTTAATCATATTTTTACGGTCGTGTGGAGACATGAAAACACATTAAAGACAGACAACCACGGTGTATGGCTATAAAAAATTTTGATTCAACTCATGATGGACTCAACTGGATTCAGAGTATTCGCGTGTCATTCATCGCAATTTTAGGGTCCACTCTAAGCCATTACAGTTGCAGGCTGTAAAAAATCCTATTCTGGGTATTCATAATATGTGAAGAGTTGAACTGAAGGGGACTTAAAATCACTTGGCACTATTTCAGGTTTTTTTTTTTTTTACTTTATTACAATTGATTTCAAGTGCACACAGAAAAAAACTAATCAGGAAATGCTGTGTTTAAAGGCTAGAAACAACGACTCATGGTCGATTAATATTGACAATATTTTGGGGGTCCAACATTACTCGGCACAATTGGACCACATTTTGCAATAAGGAACCAACATATGTGCCATTGGTTTCCCTATGCAAAAAGGTGCTTTTATGGAAGAATCGGAGAGAGTGGTTCCTTATTGCAAAATGTAATCCAATTAAGAGACCTCTCACGACGAAATTCGAGAAAACGAGCTTGAAAATAAATCACTTAAAGAGAAACAGGCTACCTACACGTAATATTTTACGAAAGGAAATTACTCAAATTTCTTATGGCGCAAGTGAAATTCCGTAAATATAACGATTAGTATTCCATGGGTTGGACTAGAGAGACTTTTCTCAGAGCAAGTACCTGAATGTATCAGAGTTCGGACCACCGGCTCATGCAGCGAAACCGAGCGAATCTTTCTCGCCAAGCACTCGGTATCCTCACAAACGATACATGTGCACAACACAAACTGCGTAAGAACTACGGAAAAACTACTGAAAACCCCACAAAAATTACGGAAATTGCAAATTTCTGAAAGGAGCAGGGCCGGCACGAATGAGTCATTCCACGAATCCACGAAAAACTTACTGAAAACCTACGGAATCACGGATAAATTACGGAAATTACGGAGCTCGGAAAAGAGCAAGGCCGGCACACGAATGATTCATTCCACAATCCACGAAAAACCTGGTGAAAACCCACGAAATCATGAAAATTACGGAACTCAGAAAGGAGCACGGCCGGCACCACGAATTCACGAGAAAAAAACCAAGCACCTAATGAGAAATCCACCGAGTTTGCGGAAAATTTACGGAAATTGCAGAGTTTGGCAAAGAGCAAAGCCGACACAAATGATTCATTCCACGATGAACCTACTGAAAACCCACGAAATCGCGGAAAAATTCGGGAAATTGCGGAGCTCGGAAAAGAGCAAGACCGGCACGAATAATCGATTCCACGAATCCATAAACAACAAGCGAAAAATCTACTGAGAAATCCACTGAGTTTACGGAAAAATTACGGAAATTGCGGAGCTCGGAAAAGAGCAACAAGGCCGGCACTGAGGATTCATTCCATAATTTACGCGAAACCTAGTGAAAACCCACGAAATCACGGAGAAATTACGGAAATTACGGAACTCTGCAAAGAGCGAGGCCGGCACGAATGATTCATTCCACAAATCCACGAAAAAGCAACGAAACACTTACTGAGAGATCCAGAGAAATTACGGGAATTGCGGAGCTCGGAAAAGGGCAGGGCCGGCACGGAGCGCACTAACCTCCGGTACTGAGGGGCGCCTTGCGCCTCGCGTTGCGTGGACGTCGCGAAAATCGGTGACGCACGCACGACGCCGACGCGACGTGACGGCCGACGGGAACGTCTCGTCTGGCTTGGCTCGGCGTCGAGACGCTTCTCCGACGCCGCGACGCCGCCGCCGCTGCGCGCAGGGCTCCCGCGCTGGAGCGCCCGCCCGAGGTGAACAATCTGAATAATAATAGATATCGATTCCTCGCCGGGAGCCGCCGCACCGTGGATCGAGCCAATAGGAGAGGTCGGACAAAATTTGGAAACTTTGAACGCTTATAACTCCGTTCATACAAAATTTTGAGGCTCTAAAAGTGGTTTCATTGGTTTCCTCGTGAAATTTACTTCGAAAAGCACCCCTTGGAATGTACAATGTGACGAAATAAACTTAAAAATTTGCGGTTTTAGTGAAAAATTTCATGTCCGACCTCTCTAATTGACTCGATTCACTGTGCGCCGCGCCGCGTGGAGGGACGCCCGACAACCGCCGGCCCCAGGGATTACAACGTGGAATCTTGGACGGATTAGTCGAAAGCTATATATTAAAACGTTCCTACAACCGCACGGATTTTCCCTTCCGTTTTTACACGAAATACGTTACGGAGTGTCTGTGTGTTCTGTTGAGATTATGGGCGCTATTAGTGGCGCGTCATCATAGGGATTCTCCATAGTATCGAATTGGATCCAAACAATAACATTGGCATAACCTCTTTCAATGCGACCAATGCGAAAAAATCGGTATACATCGCTTTTCTGTGACGTGACACTAATAGCGCCTTCGATTTGTTGCACAGATTCCAATGTCGATTTTATTCGACTCGTTTTCATATAGACCGGTGGCGTGGCATGCTTTGTGATATATTGATTGATCTAACATTATTTAAACCTATGGGAAAGGATCGATTAATAGGGTGTCGCAACGAACACCTTGATAATCGATTCTTTACCACAGCTTAAAAGGGGAAATATCGATAGTCGATTATTCACGCCTCGCCACTGATATCGACGGCGAAACAACCGATACCAAACCACGTGTCTCGTTTGCGGTGTTTTAAAATTCCCCTCTTATGTTTCAATGGAAATAAAATTGCTTGAGATTATTTTGACTTGGAGCGTCGTTTCTTGTTGACAATGCTTTTTTTTTTTTTTTTTAAATTGTCAAATGTATGCGGATTTAACTGAAAGTCGGTTACTGCGAGTTGAAGACATGTTTTCTTGCTATCGTTAAGTATAAGTTATGAAAACGGTAGCCGAACAACGTTTCTTTAACTCAAAAAACCAAATTTTGTCACAAATGTTGTGGGTAGTTTTTAAACAGAAAACTATGCGATATACCCTTTGAAATTCAATGGCGATTGGATATCCAAAAATGAAAAAAATACAGTCGCAAAATTGCAATTCAAAATTACTGTCAACGGTCATATAACTTAAGAGATATGTATAGAAAAATTGGGTGAGCGAAATAACATTGAAGTATTTTTGAAAAAAAAAAACAAAAAACAAACGATTACGAGAAACATTGAGACTATACAGTCTATAGGATTAGAAACACTATATTTTTAAATGAAAGCAAAAGAAAAAGTCAAAACTTGAGTCGTTGAAACGCAAGTTGAATGCAGCCCCTGGATGCAACTATTACTACTTGATAGTTGTCTGTGTTGCATACAGATAAAATTGAAGGCGCTTTGATACTTCGAGAGCGTCTTCCTTTGAGAGACGTACGCATTGCGCCTTTTCAGATCATCAGGATATTTTTGTCCCCTGGTAAACACTCAAATTCCTCGATCCTAACTGGTGGGTGGGTCTGTCGCCCTACTGATGACACCGATGCCAGCAATTTCATCGGATTCAAGACGAATCGATCGGATAAGCCTGTGTCACGCTATCAAAATACTCCATCAAAATGTAACGGTCAAGTGTTATGATTGGTCTTAGTCATCGAATAAGCCAATTACAACACTGCCGTGCTAAGGAAAAACGCCGTATGAGCATTCAGGAGTTGCCATATTTCCTCTCATGAAATACAAATTAATTGGGAAATTTCGAAAAACTAATTTTCTCGGAAAATTCTGAATATGTTTCCTCCAATTTTTTAGGCAATTTTGTTCGTAATTAAATTTACAATATCTGAAAATTTCAAGGAAAAATAGGCACAACTTCCTTCAAAAATACCTTTTTTTATTCGGAGAGATTTAGCAACTCTCGAATGTTCATTCGGCGTTCTTCCTTAGCACGGCAGAGCACCTGATCTTGATATTTTGATGGCGCGCTTTGATACTGTGAAACAGGCAATTGACGCGAAAATTCGGTGTATGTACTTACGTCATGCCCTTGCGGAGGGACTTGACGGAGAGCCACTGGCGGATCTCGTTCTGGGTGGGCGGCTGGTCGCCGAGTCCTAGGTCCGAGGGCGGCGTCGACGAGAGGTTCGAGGAGTCGAGCTCCACCTCGTGGATGGTGAAGTCCTCCTCCGGCTCGGACATCTCCTCGTTCTCGGGCTCCATCACCGTGATCGCCGGGCCCGGGCCCCCCGCGCCCCCCGCGGCCCCGTCCGGGCCGTCCGCCCCCGGCACCGCCCCAGGCAGCTCCGACAGCACGAACCGCCGCGAGTTCCGCCGCTGGATCAGCGACGACATCTTCGCTTTCCTTCACGGATCCCGCTCAAAGCTTCACTTTTCGGCTGGGAGGTCACTTCCGCGCACTTGGAGTAACGTCTTGCACCACATTATAGCCGCACTAACATACGTCGCACTGTTGTTGCAAAGAGATTTTTTATTCAAGGGGGGTTTTAGGGGGTTTTTGGGTGGCTGGATACTTTTTAAGAGCTTACAAAGGAATCGTATTGCCGGCCAGGTTGGCCTAGAGGTCAGCGCGACTAACTCTAGGTCAATCGGTAGAGGCATCAAATTCACAGGACTGCGGCGAGTGGATCTGCAGAAACAGATTCTGCTCGGACTTAATCGCTGAAAATTTGAAAAGCCTGGGGCATGGATTTGCCCATTCCTCGATGTCTACACGGAGAAAAAAACCTCGTGCGTGGGACCCGAAGTTTAGGTCATATGGATCTCTGAAGTTCTCGGATTGAGCATCTGAACACTTTAGGTCTAGCTGTCGAGCAGTGGCGTGGCGTGAATTGCGATGTATCGATTGTTATGCCATTTAAACCCATGGTAAAGAATCGATTATTAAGGTGTTCGCTGCGAACACCCTGTTAATCGATCTTTTTCCATAGGTTCAAGTGGCATAACAATCGATACATCGCAATTCACGCCACGCCACTGCTGTCGAGGTTCGGATCACACATCTGAAACTCCAGTTCTTACATCTGAAGTACTTCAGATGTGAGAACCGAAGTTTTTCGGATGTGAGAACCGAAGTTGCTCGGATGTGAAAACCGAAGTACTTCGGATGTAAGAACTGAAGTTTCAGATGTGTGATCCAAACCTCAGCAGCTGGACCTAAAGTGTTCAGATGCTCAATCCGAAAGCTTCAGAGATCCATAAGACCTAAACTTCGGGTCCCACGCACGAAGTTTTTTTCTCCGTGTACAGACCAAAAAATACAGTCTAAAGTTGGTTGAAAGTGCTAGACACGAAGCCATGTCTTGATACACATAGTTCCGTTCGGGAGAAATACGTCCAATTACGCTTAGATATATTATAGATGGTTTGAACATTGGAAAATACGCAGTAGTTTCCTTGTCGCAATGCGAAGTAGCAATTCATAAAGTTCTTCAAAAATAAATATTTCCTGAGAGGCAATTTGGCAACATGTGAATGCTCATACGGCGTTTTCAACACAGCAGCGCTGCTCAACGCAATTCCAAATAGCGTACGCGTCTTGGAACTTGGCGTGATTCGCGAATCAAGAGCCGAGGGCGAGCCCGGAGATCGAGTCCCGCCGGCGCAATGATTGAAGTATTCCCACAGGTTTGCAGGCGCTTCCCGCGATCGCTTACCACGTTAAGTTCAGTTTCGGAAATGAGGTACCTTTCCACAAATCCAGAAAGGAGTACAAAAACTGATTGAGATGAAACGCGTGATACAACTATTTAGACTTTCGAATAGGTAAAATTGCAAATCCATTAAATGAAGGAGAATCTTTTTTCGGCCGACTTAGAGACTTTAACGCAGGAGTAAAACAATTGGATGGGACGAAACGCTTGATACAACTATGCTGCCGCGCTAAGGAAAAACGCCGTATGTTCCTTTAGGCGTTGCCGAACTTCTTTTAGTAAATCACGAATTTACGGGAAAATTTGCGAATATTTTTCTTCCAATTTTTCAGATCATTTTGCTTGTAATTTCACCGAAAGTTCCTGAAAATTCCAAGGAGAAATATTCATAGCTTTCCTTAAAAATAAATATTTTATCGAGGGAAATTTGGCAACTCTCAAATGTTCATATGGCATTTTCCCTTAGCGCGGCAGTATGCGTGGCGTATTTTGTGCGCGGCGCGAGAGGTGTGCGCAATCAAAGTTAAAAAATATGCTTCACAATTCAAGCGACAGATTACTCAATAACATTTGAGTTGAAATCTTTATTCGATCAAGTCTCAGCACACTTGTCGCCCTTCTCATTTGACGGAGGCGAAATACCTAGTTTAATTGTTTGCTCCCTATTCTAAATAAACATTATCCACAAGTTTCTTTTTCCCTTGAAATAATCTTCTACTGGCAAGCATTCTTAATCACTATACGATGCCTCTTTCAAGAACTTTTCCGTGCAACGTATTTCCACTGAAACCGGTTTTCAGAGGCGGGTACAACTCACTGCGGTACTCTCTATTTTGAGGAAAATGCATGTGTTATTCGAACTGTGGAAAGCTATGAGACAGCAGGTCGGGAACCCCAAACTTAAAAAGATGTAAATGAGGGATTAAAATATGGTCAAAGTATGTAAATAAATAAGTTGATATTACGCAGGCACAAAACCTGTGAGTAATTGTCTTGAAAAAGAATGGCGAACCTTTCTGGACAGGTTCATACTGGAAAAAGTCTCTTTGAGCTAGAGTCCAGAATCTTAAAAACATTGACAAGAAAGAATACTCTTCAATCGGGTTTTTACTTAAATCGAGAGCCAAGCCTCTTGATTTAAGCGTTTTTCCTTTTGATTCAAACAAAAATCCGATTGAATCAAGCACATTCTTCACTGAAAAACAATCTCGGTGTATTTACTAAGAAAAGGGTAAAATTTCCAAGAATTCAGGGGTCTATTTGATTCCAGTTTTTTCTTGGTAAAATTACCATTAATGGAATATGGCAATTTTATCGAGAAATCTCGGTAAAATTATTAAACTCTCTCGGTAATTTTACTGGACCTTGGTAAAACCGCCAACATTTTTTTATCGACTATGGTAGAATTACCAAGATAAAATGACAAAGTTACCGGGAATTGATTACCAATAAAAGTGGTATTCTTACCTGAAAAAACGGTAAAAATACCCGTTTTTAGGTAAGTTTACCAGTCTGTCTTGGTAAAAGTACCACTAATTGGTAAAAAAAAGTGAGATGATAAAGGTACCAACGGACCTTGGTAAAAACGCCGAGAATTTTTCTTCAGTGTTTCTTGTAAATGTTTTCAAGAGTCTGGAATCTAAATCTAAGCAATTTTTTTTTCCAGTACACATTCGCAGTGGGGCTCTGAACGGGTGAAGAAAAGTTTCAATCACTCGGCATGTTTCTAGGTTTTCCAGCTTTTTCAGCTCGGCTAGAAGGTCAAAAGATTCGGAGGGTGCCGCGACAAGAAAACTATCGACAGTAAAAAAGGAAAACCCTTTCGAGAGCCTCATTTCAACCCGAAGATGGTTATGTTGCCGGAAACGCGGAATTCCAAGACAACGCTCGCCGCCTGCTGGCGACCTTGCACTAGGACTCGCTGATAACAGGTTAGCAGGTTCTGATTGCACATGTGCAGCACCGACCGGCTCCCTCCATGCACGGTGCATGCTGCGTTTTGGCCATGTTGCCAAATTCTCGTCAAAATTCATCCGTTCTGCGTTGTTCTTCTTGGAAAATTTTTGAAGGATGCCGTCGTAGTATCAGAATGAGCAGCGATGGCCAAATTTTCAAAATTGAGTTTTCTTAAAAATTTGACTGATCTGATTCTAACCGACTAAATGTTTCCACTGACATAGAGTAAATCGTTTCGTTTTCAAAATACCTAGAGTTACGAAAGAGTAGAAAGAGAAGTATGCATAAGCAACGGCCACACGAACTTGGGCTCAAACGAAGCACCGAAGTTTTCGGTCCAAGTAACCGAAATTATTGGCCATAAAATTTTGGAATAAAATATTTCGTTTTTGCACGTACTGTATCCGCGTATTTGAAAATGCTTGATGCATTCTTGGAATTCTTATAGCCGGCTATAGTTCCTACCGCCGGGCTTTACACTTTATCGCCTGGCTGTTGCTTTTTCGCCATCGATTATAAAAGGCTATAAGAAATTGTGTAAATATTCGTGTGCTTTGGAAATCATTAAGTTTGATACGGAACCACCTTAATATTTACAAAACACACATTATATTTTCTTTTAATACATATTTTTTTTCATCAATTAAAATGAGGATAATCCATACAGGATGTACAAACATTTCATAATCATGAGTTGAAAAATGCTGACTCCGCCAGATTAAATTTTAGAGCCTAACACAAAGCGGAGCGGCGACGCACTGGCGCCTACAAACCTAACAGGGATACTTCACGCATTGCGCAACGCGTGAAGTATCCCTGTTAGGTTTGTAGGCGCCAACGCGTGTTCCGCGCTGACTGCCCGCCTGCCACGGCGCTTGAAGCAACTATTTCACACCAGAGGTATTGCACAGGGCCATACGAAACTGAAGGCGCTCTAATATATTAGGAATGGCAGGCATCCATCAAAAGTACGGAGCTTTCCTCGCAAAATAAATCAAGATACTACGGCCCAAAAAGAGAGCAGTATTCCAAAAACTCACTAAGTCCTAGCATCCGTAATTAGTGACGTTTAGCACACACTTTATCGCCTGGCTATTGCTTAATCGCCATCGGCTATAAAAGGCTATAAGAAATTGTGTAGCCGGCTATAGAAGCTATTTGCCAATTTTGTCCAGGGTTTTCCCTGACTTTTTTAAATTCCCTAACATTACCCGGTATTCCCTGATCGTGGCAACCCTGATTGACGTAAAAAAAATGCCTAACTATAGGACATTACCGGGCCCATAATCTCACAATTTCATTCCTGAAATTAGCGTTCTCCTCGGCAACACAGAGAATCGTTGTCCGTAGTTCACGTCCGAGGACAAGGCTCACAACCAGACGAGTTCTCGATGCTCGTCGACCGATGACCAACGACGAGGCAACAAGGCGAACACCTGCCATCGGCCGTTGCCGCGTTTCCAATAAGAATTCGCTTCTTTCACCGGAAGAAGTATATAATTATAACCTAGCCGGCAACGTCACTTCAACTTGCTACTGGTTTCGCTGCATGCGAGCGATGAGATGCATTCTGAGGTTGTTCTCCAAGTTCGCAGCCTGGTTGCTTCCGCGATACGACACGTCATACTGTCGAACCTCGTTAATTAAGATTGAATGTTATTGGGCGGAGAGGGTCTATCTGCAAAAGGAGATTTTAAAAACAACACACACTGTAGAAGCATTGCCCACGAGGATACGTTATTTTTTGAAAACTTCTTGGGTAGATAGATTTCTGATTCTATCTGCTTCAAGCGTCCAGCCCACCTACAAACTAGAGGCTTCAAAGAGGCTCATCGATGACTTTCCCGGCTCTCCCATTGGCCAAGTCGGGGTAACCGATGAGTCTCTAGGAAGTTTTTAGTTTGTACGTGGGCTGAACGCTTCATTATCGGCTCGGCCTCGTAACACCGGCGTACTTTACGATATATCGATTGATCTGCCGTTTAAACCAACGGAGAAGGATCGATAAACAGGGCGTTGGCAACAGACACTTTAAAAATCGATTTTTTACCGTACACTGGAAAAAAACACATTGGATCTAGAGTCGAGATTCTTAAAAACATCGACAAGAAAAAATACTCTTGATTCAATCGGATTTAAGCCTAAATCAAGAACCAAGCCTCTTATTTTGAGCGGATTTTCTTTTGATTTAAGCTTAAATCTGATTGAATCAAGAGTCAATTTTCTTGTCAATGTTTTCAAGAGTCTGGACTCTAGATCCAATGTGTTTTTTTTCCAGTGTAGCTTCAAACGGAAAAATATAAATAATAATCGATCATTCACGTCTCGCCACTGAATTTAATGTCAAATCGATCCGCTCATGAGAAGACGGGCCGGAAACGATAATAAGTGGTGATCATCATAGAATTCATAGATACGATCCGAGTCGAGATCTTACTTCATCGGAGCAAACGAATGCGCCCGCGATGAGCTGCGATTGCGTCATTCGANGGGGGGGGGGGGGGGGGCAAGGGCCCTCGGCCGCGCGGCCCCAAAGAGTCGATGCCAACCAATGTCAACAAACCGTGAAAACAAACACCAGCGTTGAGAAAACAAAACCGAAAACCGAGCGTCGCCGCCGTCGGATACGGCCAACTTCTGGTGCAAATGTCTTATACGATACGATACGCCTCTGCAAAATATTCGCCGAGGAAAAAGTGGCGCTGAAATTGTGGTTCAATTTCAGCAGGAGGCAAAAAATATTAATTTTTTTTTTTTTTTTTTTTTTTTTTTTTTTTTTTTTTTTAAGTTACGTGCGGGAGTCAAGTTTTTTGAAAACGAGACATAGCTCGTTGCAGGATTTTCTTTTCATTCAAAATGAAAAAAAATTAAGCTTCAAAGTATAATTTCAATACGCTGCACAGAGGCTTCATTTATCTACTTCTGATCGAGAAAGTCGAGGGAAGTTTATCGATAAACCGTTTATGGGCCAACCCAAGCTGAACTCTAAGATTTTTTGCTCATTGAATTACTATATTTTACAAAAGGCAACATGATTTGGTCATTGTCGGTCTACTTTCGGGTCTAATACTGGCGTAAACATGGGTCTGAGCGGCGATCTAGGCGAAAAATGCGGATTTTTCGGTATTTTATCGCAAACTTGCATTTTTCGCCGAAATCGGTTTTCCGACTCATGTTTAGGCCAATATTGGACCTAAAAATGACCGAACCATAATGCATTCTATAAAATTAAGACCTTCGATGAGCAAAAAATCATTGAGTTGATGATACCCAGGGTGGGCCCAAAAACAGCCCTTATCGATAATTCGATACCCCTTTTTTGCTGCAAAAATCGTATTTTTTTTTCAATTTGTTTGATAATTTCGCTCCCTCTCCTACATGTGGAGAGCTAAATCAATTCAACAGTTGATTGTCTTTCAGAATGCCGATTAGGAAAATATATTCAAAGAGGAGGAGCGACTGCATAGCCATGAATATAAAGTTAGTTCCAGCAACTAAAGAGCAGATCCCTTGTTTTCTGGAAGAAAACTTAGTTCCTTGAAGTTCGACTCGATCTTTGTGTCCTAAGCTAAACGGAATCATACGCTCCAAACTCAGAGAGAACGACAAACGTCATATAATCCACGCTGCCTTCCAGGCTGAACTGATTCCGGGCGCAAAAGAAATGATTCTGATTTGAATTAATCCAAGTCACGAAAAATAATTCGTCAGGACGAATGTTTTAGTAGGTGGAAAAGGTAACGTAGGAGCCGGAATTTCGAGGTCTTTGAGAAACCGTTGTTACACGATGTTGCGACTCCTGATTGAGAAAGCTGATTACGTGCTGACTTTGAAGCTGGATCCAGATTAAGTACACTTTCAGTGTACATAATCCTTTTCCGAGTCTTTCTTACATTCAAGTGTAAAGTAATCTTGCATAGAAGTCAATTGAATCGGTGAGAGCGAAAACGCTCCAACTCGGGATTCGCGAAAACGCAACCAATTTTCAAACAATCGATCCTGTTATAAATTGGACTTAAGGGTACAGACCACTGATGGTATGATGATTCAAAATATCCTCTAATCCTCCTACCATCCATTCAAAGGATCAGTCACTAAGGAGGGGAAGAGGATATTCAGTGCCCTTGCTATGCCAGGATTTAGCTTCTGCTGGTTGTTCACTGACAAGAGGACTTGCGCAAGTTTGAAAAAGCAAGATAGGTGGGGGTGACCGGGGAGAGGGTGTTCAGATCGACATCGCTCGACTAGAAAACTGAATGGAAAAGTACCGAGCTAATAACATGGGCGTCTTCTTTCATGAAACAGTTAAAGATTTTTTTCTTCTTTTCTTCTTTTTTCTTCATTCGACTGTTACTGGCGTTTGTAATGCATGTGATCAATTATACTTGGATTGCGATAATTATGTGTATGAAGGACCACCCTTTTAATCTGTAAATGAATCCAAGTTTCTTCTTGTTATTATCACTTAACTTCTTTGTTAAAAAACAGACGAGGTTTGAATTACGAATTGCTGTGCTTTGACCAAGAAACTTTGAAGAGCGGTCAATTTGTTAATGTGATTCACAATGGGAGAGGGAGGGGATTAACTTGCAAATGTTTCAAAAAGATGGTGGGGGAAATGAAAAGAGATGGATACAGGTGAGTCAAAAATTGAAATACACTGCGCCTGAGCAATACATGGACGGCCTTCAAGGGATAAAAAGCCGATGATAAAAGAGAAAAAAAGAGAAAAAAAGAAAAAAAAAAGAAGAAGAAGAAAATAAATATGAAAAAGGGAAAAGTTTCACGAAGAATAAAAAAATGATTCCCAATAAGACAAACATTTCCATGTTAGACAGGTGAGAGAGACAGCCTGCTCCTTCAGATACGTTATATATTAGTTTTTCAACACTCATTTTAACTCCAACCCTAAAAAATCTTCGTTAAAAAGAAGGCTTAAATTCAAAATCAGTATTTTTCCAAGAGTGCCCATCAAATCGATCTCTGTGGAGCCGTTGAATATTTAAGGCTCCGCGAGGTGACATTGGTCGACTTTGAGGCTTCGCTGGCGGCGGCCTTCCCCTTGAATTTTAAATTCCGGACATTATTTCTAAGCATTAAAAGGATAAACACCGACAAGTGTTTGCAAGATGCTTGTTCGCGGCGCAAAGTGGACTATGGTCATAGAGTAGGAGTAGGAACATGATACTTTCGGCCAGCACGATGCTAAAAAATTATGGCACGTCAGTAATGGCCGTTTTAGAATGAGAGTCTAATGCCTGTGGACAGGAGGGGAGGAGGGCATTTTGCATTTCCTGTCCTTTGAATAAAACGCTCCCTAGAAAGCAGCATGTATATACTCAAAATTTTAGTGGAAATTCTCGCAAATTGGAGCCACTGTTTCGTCTATTTAATTCCATTGTAAATAGTCGATTACAGAGGAGACAGTCTTTCCCCGATGAAGATCGATATTGTAGGATATATTTCAATGGAAGAATTCCAGTGTTGCAAACTTATGATATTCCTATAACGACTAGTACAAAGTCTGGCAACTATGCATTCAGAAACTTTTTTCCTATGTGAGCGGTCGAGCAAAGAAAGTTCTGTTTATTTTTTCCGTCCCTAATAGCAATTGGACTAAATTTTGCAATTAGGAACTCAGCCCACTTATATTTTAAGTATATACCTATTACACACACAAAAATGCCAAGACTGATGAAATAGAAATGCCAGACCACAGCTTTTGTTTAATAAAATATTACACCCGTCAGTAAAGTTTCTTCCAAACGACTGTAGGGAATGGACTCAATAATCAATCAATAGTAGAAAGTTTTACACGACTGATACCGATTTCGTGTTTCCAACGCCTCAAGTCAATACTACATTGTGTGCGGACTGCGGAAACCTTGGCTGAGGAATAATTACGACAAGAGGGAAATCTTTTCCTCACTCTTGCGCTTCTTGTAAAATAATTATGAGATAATAATTCGATAAACTCCAAGAGTAGAAAAATCTTAGAATGCATTGTAAAACCGCTTGCAAAAGATAGCCCGACTAAATGTAAGTGAAGTAAGTATTACGGTGGCGTCCACATGCTTGTAAAAAGATCCCCATAAGAGACAAAAAACATTACAATGCCTTTCATTCAAAATTTTCAGTAAATATTCTTCAAGTTGGAGCTATTTCCTCCTTGAAAAGATTGAAAACTTGGAAAACTTTGAAAAACCCCGAAATACACCAAGGCGATTAAAGTTTCACAAATTCGGAATCCTGACCAGGGAATGATAGGAGTGAATGCCGTGCTAAGGAAGAACGCAGTATGAGCCTTTAGACGTTACACAATTTCCTCCGATAAAAACCGAAGGAAAATCGCAAATATTATTATCCAACATTTTCGGACAATTTTGTACGCAATTTAATCTAAAATATCTGAAAATTTTAGGAAAAATACGCATGAATGTTGTCAAAAATACGTGTTTTATCAAGGGAAATTTGGCAACTCTCGAGTGATCATACCGCGTTCTTCCTTAGCACCGTAGAGTACTAACTCGATCAAAGTGGGAAAAACAAAAGGCGACTTACTCGGTGTTTATCATGTAAAAGGGCTGATGACTGGGGCGCCATCTATTATTGACGTGACACACGTTTCCGTCCCTTTGGGCCATTGCGGAATGGGAAGCTTGGCTCGACCCGACGAAAAAACTACACCGTTTTAAGCCACCGGCTTCCAATACACCGAATCCGCATCGCTAAAATGATGCAATCGCAACGCTCCACAAAAGAATTCTGCAATAAGTCACGTGTTCGCGTCGATCGGAGGTGCCACTTGGAAACCAAACAGTGACGTAACCTCTACCGTAACGTAATGCAAACCAAACAGAAACGTAACCTCATAAAGTAAACAAGGATATGATCGGGTTATAAAAGTTTTTTCATCGTCTTCGATAAAAAAACTTCGATATCGTCTCTGACACGACAATGTCTGCAAAACTTGAGCGCCAATTGTTTACTCTTGGAGGTTACGTTTCAGTAAAAGTTGTGTTACTGGACCACTGGACAAGGTACGAATTTTAGCATTCTGATGCATGTTTCTATACCAGAATTTCACGTAGAACACGATTTTTGCATTGAAAATTACTAAAATCAGTTCCTAAGTTATTAGCGTAATTATTATACACTGGTTACGGGAAATTTGAAGTACCCTGTCACAAGAAACGCAATGCCCTACGTGAGTGAGCTAAATCGCGCCTTACATCGGCTTGGGCAGGCTTCTCAACCGAGCATTGTTCCTTTCCTACCATTTATTGTTCAAAGTGTAAACAATTTGCTGTGGCTGAGCCAAAGCGCCAAAATTGAACTTGTCATGTTTTCGTTTCGCAAAGACTGATAAGGTAACGTTCAGTGTGCGATTTGACTCAGGTAGACCATTGCGTTTTCATGAGCGGGAGGTTTGCGTTCAGTCATTACCGTTGCGCGAATCGTGTTCTGCGTAAAACTTAGGTTCAGAGACGTATGCTGTCGTGCTGGGGAGGAACACCGTATGAACATTTGAGAGTTGCCAAAATTCCCCGCATAAAATATGTATGTTTGAGGAAAGCCATGCATATTTTTCCTTGAAATTTCCAGATATTTTAGATCAAATCGTGATCAAGATTGTCCGAAAAATTTGCAGAAAAATATTCATAGCTTTTCTAGTGAATTCGTGATTTTTTAAAGGAGATATGGCAACGCCTCAAGGTTCATACGGCGTTCTTCCTTAGCACGGCAGTATAGGTATAGGAATGCTTAACTTTGTACCTTGTCTAGTGGTCCATTGTCTCTCATAGCACCAATCGGGGGCAGATGATCTCTAAAACAAATCGTCTCCAGTCTACCACAATAGGACACGATGCCTGCAAGACGTAAACACGGATTTGGTCTTTTTGAGGTTATGTTACTGTTTGGACGGAAGACGGTGACACCGGGCTGACACTGAACGGCGGGGCTTCCGACACGCGATGACGGACGCTACCACGACGACGCGACCGCACACCCGACTCGACTGAGGCGCCGATCGGCCACCGGCACATACACCTTCAAATTAATAAGAATTGCGAAACACGAATACAAACAAAACCTCCTCGCATGACGACCAAGATGACGATGACTATCTGGTGGGAAAGTTGAAAAGAAGTCGGAGTCGGTGTCGGTGGAATGGCGGCGTCGCGGCGCCCCTCTCCGCCGCCGCCGACGCCGCTGGCGACGCCGTGTAGCGGTTCTTCTCGCTCTGACTTTCGATTATTACCTCTTGCTTGTGGTAATAGTGAGGTGCATCTTCGACGGAGGACCCGAGTTGCGTCATTGATGCGTCCCAGTGGTGCGTGTTCCCGTGCTCTTGACCGTCGTCGTCGTAGCGTCAGGTCCAGACGCATGCAGAGTGTCCCAACAGGCCCGGCTTCCCCCCCCCCCCCCCCCCCNCCGACTCTTAGAGTTTTAACCAATTTCAAGAGCGGCCCATTTAAGACTTTCGAGGCTTCCAAAAAAGTTTTTCATTGACCTGCACTGAAAAAAATTCTGGCCGTGGAAGCCGTGCTTACGAGCTAAACAGACATACCGTCCACTTTCCGGTCTCAGAGGCCGAAAGTTCGGGGCGCAGCACCCGGAGCGATCGCAGCTACGCAGGACCCGGAATTTTCGGCCTGTGAGCTTGGAACGGACGGTATGTCTACCTCTATATCGCCCGTAATTTTTTTTTTCAAAGTGGGAACACTCACAAAATTTCTGGTCTATAACTCAATTTGTTCAAAAGTTACAGGGGTTATGTCTTCGGGTGTCGTGAGATAGTGCTGCGGGACTTTTGTATCACCCTGTATATCTCATATGCCCGCGACTTGCAACTTTTTAGTCGTCCGTCATCGAACTCAACGGATGCTGGATGCCAGGAAGTTGGAAACAGAGTTTTTTCTCCATTTAATCCTATGAAAATGTATCGATTCTTGGATTGACTAAGTTCTCCGACAAGAATCGATTATTCTACACAGGTTTAAACAAAAGCCAATGTTGCAAAATTGCTGGATCCGCCTCTAGGGATTACGCTATAGGTTAATCGGCTTTGTTTCTTAAGAAAACAAGGTATAGTATCGAACTGATTGAGTACATCGAACTTCGATACATCGTATACATCGATCAATTTTCGATACATCTGCTGGGTCATTACTCACGTACATGTATCACTGTTCAATGGTGTCAATAGAAACTAATCTTTTCGCATTTACTCGTCGGAAGATTCGGAGAACGCCAAGGCATGCCAAACAGTTGGATACAACTATTCGAACACGACTGTGGTGCAGTGTGGTATCAACCGAAAATGAAGGCAATTTTACTTTTTCTTGCCTTTGAAAGTATTTTGACCGTTCTGAAGCGATCCAGAAAAACAATAAATGATAAGTCCATAAAATTCAAGAATATTTTATCCAATCACCGCTAGGCTAAAGATTTATGAGACATTTCAGAAAATACTTCAATTAGTATTCTCGATGTGATGCTGTATAACGAACGTACTTGAATCAAAAGGAACCATACCTATTTTGACATGAGCGCTATCATGCATGCATTCTTATGAACCTCAGAGCTCATATCAGAGGAGATATAGTTCCTTTTGATTTAAATACATCCGAATGTAATCAAAGCTATTTGCAAGAAGAGCCAACGCACCATGTCCAGGTGCCGTTCAAGGTGTCACACTTGAAATCCTCATCAAACGCCATCAAGCGCACTTTATTTTACCGGCTTTAAACCAACTAATGCTTGGTTAAGATCCGACACATCGAAGACGCGCCATGATTCTCGGCAAAGGAGCATTAAAACAATTTTAAAACTTCATGCCTTGTCGTGCTTTTTTTCACACTTCCAAGTGAATGCCCAAGCTTTTCTCACCATGCACCGTGACGCGGCATGTATGCAAACTTGCCAGTCATCGGGTGACTACCAACTTGAACGGTAAGCTACAGCGACAAGATTGACTCGAAACCAATGATTTTCGGTGGAATAAAACGAGTCATATGAAGGAACTTTCTCGTTCGAAAAAAATCTCTGGTCGAAAACAGTCAGCTGTCACTAACGGCTGATTTTTAAATAGTATTGGCACCTTACTTAGGGGCCGTTCCTAAATTACCCCCCCCCCCCTTCAAACGCTTTTGTGACGCAGATTTCTATCCTATAACATGTAAAAACAAAATGGCTTAACGCTTTCCTCGACCCCCCTCACCTCTAGAGCGTAATGTAATTTAGAGACGGCCCCTTAATTATTTCCATTTCCAGGTGTTTTTTCTGTCCTTTCGTTTAAGTCTCCTTGATCATAGCGTTTGAATGCAACTATTCCAGCTCTGCGGATGACCGTGTTGCATACACGGATTAATGTAGGCGCTCTGGCTTTTCTGACACTTACAGGCACGTGCTCAACCACAAACAGCTTTGTATATGAGAGCGAGAATTTTGAAAAGAGGAAAACGTTAAGAATTATTCTTTGAACACGTGATTAACGTCGTAACGCCATAATGAACGCTTTTTCACCATTCAAAAGTCTCGCTCTTATATATGATGCCATTCGTGGCATGGCGTGTGCCTCTGAGTGTAAGGAAAGCCAGCACGCCTACATTTTTTCGTGTATGCAACACGGCCATTCGCAGAGCTGGTATAGTTGCATTCAGGCGCTACGATCAACTCAGTGTCTTTTACATTGCATTTCAGTTCCATTTATCGAGTGTTTTTACTACAAGTTAGCTGGATATAGTAGGATAAACTGAGCGCATTGACAATTTTGTATTAACTATATACAGCTATCGAGGAATTGACGCCCATTTTTACATTCTTATCGAATTATACACAGGGTAGCCATAGAATTTGAAAAATGAAATTCCCTGACATTTCCCTGATTTCTCCTTCACAGTTTGGTCAAATTCCCTGGCAATCGCAGATACGCCAGACGGTTAAAAAGACATAATTTGAAAAAGTTTTCACGCAAAATCTGCTGTTTGAAACATGAAACCCATTCTAGAAAGCAAGTATAGAAGACTTAAAACTTTTACTCTGACACATTGGTCATTTTCTCTGACATTTCCCTCTTTTCCCAAACTTTTTAAAATTCCCTGATATTTCCCGGTTTTCCCGGTATTCCCTGACTGTGGCAACCCTGATTATACATACTTTAGGGAACGATTCACAGTAAAATTGCCAATGATACCTCGGAAAAAAACTTGGCGAAGTTTTCCGGCACTACTTGGCAGCGTTGCCGAGAGTGCGGTGAATCGGTGATGCTGCTCTAACAGGGAGAAGAAGGCATGGGATTGGGCGACGGTGTGCCAGTGCCGGTGTCCGCGAGTGCCCCCACAGAACGACCCTGAGGCGCCTCGAAACCGCGTCGCGCCATTTTAGCGAAAATGACGACCTCGAGGCATCAACTTTTGTCAATGCGAAGGCGAAATCTTCGTCGACGGCGCTTCAAAGGATCGGCATCGGCGTCATTGTCGCCGACCGTGATCCGATCGATCTTTGGGGGAAAATGGACAGAGCCAACTTGTTGCAACTATGGCTCCACCGGGTGGAACACTCTACAGGGCAATAATTTGACTAAATTTTGAAAATAGGACCTACATAAATCCTAACTCAGTTTAGAGTCTATCGACTTTTTCAAAAATTCTCAATTTATCTGAGGGTATTTGGCAATAACTGAAGGTTCATACGGCGTTATTTCCCAGCAGGGCAGTGTACACGGAAAAAAGAACTTCGTGCATGGGACCCGAAGTTAAGGTCATATGGATCTCTGAAGTTTTCTGGCCACGCATCCGAAAACTTGAGGTCGAGCTGCCGAAGTTCGGGTCAGACATCGAGGCACTTCGGTATGTACCGGAGTACTTCAGATGTGTGACCCAAACCCTTCGGTATTTATCGAAGTACTTCAGACGTCTGACCCGAACTTCGGCAACTGGACTTCAAGCTTTTGGATTCGTCATCCGAAAACTTCAGAGATCCATAAGACCTCAACTTCGGGTCCCACGCACGAAGTTTTTTTTTTCCGTGTAGGGGTGCAGAAACTTCCCGATTGAGATCGCAGACACTTCCAAAATGGAGAAACTTCCATTTTTTTCCATTATCAAGGAAGTTTCTCCAATGTGGAAGTGTTTTCGATCTCAATCGGGAAGTTTCTGCACCCCTACACTGTTCTGCTGAGAAATAACTAGTCTACAAGAACCACCCATTTCAACGAATAGGATTGCTCCATGCTCCCTATGTCTTCTTTGTCTATGGCTTTGTCTATAAGTTTCGACAATCAGCCTGCAGATCCCTGGTCAATTTACGTTACGTAGACGCTAGGTGCGAGAAGAATCGTAAGATTCGTCCGTAACGAAGAAATATCACCAATTTCCTGGTGATGGAATTCTCGAAGCTGAAGAAGCTGAGCCAGAACGGTGGCTCGGCTTCTTTTCAGAAATTCTTCTCAGATTCTTTCAGGAAGCAAAAAATTCGCAACTGGAGCGCGAAGCAGCTGTCGCCTGCGTCGCGTTGGTGACAGTCCAAGACCTATAGCCTGCGGCCATGGCGTAGTGAGCTCGTGAGACGATTCAGACGAAAAGGGCCATCGGGTAGGTCGCGCGGTTATGCAAATCTCGCGAGGTCGTTGGACCACTCTCGCAGAATCGCTAAAAAGCTCTTCTCACGCACGTAAAGAATTCCAAGCGGTAGAGTACTATTACAGGGAGAATACAGACAAGTCGAATTACGACAAATCAAAGGTGATTGGGGGAACCGATGGGAGACTAAATTCGGCAGCTGAATGCCACTTGACTTCCTGAGGAGTAGATGGTCACTTGCACCCCCGCATAAAAAAGTTCCTAGCTGTGATGCCGTGCTAAGGTAAAACGCCGTATGAGCATTGAGACGTCGCCAAATTTCCTTTTGAAAAATCACGGATTTTTGGGGAATCTTGTGAGTTTTTTTCTGCAAAATTTTCAGAGAATTTCATTCGTAAATTAGACGTATTTCTATCAAACGGACCTAAGCGCCATAGGGTGAGGAAGGTAGAGGGGGGCTTGGATTGGCGGCGGAATCGGGCGGCGGCTTATTCCGTCCTATACTCGCAATGCTTTTCCATGGCGCTTGGATCCGTTTGACAGAACGCGCTATCCGGGATTCTAAATTCCTCAAAAGGAACTCACATCGGCGCTTAGTTCCGTTTGATAGAAATACGTCCAATTGATCTAAAGTATCTGAAAATTTTAATGGAAAATAAACATTACTTTTCTTAGAAATAAGTATTTTCTTAGAGTAAATTTAGCAACATTCAAATGTTCATACGGCGTTTCCCCTTAGCATGGTAGCATGTTCATAGTATCTGGCTGCGTGCGAGCACTTTCGATGCCTCGCATTCAAAATTCATCGGTAGCACTTGCAAGCAAACTTGGTGCAGTGTGCTGTTACTAATGACCTGATTTTTTTCAAGACAGTCGCAGTGGTGAGACATTGAAAAAATGGGGTGCGAGAGCCGTGCGAGGACCCGCTGATGATTGCATGAAAGGAAACACAAGCTGTGCATGGATGCATATTCGCAAAATTGGCAAACCTTTGCGAAATTTCACTGAGACACGTCAGGGTACATCATTACTTTCACGATTCTTTTCATAGAAAAAGGCCGCGACTAAGCCTTGATCAAGACTCATTCGAAAAAATAGGTCAGACATTCAGAGACTGACAATGAGATCTCTGGTGAAAAGCATACTTAGGGACTCTTCAGTACAGGTTACAAGAAAAGATGAAAGGACAGCAAACACTGAAAAAAAAATTCTTGAGATATTATTTTGACTTAAAAGCGTTGTTTCTTGTCGACAAGGTTTCTTGGTTTTTTTTGAGCTAGAGAAACGTTGTTTCGCTATCGTTTTTTCGACTTAAACTTGATAACAAACCTATGCTTTTGGAACTCGAAGAAACCGATGTTGAGTTTAGTTTGCATGTAATCAACTCGAAAACCCCAAATTTTGTCGACAAGAAACGACGCTTTGGGTCAAAAGAATAATATCACAAAAAAAAATTCAGAAAAGAAAAGGAGGTAAAAGGATAATTCGTCCCGTTGGTACCGCAGGGTTTCAAATTGAAAGAGAAAAGGCGAATCAGTGGGGGCATGAAAATGAAAATTTGAATTCGGTTCAAAAAGAGCCTGAGACTCTTATTGAAAAGTATCCAGCAAGAGAAAGTATTTTTAAATTTACATTGGTTTAATAAGATTGCAGCTGAGACGTCATAATTGCTCGAAATGTTGAAGCAATGATACACTCAACGTGATATTCAAATGTTAAAAACATTGGAGTGATAAAAAAAAAGCCAAAAATACCGCGGCGCAAAAAACGAAGATACGAAAGAATGTCCAGTCATTCACTTAAAATATTGACGAGTAATTAGATAAAAATAAAGGAGAAAACTTCGAATAGATCCATACAAAAAATTATTAGGTTTTTTGTTTTCTTTCTTTCTTTGTAAAATGCCTTTTGGAAAGAGCTCCAGGAATTGCTGCATGCTAAAAAAAAAAAAAGTATGAGCTATCAAAAAGTATCCAGCCATTAGTAAAAGAGAGGACCTCAACATTTAAGGGATCGAAAGAAATTTCTGTAAAAATGTTTGGGAAAAATTTTGCCGATCACAACCGAAAAATGGAGCACGAATTTTGAAAAAAAAACAAAAAAAAACCCCCGATTAAACTCGTGGTAGGGGCGGAAAATTCGCCAATTTCGGCACTTATAATTTCGAAAGCTTTTTTTTTTTAAAGAAAAAAATCACAAATCACACACAAACCATGAGTGTTGACCAGCGCCCGCGCACTTTATCCAAAATACGCGACACCCACTCACACACCACGATTAAACAAACTAAATCGGATGACCCGGAGGGGGGGGGGTTAATTTGGGACNAATCGCGAAGCACTACTGGGTCACCGTTCCGTGGGAACTGAGGCGCTATTTACTCGACTCTGCGTAACAATATGAGCGATGCTAGAGCTGCGTCGTCGAAGGCGCTAGCGCCCAGTCAGGCTATGGGGGGCGGAAGGGGGGGGGGCTGGACTTGGAGGACCGAGGAAGGTCTGCCGGGCGGCCCAAGAGATCTCGGAACTGAACGTCCGTCTGTCCACCACTTCGCGAGAACATCGAATTTGCATGAGATTTTTCATTGGTGTTGGGGGGTTTTTGCTTAGCAGAGCTGACTCCAAGCCGCACGGTGGAATAAGCCTTAGGGAAAGACCGGACATGGAACAGGGCGATGGTAATTTTTCTTGAATTTCGAAATTTCCGGATTTTTCCATGAATTTTTGGGGGTTTTGGAGTGAAAAATCTCACGGCGTGGCTTTTAAATATTTTTCCTGCACACTGGAAAAAAAACACATTGGATCTAGAGTCCAGCCTCTTAAAAACATCGACAAGAAAAAATACTCTTGATTTAATCGGATTTTTGCTTAAATCAAAAACCAAGCCTCTTAATTCGAGCGGATTTCCTTTAGATCCAAGCAAAAATCTGATTGAATCAAGAGTATTTTTTCTTGTCAATGTTTTCGAGAGTCTGGATTCTAGATCCAATGTGTTTTTTTTTTCCAGTGCATAATTTTCATGAAATCATGAAGATATTTTTCATGTAAATTCTTGAAAGGGCCTCTTGAAGCTGACAACTGGTTAATTAAATGCTTCGGTCCGAAGGAAGTATTTTAAGGTTTCGCAGGGAAATTTCATGACTTTGAAGTGATGGGCAATATTCCCTGACTTTTCCAGGTTTACAATGACATTTTAAGAACTTGTCACTCCATCAAATTTTTGACTGAAACTGGAAATTTTGCTGTTTTTTCGTCACATTATAAATTTTAACGGGTGCTTTTTTTCAGGTTCGGGGCATACACCCTGACTTGTTCAGGTTTTCAATAACTTTTTAGAAATTGTTACTCCGGACAATTCTTGACTAAAACTGGAAACTTTGCAGTTTATTTCGTCACAATTAAATTTGAAGGAGTGCGTCTAAAAGGAAATTTTACGAAACAAAAACAATAAATTCACTTTTAAACTTCTCCTTTTTGTGTTAACGAAGTTGTGCTTTTAAAATTTCCCAATTTTGTCCAACTTCTCCCACCGATTTGGTCCACCGCGCGGCAAGGATCGGAATCGGACCGGACCGCGGGAGTTGCGCCACCTTGAGAGCGTCGATATGATAACGAGCCGATCGCTGATTACTGATTAGCGAACGATACCATTTACGATAAGTAAGAACCGCTTAAATCCGATGGAAATCCAATCTAGATCTGCGGTTTTTTCTCAGCCATTGGATGGATCAGCGTGAATCGAGAGGATCAGGACAGGAAGAGCCATTAATCGCTTGAATGGAAAAATTTCTCGCACGTCTCCATTAACCGATTCAAATTGGACGTATATTTCTGTCAAACGGAACTATGTTCATCAGGACATGAGCTCTGAGACCCATAAGCATATATGCATAACAGGGCGCACGTCATAATGCACTTAGTTCCGTTTGGCAGAAATACGTCCAATTGTAAGAGACTGGGTAAAGATTTGCTTTTGTTTTCCTTTGATTAGATAAGGAACCAATGTGATTCTTCCGAAATATTTTGGAATATGCGAACTCAAAACTCAAAAAATACACTTCGACAGAAAACTTGTTGCTTTGCATTGATCAATTCTAATTTAGTCCAATTAATTTTTTTTTTTTTTGGGGGGGGGGGGC
>NW_017547323.1:1207965-1218058 GCF_001854935.1 Bemisia tabaci
AGGGGACGTCCACCTAGCTGAAGTCGGAACTAGAATCAATTAAAGATTCCTCGCTAATCTGTATAGATCGATTTGACTTTCGAGCGATTATGGGTACCGAATTTTGGTTTCCTTATTTCTTTTGCATTTTAAAATCTATTGGGATTTTTCCCCAAAAAATGTGTTTTCATACAGAGAGAACTCATAACCCAATGAAAAAAAATTAGTAGGAATCTTGCTCATCTGCAGGGATCGATTCGAATTTTAAAGAGACCGTGTGATAAATTCCGGTTTTCTTCTTCGTTTTTTTCATTATTAAGTTCAACGGGATTTTTTTCTAATTCTTTTGGAGACATCCTAAAGAACTTAATTTTAAAAAAATAAAAATCAGTAAACTTGATGATCTACACTGATCATTCATGTTTAGATATAGACTATGTAACAAAAATATAATAGCTCCTTTTCTTCTATTTTTACTCCATCTTATCAAAAATATTTTAGGGCGTCATACAGAGCTTAAATCCAACAACACAATATAACAGATATCCTCCCGAAGACGACATGGTTTTGCGATGACACGCACCGTTAAAGACTCACTATCAGATGAGAATTGGACTTATTTCTTCCAAACGGAACTATGTGCATTATGACGTGAGCCCTGTTATGCATATATTATTATGAGTCACAGCGCTCATGTCTTAATGCACTTAGTTCCGCTTGGCAGGAATACGTCCGATTATACATCGTGTCAACCAAAAATCGGCATACTCTTGAAAATTGAACATTTCCGCTGATTTAGTGAAACAGAGTCTCCTCAGCTTTAGCCTCAACATTCTCCGCGCGGGACCGCTGTAGCAATTACCGGCTATTTTAATCAAGGTTAAAATAACAATCTTCAATCTAGCGGCGATGCCTCATAAATATAAAAACGCTTTTCGAACAAACTTTTATGATTCCATAAAAGCAGCGATAACGCGAACACAAGTTGCGGGAAATGAGGACGCTAATCACCCGTGCGGTTCATCTTAATTGAAATTCGGCGATTGAAATCCCACAAACTAAAGAAGGAACGTCGTATGAGCCTTCAGACAATGCCAAACTTCCTTCCCTAAAGTGGTTATTTCCCGGAAAACTTGCGAATATTTTCACTCCTATTTTTCCGAGATTTTTATAGACTATTGACTCTATGGTAAATAGGAATTCTGAGGAATAATACACTCGAAAATTTGCTTTAAAAAAGTAATTTATGGGAGGAAATTTGGCAGCCTCCAAAAGTTCATATGGTGTTTTATCTTAGCATGGCAGATTATCGAGCAGCATCTCCGACATAGCCTCTGTGCGGTAGTCAATGATGTGAGTTTTCTCCACAAAGGACTATCTTCCAGACTGATGAGTTGTAATTGGAATGCATTTTGCAATTTGGAACTATAAATTCTGACTCTCCTGGAAAAACACTTATGTGCATAGAGAAACTAATGGCACATACGTTGCTTTAAACCGGGCAAGAATTTGTAGTTCCAAATGGCAAAATGTAGTCCAATTTTCCCTCAAGCATGATTAGTTGTATCATCATTTTTTAAATTTTTTTTTAGCTATGCAACGTTCTCCACTTGAAAGTAGTGAGGAATTGTACGTGTCGAATTCTTTTGTCTCCAGATCGTTGAAGGCTTTAGTGCAAAGGATCCATCAAAAAAAAAAAGAAGAAGAGAAAAAAAGAAATTTAGTTCGTAATTTAGTCCGAATAAATAAATCAATCAATGTAAAATAAACTTCGTCATATAAAATGAATATAATATTACGAATCATGAATATGAAAGTAACGATAAGATACACCCTTCCTTGCATTTCATAAAAAACTGTCATTATTATTGAAAAATTAACAGCCCCGGCACCAGGGCACGCCGCAAATAGTGTCGAATACCCCTTCTCTGACGTTGAATAATTCAAAAGTCACTTTTTTTTTATTCCAACACACGCGCGTGCACCGTTTGATTGCGATCTTATTAAGAAATGGATCCTACTTATTTTTTTAGATCCACGAAGTGTTCGAATGTTCCATAGGTAAATACCTTTTTTCAGTTCCATTAAAACATTATTGACAAGATTTAAATTGTTCAGCATCGTAATCGGTTTTTACAGGCTGGCGATGTTTTATAGACGAGCTTTGAATAGGAGCAACAGCTCCTGTTAAATCGGAGCAAATGCGTCTTGTTAATTCGCATTATCGTATTTTAGGAGCTCAGTGAGTTTACTGACCTGCTTACCTAATAAGAGGCGTAAAACGCGCGAATTTTCTTTTGAGGACACCAGACGAAAAGTATAATTTTTTCCCCTGATTTTCCAAAAATCAGATTGAATAGAGGAGGAATGGTACTGCAGTTGTACATCGTTGGTGTCAAGTTTACTAGGAGGAATATAAATTGCCTTGGCATCATTAACTCTCCAAATTATTGTTTAATGTACTATTTATTGCAGTAACAAGGACAGGAAATAACCGATGGTCCGAAGTACAATTTGAACGTTGGTGGGAAATGTTGCACATTGCATGGAGGTGGGGAAAATCTGAAAATATTCCTCGACGAGAGCTGAATTCCCGCACAAGCATGATATCTGGCGCCATCACGAAAAAAATTGAGAATAAACCAGGAAAAGAAGTTGAAATAGTGCGGAGAGACAACTCGCAGATTCATGACTTGCGTCTCTCTGACTTGCCTGCACGGAAAATCGCCTCTAGTTCCGCAGTCTGTCATCAGGTGCAACAATCAAATATGATGAAAGTACGAAAAACGTCGAGTTTCACAGAGAACAGTCCTGCAAATCTCTGGCGTTCAACTATATGTTTGAGCAAACAAGTTATTTCCTGGCCGCGTACTGTGTAGTATCATCATCAATACTGTGAGCTCTCTAAGCTCCTAAATGCCATTTTTCGTCAAAGTTCGCTCTACCATTCTACTGGTCCGATTTTCATAACTTGAGCGGCTTTCGATGGATGATATTCTCTTGATGAGCTCTCTCTGTTCGAATTTGGGCAATATAAGACAAACGGTTTTCTTAATTAAGTGGTAAAGTTGTAAATTCTCCCATTAAATGTTCATAAAAAAAATGTCGCATGCGGTATAAATGTTCATTAATTTTCACAGTTTGTTCTGAAGATCTACCGAGCCGATTTTCAGGATTTTTGGGGCTAGCGATAGGAGATAGACCCTACATGAACCCGTTCTAATTAGATTACCCGCGGGCTAATTGTTGAAAATGATAGACAAAGCAATAGACAAAGAAGACATAGGGAGTATGGAACAATCTTATTGCTTGTAATGGATGGTTCTTTTAGACTGAAAATGAGGGTGGAAATGATGGACTAATTATATAGGGTTTCTCGTGGGTTACCGTTGGTTAGTCTATAACCTACCTTCGTCATCGCAACTACCCGCTTCCACCGATAGGATCCTTCAATATCCCTCTTGTTTTCTTCGTCTATAACTTTGTCTATCAAGGTCAAAAATCGGCCCGCATAACTATATTTTGCAATTTATAAGGAACTAAAATTTCTGACTCAGTTTAGAAACAACGTATGTACCATTAGTTTCCCTGTGCCCATAGGTGTTTTTACAGGGGAGCAAGACATTTTAGTTCTTAATTGGACTACATTTTGCAATTTGGAACTATAAATTCTAGCCAGGTTTAAAAACGACGTACGTGCCATTAATTTCCCTGTGCACATAAGTGTTTTTCCAGTTGAGCCAGAATTTATAGTTCCAAATTGCAAAATGTAGTCCAATTGCAAACTGTAGTCCAACTCACGAGAACCTGCAAGGCAGGTCTCGGATAGACCAAAGCGCCCTCTGGAAGTTGGGCTGTCTAGAAGCCAGGGGGCATAGCCTCTTCGTATACGACTATAGTTGGGGCTGAGATCTTTTCGAGACTGAGCATTGCAACGACGCGAATAGTGAATGAAAACGTGCGACTGCACCTGACACACATCAATCATTCATAAACTCTCACAATCAGCCGGGTCGGTTCATGATCAGTCAAGCAAGTCACGATGGCATCGATGCTGTTACGAAATTCGAAAAAGAGTCCCATTCTTCAGAGCCGCGCGTTCAACTGAGGAGTTAGATCAGATGCAAGGAAGGACGAACGCAGAGGAAGGAAAGAAAATTGGGGCACCAATGGAAGAAGAGGCGCTGTAAATATGGGAGAAGCTTTGATTTTTAGGAGCCCGATTGAGCAATATGGTCTGATCGCGATTACAACTTTCGATTTCGGCGGACGATGAACTTTCGGGAGGACTGATCTCTAGGAGTGGCGTGGCGTGCTTTGCGATAAGTCGATTGATCTACCGTTCAAACATATGGAAAAGGATCGATAAACAGTATGTTCGAAACAAGCACATAAATATCGATCCTTCACCACAGCTTCAAATGGAGAAATATCGATGATCGATCATTCACGCCTCACCACTGGAGAAAATCTCTGGGAAGACCTTGAGACTGTGAGGTCAAAATATTACGAAAATGTGTTTAGGACGAGTAAGAAGTGTAAATAAAGTTTATTTTTCCTTCAGTGTCAGTCAGTAACTGATAGTGATTGATCGGACTTACTTCTTGTGTGATTTTAATATGGAGCATAATTCAGATCAGGGAGATTGGTTAAGATCGGAGGAGGAATTTGTTTTTGTCATTAATGTTTTTCTTAGCGCATCAGAACAGATTTTTGAAACGCGTGAGTAATTTATGAAGTTCAATTGACTTGGCACAAGAAATTGAATTTACAAAATTCACACAATTTCCTCCCCTGAAGAAGGGTGCCAAAGATTACTGAAACCAAAAAAGATTAGACGGTTACATTGTCACAAAGATGATACTCCCAGATTTTAAACCATTGAATTTGTCACTGCATTGCAAATTATACTGCAGAACGAATCTGGAAAACAACGGGAAAAAGGAAGCGAGAGTCATCATAGAGAAGAAACAATCGTATCATATCTTGCAACGAGTCTGAAACGGACAATGACAAAGTAGAACTATTTAAATAAGCTCTACCTCCTTTCTGAGAGTGCAGTCTCAAGGTCCACTTTTCATTATCATCCATTTCGGTTAAAAAAAAGTAACAATGTTTCTACAACGTCAGTTCAAAATTTTCCAAAGCACTAATTACACTGCACACACTGCTTTGACGATGCACGGTTATCTGCTCTCATAAGTAAAACGCCGCATAAGCATTCAAATGTTACCAAATTACTTCTTTAAAAATGTTTATTTTTGAAGAAAGTTATGAATATTTTTCCTTGAAATTTGCCAACTTTTAAGATCAAAATACAGACGAAATTCCTGTGAAAAATAGGAAGAGAAATATTCGCAAATTTTCCTGAAAATTCGTGATTTGTCAAAGGAAATTCGGCAACTTCTGCAGGCTCATACGGCGTTCTTTATTGGCACAGCAGTGCCGTTCAGCGGTGCAGCGTGCAGCCACAATCGCGTCGAGCAATGACGCCGTATGAAGCGCCCACAAACAGCGAGGTATGCAACTTTTTCACCAGCTGGTGCAAATCAAATTGCATAGGCTTATAACTGAAGGCGTTTCTAAGCGATCGTGGTGAATGAGAATAGCAGCAGAATAACTTGGGTCCTTCACCTTCATTCTTCTCGAACTATCAGATCCGGACAAGAACCTTTCCTTGCGTGACAGACCAAGGGCTACGCCCCCTGGCCACTACTCGGCTTTACCCCCAAAAGGCGCTACGCGGCCCCTATGAGTTGATCTTCATGGATCGGGCTCATCTAGGGGCTATCTCGCATTAGTCGCATCTATCGCTGCAAAAATCATTAAGATCGACCCGAGAGACTGTTAGAACGATCCGTCATAAAAAAAAAAAAAAAAAAAAAAAAAAAAAAAAAAAAAAGCTTAAATAGACAACATTTGGCAATTAAGAGCTACCATTTCTGGCTCATCCATAAAATCACTTACGTGCATGGGGAAACAAATGGTACTGCGTTGTTTCTAAACTGAGTAAGAGATTGCAGTTCCAACTTGCAAAATGTAGTCCAATGGGGAGAATTCACAAATTTATCAAGTAAAATAAAATCACCTGGGTCATATTTCCAAGATCTGAATAGAGCGAGCTCAATTAGGGACCATCAGTTGTTGATAGCCGCAAAAATTATGGAAAAGACCCGGTGGAACGATAAAGCTAACTGTGATCAAAAAAGAAAATTTAGGAGCCAGTATCATAGGTCTGATGGACTACTAAACAGGGTACGAAATTTTGCACCACATAATGAGTTTCCATAACGAAACTTCACGGAGAATAAGATTGATGTTTTAAAACTTTCAAAATCCATCTCATTGAGTGAAAAACTAGCGATTTTAATTAACGTCAATTTGTATTTTCCGCTTTTAAAAAACCGAAGTCTTTCTGATACGTCAAATCAAGCACTACATTAATTTCTGTATTTCTGTATATTTTACAATGAGTAATAGATCCTGTTAGGTGACTTTTTTTAACAAATTTGGAGGTGCAATTAGGAGAGAATGGAAATGTGTAAGGAAAAAAAAAATCCAGTTACTTGCCGAACGTTTCCGTTATTTCAATGGCTGATTTAACCTACGTTTTACGTTTAAGCGGGATGTTCGGATTTACTTTTCATTTTGTTAACTACATGGACAAGTAATTTCGGAGGTTTTTTATATGTTCCAAGTTCTGCGCGAAATTTTGACGAGAAAACACGTCTCTAGGAGGTCTAATTCTTACCACTGATCCATTAATCCAGACATTTGATGACTTGGGTCCATATTGATTTAGACGTATAATATAGAACTTTTGAGAATACTACGTCTCATAGTTTATTAATCTATTAAAACGGAAGCCTAAGTCCCATTGACAGTAATTCCGTACTTTAGAAAAATCCAGTTGTAAATCGGTCTGATCCTTCACTATTGACTAAATAAGTCACACAAGGAAATGATACTTGAAACATAGGCGGATGGTAACTAGTTTGGAAAATTACAGTATACCCGGGATTATATCGTCGCTCCTCTGACGTAAGAGCGAATCTTAATTTCCACGTGAGCCCTGTTTCACATATAAATTCATGTTTCCTAGGGCTCATACGGAAATTGAGATACCCCCTTACGTCAGAGGAGCGACGATATGCGGTCTGAGATGGGGATTGGCCGGTTTCGATGGCGGGAATCGGATGATCTAGGATCACGTGAAATGACGTAGAAAGCTGAGAAAGCAGGAAAACTTGCGCCGGGTATTTTGAGCTTTTACTACTTGAGATGCATGTATTGCACGTGCGCTTCATAGATACCGAAAATTGAAAAATTAATTGATAGAATAAAAAAGGAATGAATAAATAAAGCATCCGTAGATTTTTTAAGGGAGGACGATTTTTTTAAACAGCAGATGCACAACACCTATAATTAATTTACGATCGATAAAATTTAATTTCAACAATGAGCACTGAATGACCAAAGTCTGAATAGAATTTTGTAGAGAATCATGAGAATACTTATAACTTCCGAGAGGAAACAAATTCCTTATCAATATTTTTCTGCTTAGTACTGACAAAAAAGAAGAATAAAATCTTTCTATGATATAATTCAGAAAGAAGGGCCTCTGGGCCTTCTACTAAACTATAAAACGTGTTCACACTTTAATTGAAATTGAAATTATAGAACAGATACTAGAAAAACCACTCACTCGCTCTCTTACTTCTAAATACTGTAACAACTTAATTAGAATTCAACTGATTTATAAATTGATCATAGTATCATAAATCTCACTTCAACTTTTAAAATAACTGGAAGCGTCATCCTCGTTGTGATTGATTAATGGCTCAATAACTCTAATAGCAAGTCATTCAATGCTCATTGATATGAATTGGTCTTGCGATAAGGGTGCTAGAACTTCAAGAGGTGAGAAGTGGCATTTATGCGGATTTAACGACATCAAGACGTCTAATTTTCCCTATAGCGCGTGCAGACACGAGGCACACTCAAAGTTCATCACTCCGTTTCACAAATTGGGGTTTCGGGTGACTTTTTAATGCTCAGTAACCGTCCCTCAATGTTCCTTGCACTTATTTATTTTTCCATTGGCAGAAATTCACTAGATTCCGATTGGAGTGTACTGTTGCTTAGATTCAACGAATGAGGGATTCAACCAATAAGCAATAAGTAAACGTATCACTAGTTATTGCCCACTGGTAGTTCCCCTTCAATGCTGGCGGATAGGCAACAAACATGCCCCGGAGCTCGAATAGTTGCCTGATAGAAAAACATCATTGTCGCGCGGAATGATTTGATGTTGATATCGATCATTCAAATATAATTATAATTATTTGCCATTCAACTAGATAATTGTCGGACACGACTGTGAGTCAGTTTTAGGGTTTTTTGAGTGCAGACTTTGCATGCATCTGACAATAATTATTCACGAACGCTGATTGGTGGAAACCTCGAATTCTAAGAAGTTAAAAAATTGCAGAGAAATCTTGATCCTGAAATTAAGTTGAAGGTTCTCAGGCAGAGCAGTTTGGCTCATTTGGAAATTCCAAATAAGACAAACTGCTCTGCCTGAGATTTTCCATGAAAAATAAAATCTTGAAAATTCATGTGAAATACTTTTTTTAAATTTCAGAAAAGTATGAAAAGTAGTAAAAAAGTAGTGAAAAATATTTTCCGAAATTAAAAGCGAAATTAAATGAGAAACGACTGGTTTTTGCTTTTTGGTGTTCCTTAGTGCGTGTTGCCGACCCAGACCCTGAAAATTGTTTCATATTTTTCAAAAGTTTGTGAGATTTCATAAAATATTTCACGTAAATTTTCAATGATCCATATTTTTCATTTCATCCGTGCAACCCTGCCCCCGACTAGCTCAGTAGTTCCGCTGTTCCGGCAATGATCTGGATCGCATTTAGCAAAAAGGAACCAGCGTGATTACAGTGTTTTCAAAAGCGTGCAACTTTTTCCCCCTTTAAAAATTATACATAAATGTACAGTCTTAAAATGTACCCAATTACTTTCCATTAGAATTGACAATTTTCTGGTGAGATGCAAACACTATTTGCTATTTTGGGGGCTTTTTAGATGATTATGAAGAAGCAACATTTTAACAACCAGGGTGTCTACTAAAACAGGCTGGCCAAAAATCAGTACTTTTGTAGTACTTTTCCAGTCCATTCCCAAGAAATTCAGTACCTCCTCATACGAGAAATTCAGTACTTTTTCAGTGCCTCCAATTGACGAAATTCGAAAATTTTCAAAAATTTGAACTTCTCGCTCGAATTGCGACAAAAATGACAACAATTTCGGACCTTCTCGCGAAATTCCGCACTTTTTCAGTCCTACCGGACCTCTCGCGAAATTCCGCATTTTTTCTGTACTTCCGGACCTCTCGCAAAATTCCGCACTTTTTCAGTGCTTCCGGTCCGCCCTTAAAAAATCAGTACTATGCCCGGACTTTCCGAAAATTCCGGAATTGTAGAATGTAGATACCCTGACAACACTGAAATTGCGCTGGTTCCTTTTTGCTGTATGCGATGCATTTTTGTATTTTTGAGAAGTGTGTCTTACCTGAGTCGTTTACGCCTCTCGGCGAGTCCGAACATGTCCTTGTAGGAGCTGCTGCTGGTGATGATTCCGGTGGGCCCGTTGCCGGAGGGGAAGGAGTCCCTGTTCTCCCTCCGCTCCCGCTCGTCCTCCTCGGAGATGGTGTTGATCCCGTTCGGGATCTCGCCATCCTGCCCGTCGTCGCCCACGATGAAGTTGACGTTGTTCGCCTTCTGCCCCGTCTCCCCTTCCATTATTCCAGTCCTCGCCAAGCCCGGGATCTCCCCCCTACCACCGTCTGCAAACACACAAACACAAAATACGTTACTCATCATACTCAAATCAAAAGGATTACCAGACATGAGACGATTTAAATCATATATATTTATGGCGATATAAGAAGAAAACACTAGGAAGTGTCCCGAATACTGTAGAAATGGTGCTGAGTCCACACCATTTCGCGGGGAAATTAAAGCCAAGAAGTTCCAAAAAATTTGATTAGAGTCAAAAATAATTTTTTTTAACTCTAATGAGTACCAGCACGAAACTGAGGAGGGGG
>NW_017547323.1:1218083-1235964 GCF_001854935.1 Bemisia tabaci
GGAGCTTTATTTGGAACTTCTTGGCTTTGATTTCCCCGCGAAATGGTGTGGACCCAGCACCATTTCTCCACCTTTATGACGATATTTATCAATTTTACGATAGAGGCTGTCGTGCGAAGGCTAAGGAAGAACGCCGCACAGTGGATCAAGTCAATTAGAGAGGTCGAACTTGAAATTTTTAGCTAAAACTGCAAATTTTTGAGTTTATTTCGTCACATTATAAACTTAAAGGGGTGCCTCATGAAGAAAATTTTACGAAAAAGCCAAAAGGACCACTCTTAGAACTTGAAAGTTTAGTATAAACGGAGTTATGAGCGTTTAAAGTTTCCAATTTTGTCCGACTTCTCCTATTGACTCGATCCACTGCTCGCCGTATGAACATTCGAGAGTTGCCAAGTTTCCTCGAATAAAACGTGTATTTGTGAGGAGTTTTTCATAGTTTTCTTTGAAATTTTCCGATATTTTAAATTAGATCGCGAGCAAAATTGCCTGAAATTTTTGAAAAAAAAATATTCACGATTTCCCCGGCAAATTTCATTTTTTTAAAGGAAATCTGGCAACATCTGGAGGCTCATACGGCGTTTTTCCTAAGCACGATACCATGGGTTACTACGGTTGAGGCTGCGGTGATCGGGATCGAAGTACTTGTAGCAACGACTGTTAAATTTTTTTTTATAAAATGCGTAAATTTTAAAATGAAAACTCTAAGAGACAATGTTAAAATGTTCGTTCCAGGAAACCATTTTGGGATAAGAGGCGGATCTTTGGGGGGAGGGGGGGGGGAGACCAGGGTGCGGAGTAAAGAGGAAGATGCGTGATATTTGGTGTTTATTCAAGACGAATTGATTCGAACTGTATTACATTGGATGCTTTAAAAATGTGAAAATTTCCTGAAGGGAGCCCCCCCCCCCCCGTTTAAAGTGTCTGGATCCGCCAATGTTTTGGGTTTTTTTAGAAACAAATTTACGAGTAAAGCGGTACGCAAACTCAAGGATGAATAGAATAGCACTCAGAGTACTCGAAATTATGCGCGTCGCGCTTGAATAAAAGAGTGCTGCGTTCGTCTCTAATCGCAAAAAAAATCACTGGTATAAAATATGGGTCATTTTGAAAAAATTTTGTTCCAAACTTGGCTAGGGAAAATTAAACTTTAAAAAGATGCGATAAAAAATTTCTTCCGGTACCGGGAATCGAACCCGAGCCTCCTGGGTGAAAGCCAGGTATCCTAGCCACTAGACCATACCGGATCGGTGCAGAGGGGCGAGCTAAGACAGAGTTACGATTTTTCTCCGTAAAACGACTGTACAAACTGCGAGAGGGAATAAAATCCTGTTTTTTCAGGTTATCCCCAGTTCAAATGACGAAAATTCTCGAAATTTATCAATTTATAGCCTACCTGTACGGTGAGCTTGCCTGAAATTTTCTATGGTATGGAGAGAATGTATAACGGGGGAGGGCCCACAGGTATAGAGAGGGGAAAAAAAAAGACTCAAAAGTTCAGAAAGAAAAAGAAAACACCCGATGATTTTTCTTTAAACGGGAAAATTCATGGGACACCGGGAGTAAGGGGGGGGGGGGTCTGGACCACCGACTTCGTTTAACAATTGGGGGGCGATAGTTTCTACAATTAATTTCAAAATTTACCCTACACTGCTTGATTTACACTGGATTTGGGCGCGAATTCAAGGGGGAAAACTTTGGTTTTGTATTATTAATTATTTTACTCCAAAATATAAAATCATAAGAATAACGCGTAACGCCTGGGACGCGAAGCGTTTCGGGGGTTGGACCTCGATGCAGTCAGACTGCGTAATAATAACCGCTACTTTAATTTAAAAAGTTTCAAAATGTTTACAAACAAACCGTAAAAGGAGAATCTCAAGTTCGAAGAAAATTTCAATCCGTTTCATAAAATTATCAGGAGATGTTCTGTATTCCTTGACAATTACTGAAATGTTTCCATTACAAAGTAAAGTACGCGGGAAAAATTCGATGCAAATTCAGATGCGTGCGTTTCCACTCATGTCATCGAAATTCAAATCAGAGCACTACTGCCTAGAAAAAAACACTCCAATGAGGCGGAGGCGGATATCATAGATTATATTTTCTCAAAGTATTCGCATTCCAAATAATACGCGACATGATAATTTCACCAAAAGATTTTTCAGTGTTTTAATTAAATTATGATTTTCAGTAAATAGAATTAATGATCAAACGATTCTACGATAAAAGGCAATGATCAATTAAAGGGCAGGGCAGAAGCGGAGCATGCTATTAGCACCAGTTAAACAAATTCTTTAAAGTATGACCTGTTAATATAAATGAGCTTTCGTGAGTATTGAGTTCAGATACTTAGCAAAGAAAAAAAATTATACAAATGTTAATCGGTATTGGAAGGAGAAAAATTCGTTTCAATGGCACGTTCTTTGATTTAAAATTGGAGGATTTTTGAAGGCTCAAAATGAATATTGAATAACAACCCCGTAATTAAATAAATTTTAAGATACAAAAATTCATACAATAAAATATTCGTATGGTTGTGCAATTAATAGTCGGTAATAAACACTCATTTTTTTCAAAAAAACAAATAACAGTAAATAAAAAACAAGCAGTGAACTCCAACACAATGTGTTGATAAGGCGCGTCATTAACTCGCACATATCAACCCCTTTAGTTTTCATTTACAGAGATTTCAAAATAGGCAAACAGCATAAAAAGAGAATTCACGATCCAACACTGCGAGGTCAAAGACGCACCTTGACAAGACCGTGTATTGTGAAAGTAGAAAGCTATTCGATCGAATTTAAGTTTTTTGATCTGCCTCAAGCAAAATCTTATCAGATTCTTGAAGAAAAGTGCTACGGAATAATTTAAGCGAAGAAAGGAAAAATTCTGTCGAACTCCTAGAAGATAAAGTCGATTTAAAGGTATTTTGGGGCTAAAATACCCAAATCACCGGTAGTAAAAATCCCGTTATATTATTGAAAAGAAATTGACTCGATATAAATGCAATTGCATTAAATACGTCTTGATTTTGTTATTTTAAACGTCTTTCCATGCAAAGAAGTTCAACCATGTCGTTGCTTTATTCATTCATGAATTGAAAGTAAGCAATCTACATCCCGAAAATCTACTGATTTGCCGTAAAAAATTGCAGAAACTTGATATACCAGGTCGATGCACCCACTCGTTGAATTTACCAACCAATTTTGTGAGTGCAAATGTGTAAGAATCAATATGCTATAGTCATTTTGGGTGCATTTATTTTTCATGAAACAATAATAATTTCAATCCCGAAAAACCATCAATTTTCCGTATAAAATCGAAAAAATCAAAATATGTCAACTCCCCGACGTGAAAATTAGATTCTACGTATGTAAAATGTAAATACTTATGTATCGATATGCTGAACAGAACTATGTGTGGACAGTCAGAAGCCCGCGGCAACATTAATTCAACAGAAAAACTGTAAAAATTAGATAGGATTTTAGCCGCTTTGCCCGCCTCTCCTCGCTACTTACAACAAACCGTTCTTATACTCATCTCAAAATTTTTCTCAGAGCTTTGGGTTATTATCAGCTTCCATTTAAACTCCGGTTCGATGGCCGAATCGGCTGCCAAAAAAGCAAGCCACTGTTGAGGGGTTCTATGAGAAATTCGTGATATTATCGGCTCTCAGGAAATCACCCCATGGCTAAAATTGGTGGTATAAATGTTTAAGTGCTTAAAATAATCGTATTCAAGAAACTAAGGAATTAAACTATGGAGTCAATTTCTTTTTAATAATATAACGAATTTACTACCGGTGATTTAGCTATTATAGCCCCAGAATACTTTTAAAGCGCCTTTGCGTTCCAGAATCTCGACGGAATTTTTTTTTTTTTTTTTTTTGCTTAAACGATTCAAGAAACATTGTAGTTAAAAATATAAAGATTTTTCGATTTGGACGTATGAAAAATGTTTAACTCGTTCAGGCACACCGTGTATTGTATGGAGTACTGCTGTTATTCGACCGTTGTCTTCAGGTCAAAATTCTTACAAAGAAGCCCCTTGCAAGAGGCAAATTTTTTGTAATTTCTCCCAGTTTTTTCAGCGTTAGGTATATAAATGAATTGTTTGTCAAATTTTGAGGTCAATTATATTTAATTGTAATTTATACTTTCTTTTTTTCCCCTTCATTTTATTTTTCGTATCGAGGAGTCGAGGTTTTGTTGATTTCTTCGGATTTCGATTACTGTAACTTCTCTTCTATTCGGCCGATTTTTATGAATGAGGTCTCTTTTTATTTGTGTTTTAACGGAGAGTAAGGAAAAAATTGCTAAATACATGCGAAACAATTTTTTTTGAAAATTGGATGAATCCTAGCGTGACGGTGAAATGGTTAATGAAGCGTGAGTAATTGGGGTACGGGTATCGGCCGCGTTGGGACCCAAGGCCCATTGTTCTTCGTGACGCCGACGCAGTGATCAGGAGCGTGGGGACGAGAGGGCTTAGTGGACTCCTGTATGAGCCACGTTTAGCAAATGGTCTAATGAGTCTCGAGGCTCATCACAGATTGCACTTACCACTATCCTGGTGGCCCCGGCTATCAGAGCAAGGAGTACCAACTTTTGAAAAGGATAACAGTGTTGTGGAGATATGTCAAAGCAACGTTGTGAACAAAACGGAGTGAGTGAAATTCTCATTCAAGGAGTGCCGAACTGGTCAGCCATCCTCGAATCAGTTCGCTTGCTTCCGCTTATATATGCATATTTTAAATCAGCGCGCCCCATTCTAAGGTTTTTTTAAAAAAAACCAAGAAACGTAGACTCTTGGTATTCATTACACATAAACTAGCGAGCCCCAGAATGAGAAACAAATTTTAATCATTATTATTGACGGATTAGTAAACTTTTTACACGCTTTGGAAAATCTCAGAAGTTCGCGGTAGTCACTTTTCGGTAAGGAACTAGGGGACTCGGTTATTGTATCGAGGGGGGGGTCGAAACGATCGCAAAGGCGGTATACTACGTATACGCGCCAATAAATTTAAAAAAGTTGATAAGAACTGGACACTTAACTTTTTTATTAATAAATCAAATGACACGAAGCGGCGGTAAAATAATAGCGGTGCAAACACTTTGCATTTTCAACGTAATATTCTCAGGTGCGAACGACATAAGTAAATAATTTGCATACGTAAAAAAATATAAATTAGCGGAGCACTTGAAATCAATCGAACAAATAAGGAAATATAACACAACCGCGCGAATTAAAAAAACAGACCGAATCGCTAGGTTTAACGGCGGACAACTGACCGGGTCTTCGTTGTCGTTGCTCACAATCAGTTCACGTAATGCGTGGAGTAGTGAGTAATCAGGAATCATTTACGTTGATACTGATTTAACGTAATACGTCAGGTAGACATGTGTCGAGAGATCAAGATATAAACACTTATGCTATTCTGCCATGGTAAGCAAAAACGCGGTACGAGCATTTAGGCGTTACCAAATTTCTTCTGATAAAATGCAAATTATCCGGACAAAAGAAGAGTGTTTTCTGTCGAAATTTTCAGACAATTCTACTTTTAACTCAATTTAGGGTATTCCAAAATCTTTTCGAAAAATACTCTTAATATATCTCAAAAATAAATATTAAATTAAGGATGATTTGGCGACGTCTGAATATTTATACGGTGTTTTTTCTCAAGCAGTAGTATATTGCAAGCGCAGAATCCACAGAATAGTCGTTACCGTAAAAAAATAACTAAAAAATTGAATCTAGCGGCTGAAACCTTGACTGCTAGCTCATTATAGCTTCCCAAATAATTGAATGCTCTTGCGCTTTGCCCCCCCCCCCCGAAGAAAAAGAAAACAAGAAAAAGTTAGTAGGGGTAAAAACCTGATACTTCAATATTATTGTGCACCCTGCGGTCCGTTAAAAGGCGTACATCCGAAGGTCCATCAGAAAATGAATTCGATGAGATCCCACGCGCAGTATAATTGGCAAAGTAATCGAATGATCGCGCAACGTGTGACTGAAGCCGAAATGTGATGAATGAAGACGGAGTCATTAAATAAATATTAAGGTGAATTAATCACTTGCATTGATCATGCCTCTCCTAGTTTTACTTGACTCCAAATCCAGCTTCCAATTTTGAACTTGCATGTGGCATTCAATCAAATAACTGTCTTGCCTACAGATGCAGTTTTCTTAATAGCAATGAAAGTCCTCAACTTTTCTCTAACGTCTTTGAAAAATTCCCTGATTAGATTTGGCAAATCCCTCATTTTCACTTTAACAAAAAAAATCTTCTCTTTAAATGAAAATACCCTGACTTCCTGCAAAATTCTTTAAGTCTCCTGATTCTCGTTTAAAAAAAAAAAAAAAAAAAAAACCATCCCCCGACTTTTGCAAGTTTCTGTACAAGGAGGAAAAATTTCGTGCGTGAGACCCGAAGTTTAGGTCATATGGATCTCTGAAGTTTTCGGATTGAGCATCTGAACACTTTAGGTCCAGCTGCTGAGGTTTGGATCACACATCTGAAACTTCAGTTCTTACATCTGAAATACTTCAGATGTAAGAGGTGAAGTTTCAGATGTGTGATCCGAACCTCGACAGCTAGACCTTAAGTGTTCAGATGCACAATCCGAAAACTTCGGAGATCCATATGACCTAAACTTCGGGTCCCACGCACGAGGTTTTTTTCTCCGTGTAGAAGGTCGCCATTCTGCTTGCCTATTTTTTAGATATTTCAGATCGCTAGCAGCCTTTCCCACTACTTTCAGCTCAAACATGGTGCGTCTGGAATTCTAAATTTTTTTCATTGATATACTGATTTTCCTGATGTTTAAGGAAACACTCCCTTGTAAGAACCCCGGATTCTCTCTCGTTTAGTGCTAGATCCTCATGGAAAAAAGAATACTATCGACTTTTGTCACCTTTCGTCTGATTCTTGAAAGCCATGTCCACACGGAATTCAAATTTTATAAATAACTAGCGGGGTATGTCCCCTGACCGCTTTGCGGTCCATCCTCCTGAAGCGCTTCGCGATTTAAGCCTTATCCGTGAATCTACGATTTTACACAACTCAGAAAGATTCAATATCCGAGCTAAGAGAAAAGGAATCCTCGAATTTTATTTTCAGTATTCCGACAAATTCCCCAATTTTCCAGGATATTTTTCATTCCCGGATGAATCAATAGCCTCAGTTTTTCCAGGTCCTCAACCACGCTTCAAGAGCAATTTTTAAAATCCTGCCGTCATTCCAGGGATCAACAAGCGGTAAAAACATAGCACACATTTCAGATCAGGAGCATCAGAACGGAGAAGCAGAAACAGCACCGGTGGCAAGGCATGAATGATCGATTATCGATACTTCCCCACTTGAAGCTATGGAGAATAATCGATTCTTTGCGAACACCCTGTTTATCGATCTTCTTCCACGAGTATAAATGGCAGATCAATCGATACATCAGAAAGAACGGCCTTGTCTCCACGGGACGTTTTCATGGGATTTTTCCCAAGTTCGAATCGCAGGAATGAAACTTCTGGGATTTTTCCCAGTTACCGTCTCCACGGGACGAGGCTCTTACGATCCAGGGTCCTGCGACTAGTTTGCGCGGGAAGATAAATTAGATAAAGTCGAGTATTTAACCGGGATTAAAATAATAATTGCACTCAATTGACAATTAGACACATTATTTTAGCTAAACAAACATGAACAATGGAGTAATCAACAAAATATCGCACAATTCGTTTACACTTCTTCTTCTTCTCTCAGTGGGTCCTAAGGGTAAAAGGACCATACTTGGCACTATGGGAAAAATATTGATTAACTCAATATTTTTCCCAACTTCGTAAGTGGGATTTTTCCCGGGGGCAAATCTCGTGAAACGGCCCGTGGAGACAAGGCCTTCGCCACACTACTGAACGGCACACGCAGAAATACGTGGGATTAACTGTCGCACGAGGATCCCGGAACATAGCTTCAAGATGGGCGCGAAATGACCCGGCTCTCCGGGTCGAGGACCAGGCGGCCCGGTGCAGTGCGGCAAGCCTGGACAAGAATCAGACTGGTCGGCTGGCCGCTGCTGGGACGACTGGCCGGCCCAGACATCCTGATCATGAGTCACCTTGCGGATCACTTGTCTCTCATTGAGAGCGCGGAGCCGGAGCGGGACTCGCGGCTCAGGAGTCAGGATTCCGTCGGGATTCCCGTCGACCGTCGTCCCCATTCCAGATTCAGAAGCTCCGCGGGTGAGTCTGAGTGTGTCTCGGGAATCACTGGATGGAATTTTCACGAGGGAGTGGATGAGTACCTTCGTCGCGGCATCGCGCGCAGGGAAGTTCAATGACGCATGACTTTGACCTTTAAAGTTTTCGCGCTGGAGCGCCGTCATCCGCGGAATGATTATTACAATTTATAAACAAAGCGATGGTTGTTGAACACCGAATGTTGAGGGTCTGAAACTCCAAAAGGTCTCAATACACGATCAAATTCCCGAACCAATTACCATCAAAGTGTCGGGAGTCATGAGTCTTAAAATCATTAATTTGCTTTATTTTAAAATGAAAACTTGGCAGAAATGTTTCCTGTGGCAGGAAATGATGAAGGGTGGCACTCCATTCTGATAAGAATTTAACGGCCCATCAAATTTTGATTAAAGAGGACTATTGCATGATGACCATCAGTCATCAAGTGGTCTACTTTGATCAGAGTTGGTTCGGAATTTGATCGTGTATCCAGACCTGAAGGAATAGGGATTTTTCGGAAAAACGTCACAGTCTAACGTTAAGTCTTCAGAGAAAATCTTATTTTCATCCCAAAAACTTATTCTGAAAATATCCGCGTTTAACTCTGGGATAACCTATATTTGTTTCGATAGGAGTCAATGGATCTGTTGCACGTAAGAGATACAGCAAAATAAATATACTCTCCACGGGTAAAATCGCACTGAAATCCCGCTGGGCACGTCAAAAAAGTCTGAAATCCATTTTTCAGTGCGCAACCTGCGTAGTTTCTGACGCGCTTTTTCAAATTACCCGCGTCTCCGTGCATTTTTTCTCAGTCACCACCGATCAGGTTTGCACAGGCAGGGATCAGAAAATCTTATCTTACTACGCGAACGATTTCATTAACTTTTTCTATTTTATAATTTCAACTGTTTTCAAGTGTTCCCTGGTAAAAATTGGCGATAGGAGCTGTGTTTCAAAATACCGTAGGAATTCTTATAGCCGGCTAAAGAAGGCTACAGAAAATCATATAGCTGGCTGTAGAATGCGGAGAAAATCATACGGCCGGGCTATTACGAAGCGATTAAAAATTATTAAGCCGGGCTATAGTTCCTATTACACTTTATCGCCCGGCTGTTGCCTTTTTGCCATCGATTATAAAAGGCAATAAGATATTGTGTAAAGATTCATGTGCTTTGGAAATCATTAAGATTGATACGGAACCACATTAATATTAACAAAACACACATTATATTTTCCTTTGATACATATTTTTTTTCATCAATTAAAATGAGAATAATCCATACAGTGTGTGCAAACATTTCAGAATCATGGGTTGAAAAACGCTGACTCCGCCAGATTAAATATATTAGAGCCTAACACATAGCGGAGCGGCGACGCACTGGCGCCTACAAACCTAACAGAGATACTTCACGCATTGCGCAATGCGTGAAGTATCACTGTTAGGTTTGTAGGCGCCAATGCGAGGTTCGCGCTGGCTGCCCGCCTGCCGCGCCGCAGCGTGCCACGGCGCTTGAAGCAACTATTTCACACCAGAAGTATTGCACAGTATCATACGAAACTGAAGGCGCTCTAATATATTAGGAATGGCAAGCATCCGTCAAAAGTACAGAGCTTTTCTCGCAGAATAAACCAAGATACTACAGCCCAAAAACTCACCAAGTCCTAGCATCCGTAATTAGTGACGTTTAGCAAACACTTTATCGCCTGGCTGTTGCTTAGTCGCCATCGGCTATAAAAGGCTATAAGAGATTGTGTAGCCGGCTATAGAAGCTATTGGAAATCTTACAGCCGGCTGTAGGTCTATGGTATTTTGGAACACAGATTCTACTGCCAATTTTTACCAGGGTTTGCTTCCTTTTTCTTTCTGCACTTTGCAAAATTAAAATCATTGAATGAATCTTACGCGAGGAGAGTTTATGACAGGAGATTGTTTGTTTATTTAAGTTAGGTCTCTCTCCGGGCAAACCTGACCGCCGACCACCGAGAAAAACTTCCCGGATACGCGGTAAATTTGAAAAGTAGTGTTATAAACTACGCAGATTGCGCGCTAAGGAGTGGATTTCACGCTTTTTTGATGTGCCCAGCGTGATTTCCGAGCGAATTCGCATTTATTAGGCATATTCAGTTGGCTGTATCTCTTGCGCGCAACAGACTCATTGATCTAAAAACTAAAAAATTATCATCTTTGCATGTGAAGATTAATGGTCTTGTTGTTGATGATGCAGAATTGCAAAGCGCGGGAGGAAAAGACCGTGCTACCTCTAATCTGCCGTGCTAAGGAAGAACGCCGTATGAGCCTTCAGACGTTTCCAAATTTCCTTCGATAAAAACCGAATTTACTGGAAAAATTGTGAATATTTTTTTCCAAAATTTCCAGACAATTTCGTACGCAGTTTAATCTGAAATATCCGAAAATTTCAAAGAAAAATGTGCGTGAATGTCTTCAAAAATACATTTTTTATCACGGGAAACTTGGCAACTCATGAATGTTCATGCGACGTTCTTCCGTAGCACGGCAGCAATGCTGGCGTGCTAAGGAAGAACGCCGTATGAAAATTCGAGAGTTGCCAAATTTCCTTCGATAAAATGTTTATTTTTCGGGAAATTTATGAATATTTTTCCTTCAAATTTTCAGAATCTTTGTGTAAAATTGTGAACTAAATCATCTGAAAAATTAGGAGGAAAATATTCATAAATTTTCCAGGAAATTCGCATTTTATGAAAGGAAATTTGGCAACGCTTGAAGGCTCATACGGCTCGGTCGGATGCCCGACTGCTTATCCTTTATTTACTTATGTACTCGCGTGAAGTACGAACTGCATTCTGCAAAGGTCTAATCCTCGAGTCAATATTAGACTGACGTTTGGATTTGAATTTATCGATGTTCCCCAATTGCATCGTAAAATTCCACAATAACAAGCCGTGACGCACACTAACAGAGACAGAGGTCAACGCATTGGAAATGTTCCGGAATCATACGGGTTTTAGAGTCGATTTATGAACCACTAAACATTGCGTAGACTACCTGGGAAAGATTTTAAGGAAAAAAACAATACAAAATTGCCTCGCAAATCTCAGATTTTCCCTGACTGTCCAATCTAACATCTAAAACTTATGCAAGGTGTGAATTGAGGTAAGATAAATAAAAAGTCTTCAAGTTGAAAATCTTGCACACGTCGAACTGATGTGAAATAGAATAACGAAAGAGGGAGTTGAGGTGGCATTTTCTAAAAAATTGAGATACCAGCCATTTCGAGTAAACTCCTCGTGTGTTTACAATAAGTATGCCCTGAGAAGCATAATGCACTTGCTGGGAGAAAAAGTTGAACGCTAAAACTCTTTTCGTATCAATAGTCAGGTTTAAGTTCATATCAGTCGCACGCTTTCAATTTTTTCCTCCGAATCGTTTGCGTAAGTGAAAAATGAGGGAAAGACAACATTTTGGCCTTCAAGGATAGGTTCACTTGTTCTCAAACTCGTTTCTAGAGCATCAAACTAGGGTGACTCAAGGGTTCCGCGATTGGGAGGAAAAATAAAGTCAAATGAAATAAACAAAAGGCGAACAGCCAGGGGAAAAACACTAGCATGTTTGCATACAAATCAGCGAAAATTATTCACGAGAAAATGAAAGGTGAAAACAAGAGAAAAAAATGGTTTAAGTAGAATTTTATCACCGATCCCCTGTAACCTGTAACGAATACTGAAGCACGATACCTAACCGATTTAGCTGGTGTATGAGTTTTTCAATGGCGAAGCGTGAGTGATCGATCGATCATCGATATTTCCCCATTTGTAGCTGTGGTAAAGAATCGATTATCAAAGTGTTCGTTGCGAACACCCTATTTATCGATACTTTACCAAGGGTTTAAATGACAGATCAATCGATATATCGCAAAGCATGCCGCGACACTGATGGTGAGTTAGGATTCAAGATCCGTTCGGCGGTGGGACTAGAACGAAACCAGTTTCTCAATTAGCGACAGTGGCGTTGATACAAGTCCCCGACAGGAGGAAGAGAACGTGCGCTTTGGAAACTTAAAAAGGATTAGAAAAGAGGTTACACAATCTTCCTCGGATTCTGGTCCGCACGCGGCCTTCAAAAATCTGGCAAAAATCGATTTTTCATTCGCTAGGTCGACAACCGAACCGTAACCGTGCCGCCGCCGCGGATAAACTAGTTTTACTTGCAGGAAACTTGCGTTTATTTTTAAATTCTTGAAGGAATTTCGACCTCAAGTAATAAATGTCGTGGAGAGAAAACCGCACGTGCGGCGAGTCCGACATGGCACCAAAAATGGAGAGAAAAACGTTAAAATTTTGAGAAGGGAGACCGAGACGAACGAAAAATAAAAATTGAACGCAACTTCAACCAGAGCGTCCACAGATCGGAAAAATCCGGAAATAGTACTGATTTTCTGAGGGCGGTCTGGAAGCATTGAAAAAGAAGGAAATTCCGCAAAAAGGTCCGGAATTTTGAACTTCATGACACGCGTGTTCTTTTAAAACAGTCCGGGAAGTATGCAACCCCTTGCGCGTTGATTCATGGTGCCGTATTTTCCCGCTAAATCGTGATTTTCCAACCGGATTCAATCAGACTATCGATGGGTTGCGAATTTCTAGGCAACATAATTTTAGTCGTGATTTGCGTGTGAATTTCGAAATCTGTCGAATTTCGTCACGTAAAAGTACTGAATTTTTTTACTACTAAATTTGATGGGGACTACTGAAATAGTACTGCAAAATTTCTGATTTTTCGCTGACTAGTTTTTGTGAAGACCCTATTGAATGGAATTGCAAAAACTTTGATGATAACTTGACTCTGATAACTTTGATAGTTCATTTCGTCAGTATGATGTAAATGGAAAATGAGTTGAAATAAGATGTAACAATTCTCGATACTATTATCAACAAATATGCGTTTGAACGAACCGTGTTATTTTTGCTCTAAGAATCGCAATCACCATCAAAATGCGATCCTGTGACCAACGCGACGAGAGACAAAGAGAGACTCTCAACTGGTATCTTGGCCATAGTGGAAGTTTTTACTTTCGGGGCTTTACCATTTAACTGTTGACCTACTAGGTGCATAGTTAACAACGTGTTGAGTATTTTGTTTTGGAAACAAACCGAAGTTTGGTAAACTTGTTTGGCTCATTACGTCATCCGAAGCTTAGCACTCACCTAGTGGGTAGATCAACGCCCGAAAATAGGAAGATGGCAGTTCTGACGTGCTAAAGAGGAACACCATATGAGCTTTGAGATGTTGCCAAATTTTCGTCGATTATGTACGAATTTACAAGGAAATTTGTCGATATTTGTTTTATAAACATTTTCAAATGATTAAGTCCGCAGTTTGATCTGAAATATCTGAAAATTTCTAGGGAAAGTATGCATAACTTTTCTTAAAAATAAATATTCTATCCCCGAACATTAGGCAATGCCAGGTGGCTTACACGGTGTTCTTCCTCAGCACGGCAGTATTGCTGCATCATAGTGGATCAGATTCGCTGGTCAAAGCATTATTATTTGACGCTCTATTCTCGTAGATCAGCTAAAAATAGTAAGATCCGTCCGAACAGCAACTGCCTGCGTTCAACATTAACCGAGATATCGAATTTTGAAAAATCCGTTTAAGACGTTATTCACCGCAATAGTGACATCCTCGGTTTCTTCCACCTTGCTTTCATCAATCTGTGAGACACTGATTGTGAGACACCCATTTGCACTGGTTACTCACCGTGAAACTCGGATGAAACCAAGGGTGTCACCACCGGCGGTAGATGACTTCATGAACCGAATTTGTCGAAGTGCGATATCTGGGTTAATATTAAATGTAGGAAGTTGCTGTTTGGACAGATCTTATTATTTTTAGCTAATCTACAAGGATCAAGCATTAAAACACCATTGTATGACCAGCGCAACTGACCCATTGGTCATAAGAAAGTGTTAAAGTCCAGAGAGAATCAGTTAGGTTGGGATGGTTAGGTTAGGTTAGGATGATTAGGTTAGGTTAGGTTAGGTTAGGTTAGGATGGTTAGGTGGGGTTAGGTTAGGTTAGGTAGTTAGTTTAGGTTAGGAGAGGGCATCTTTTGGTCTTGAGTACAACAGACCCATTTGTCCAATTTCTACCAAAGTCGACCCCAATCTGCGCAACCAAACTTGAGAATAAGAGGCGGTACCTACCATGGTTCACGTCATCGGAGGACAGATAATTCTCGTCGGAGGACTCGCTGAGGGAGCGCGCGACGTAGTCACTACATTCGGAGGCGGCCGAAGCGGAACCGGAACCGGAAACGGGGACGTTGATGGCGGAAACGTAGTCGGAACCGGACGCGACGGACCCGCCGTCCACGGAGCCCGACCCGGACCCCGACTGGGGCGTCCCTGCGGTCACCGTTATCACCGGCGGCACCCGGGTGATGTCATCTATCCCTCCCTCGGGGAGCTTCGCGTCTTCGGGGGTGTTTCCTTCGGGAGTGTTCGTGGGGAGGGTTTCGTCGCGCGAGGTGGAGCCGCTCGCTCTGTCCTCTGCGGTTTTGGGGGTTTCGAACCCGGTCAGTCTTTTCAGGAAGTTGAACATTTTTTTCGGCTTCAGAGCTTTTTTGGTCCGTTTCCACTTTTTTGAGCTTTTCATCGAGGCGACGTCACGTACTCCGGATCGAGCCCGGGTTTGGCCCGGTGAGATGCTTAGCGTGCCGGATCACTTCGAAACAGATAATGGGTGGGTTAGTGGAGACGGTATACGGGGTGTCTCGAAGTTAAACGAGAATACACCGAAAAAAGAGTGATGCTGATTTAACATTCCGGATGTAAAAAAGTGTGCGAGAATTCACAAAACGCTGATTTAACAGCCACAACAGTTCCTAAAATAGCAATGTCAAGATGTAAAACTAGCTGCTGTGGAGGTTAATTCAGCGTTTTGTGAGGTCTTGCACACTTTTCATATCCAAAATGTTAAATCAGCATCCTTTTTTTTCGGTGTATTTACAGAATCTGTTTTTTTTCTTAATTGTGACGGTGTTGTTAATAAACTGCCAGAAAATTGCCTTTCATAGGTTCTTTTGCACGCTGAACAGATTTCTGACCTCAAACTGAAATTATGCTTTTAGAGGGGTTTGAAAAGAGGGGCTGTGCATCTAGAGGGGAGGGAGACTTTTTTGGGAAAACGTTATATTGAACAGAAAAGGCTTATTTTGATACCTAAAATAGATTCTGAAAAATTCGCGTTTCGCTTCAGGGCATCCTGTAAAATTTCTACGTTGGCTCCTTAAAGTTTGAGTTACAGCCTAAATTAAACGTAGTATGGAACACGTTAAAGACCACTTATTTCTCCGAGGGAATCAATGGCAGATGACGTCGTTTCTGACAAAACAGTACGTTCCTTTCTTCCAAACTCGGATTGAAAAATCTCCGATATATTCAAAACATACTTAGCATGAGCTGTTTTAAAATTAGATATTCTAAGCGTGCGTAAAGGATATCTCACCGATTCCCGGTCTAAAATGTAAATATAAGCCACATTTCTTTCATCATTCAGTTAATTCATCTTAACTTTCTCAGAGCCAAGAAGAAAATATTGATTCCATCGAGATTAAGCGTAGATGGTTCTACATTAGGATACCCTATTTTCATTCATTTGCGGTAAGCTACTTTATAAATAAATCAGACACGGCAATCAGTTCCGATTAAACCTGGATTTGCTCGGACAAATCCTCTCCAGAATGTGCTGCACGTTAGATCCGTTTCGTTGGCAGCGTTTACTCCTGCGCTGAGTTAATCTTTGGCTTTTCCAGAGTTCCTGGAGCAACGCAACTCTTACATCGTGTGACTCATATGCGAGTCAGTCTAACTGACTTTAAAATGTCCACAGCAGAATATCTGAAGAAAACTTTTCGGGATTTATACAGTATTTATTCGGTTCGGTGATCTTGTGGTACATTTCCGCGATAGTAAAACAGATTAAGTATCCGCATTAGGGAAGAAATACGGTATGCTATACGGTGAACTCCCAAACCACGTACCATGGTATACGACGTTGCAGACTTCCTGTCATTCTTAATTTTTTCAATGGAAAACCACCCGAAGTCAATTTTTAAAAACGTCGGTGGTTTTTTTTCTCTGCGCGAAGACAATTCTGAGAAAACTGCAAGGAATAATTTTGATTTTTTCTCCTTTGAAAAAATAAAACAAGAGCGGAGATACGTGGTTTGGAAGTTTCGCCGTCAATATACTATTTCGCCATGATTTAAAGTCGAGAATATCAGAATAAAAATAATTTGACTACATTCTCCAAAACGGAATTATTAATTCAGAATCATTTATAAAACATCATTCTGCATGGTGAATCTAACGGCACTTACACTGTTTCTAAAATGAGCACGAAATAATAGTCCCTTATTGCAAAATGCAGCCAAAAATAGAATTATGACAAGATCCTCTGAATTTCCGTAAATCTTAGGTATTTTTGAGCCCACCTCAAAATCAGCGCACTCCCCTGGGTTTTCGGATCCCCCCTCTCCCCGATTATCTTCGGATTTTTCCGGGTCTTTGAAACTTTCCTGGCATTTTCCTGTTTTGAAGATTTTTACAGGTAACAGACGAGTAGCCTCGTCTCCAAATGCAAATCAAACCTATGTACAATGTCAGTCCTTGCCTCGGGAGATGGAAGGGGGGGTTTCCAGGTCCCTTTAATTCCCGGAAAACCATGGCTTCGAGCTATGCAAACTAACATGACCCGGACCGCAGCTTTGCATCAAGTGTGAATTAACGACAGCAGTAAAACCAATGACATTTTCCTAGCTAGGTACGAAAACGAGTTTGAAACCTTCGAATCCGTAGCATTTCGACGTCGACTCGAGGGGAAAACTCCTTTCTAAAAAAACAAGTTCAACGCAGAATGCAAATAATCTGTTTAACGGTGGAAAACTAGTTCCACTCCACCGCCAGACGGAAAAAAATCCACTTCGGCGGAAAAAGGGAGACAGGTTACGTTTTGCCCTTGCATGGCCAGGAACGTAGTTTGCTCGACGTTCAACGGCATTTTGATCTTTAAAGGGTAAGAGGAGCTCAAAAAATTGTTTTTGTGGGATTTTCTCGAAATAATGCTGCACTCTTCAACAAAGGCGTGAATGCAGGAGAAGTAGTGGATGGCAAAAATTTTTATTAGACGTTAAGGTTGTCAGGTTGTGTAATATGATGTTTGAAATTGAGAAAAGTGCTGATTTTTCAGCACTATTGCAGTGGCAATTTTGCAAGTTGGCAACACTATTTTCCTCCATTTTTAAGTCCATTAAAAATATCGATTTTAGGTGAGGCAAGCTGCCTTACCAAGAATCGATGGTTTTACATACGTTTAGATGGAGAGAAAACAATGTTGCCAACTTTCAATAATCACTACTGTTATCTGGCGAGGGTGGTAAATATCTAACCGATTTTTGGCGCGTATACGTAGTATACCGCCTTTGCGATCGTTTCGACCCCCCCCTCGATACAATAACCGAGTCCCCTAGTTCCTTACCGAAAAGTGACTACCGCGAACTTCTGAGATTTTCCAAAGCGTGTAAAAAGTTTACTAATCCGTCAATAATAATGATTAAAATTTGTTTCTCATTCTGGGGCTCGCTAGTTTATGTGTAATGAATAC
>NW_017547323.1:1239093-1312896 GCF_001854935.1 Bemisia tabaci
GGGGGGGGGGGGTCCAGGTCCCTTTAATTCCCGGAAAACCATGGCTTCGAGCGATGCAAAGTAACATGACCCGGACCGCGGCTTTGCATCAAGTGTGAATTAACGACAGCAGTAAAACCAATGACATTTTCCTAGCTACGAAAACGAGTTTGAAACCTTCGAATCCGTAGCATTTCGACGTCGACTCGAGGGGAAAACTCCTTTCTAAAAAACAAGTTCAACGCAGAATGCAAATAATCTGTTTAACGGTGGAAAACTAGTTCCACTCCACCGCCAGACGGAAAAAAATCCACTTCGGCGGAAAAAGGGAGGCAGGTTACGTTTTGCCCTTGCATGGCCAGGAACGTAGTTTGCTCGACGTTCAACGGCATTTTGATCTTTAAAGGAGCTCAAAAATTGTTTTTGTGGGATTTTCTCGAAATAATGCTGCACTCTTCAACAAAGGCGTGAATGCAGAAGAAGTAGTGGATGGCAAAATTTGTTATTAGACGTCAAGGTTGCTAGGTTGTGTGATATGATGTTTGAAATGGAGGAAAGTGCTGATTTTTTAGGACTATTTGGTAGTGGCAATTTCGCAAGTTGGCAACACTATTTCCCTCCACTTTTAAATCCATTAAAAATATCGATTTTAGGTGAGGCAAGCTGCCTTACCAAGAATCGATGGTTTTACATACGTTTAGATGGAGAGAAAACAGTGTTGCCAATAACTTTCAAGAATCACTGCTGCTATCTGGCAAGGGTGGTAAATATCTAACCGAAATTAAAATAACTCTCGTTCTTTTTTTTTAAAGAAAAGAACGCAGAAGTTGCGAGCTGCATTCAACACTTGACAAGATTTTACACCCATGGAAATTTTTTTTGTTGGAAGATCGTTGTGTCTGCATTTGCAGGGAAAAGTTTAGAAGGGATGGTAAACGAAAAATAGTGGAAAATGGCAGTTTAAAAAGACGAGAAAAGTAGATGATTAGTTACCCAAGGAATCAAGGATGTTAAAACTTACAAGGAAGTGAAAAACTTCAGAGATTTAAAAAATTGTTCATTCGAGAACAGTATTTTACTAATCGATCGGGCTTTGTCTGTATTTCCATTTGAAACCTAGATTTTGATTTTCCGTGAATTTTTGCTTCCATTACATTTGCGTTCCTTCTTGCTTCACGTGCGTAAATTATATTAGAAGTTAGAATTCGCGGAAAAAATAAATTTAAAAAAAAAATATTTTTCTCTTTACGGGATAAGTATATCATTCAACAGCTCAGCATTATGCTATGTAAATTTCCATGCAGTTTTGTTTGGGACACTCTCAATTCATCTCTGAGAAAAGGTGATGGTTCATGACTGCAGTGTGTGAAGTTTCCTTCTAAGCATGGTCAGCCGACAAGATGACGAATGCGCATTCATTATTCCCTTTTCTCAAACACCGAAAGCGAAGACTCGCATCCCATCATTACGAATATTGCGTTAAATCGGTTGAAGACGCGGAAGGAAGGATGGCCAATTTTAATACATGCAGCTATCGAAGACAAAAATACCCGCCTTTTTTCCCCGACCCAGAAAATGATCCAAGTGCAATGGAACGAAGTTTGCCAAAATAAGCTTAACTACGCATCAATTGCTGCCTAATTTTCTCTTAAGTTTAATTTTTTAAGAATATAAACAAGCAACACTCTGACTTGAAGTTTTACAAAAAAACTCTTCACGATTGATGAAAAATTCACGAAAAGTCTCAAAGAATTCATAATTTACTTGCCTTTAAAAAAAATCAGACGAAACTAGGCAACGCGAAATGCAATTAGGCTGATTTTTTTTAAAGCCATCCACTTTGACTTCAATTTGCAATAAGCTCATATATGCATCAGGTAACTGCTAGCACACACGTTGCTTCTAAAATGAGCTGGAAATTATTGCAGTTCCTTATTGCAAAAAGCAGTCCAGTTATTAAAAATGTATTTTCCTGGCGCCGAACTATCTTCTGAGCACATAATACACGGAGAAAAAAACCTCGTGCGTGGGACCCGAAGTTTAGGTCATATAGATCCTTGACGTTTTCGGATTGAGCATTTGAACACTTTAGGTCTAGCTGTCGAGGTTCGGATCACACATCTGAAACTCCAGTTCTTACATCTGAAGTACTTCAGATGTGAGAACCGAAGTTTTTCGGATGTGAGAACCGAAGTTGTTCGGATTTGAAAACCGAAGTACTTCAGATGTAAGAACTGAAATTTCAGATGTGTGGTCCAAACCTCAGCAGCTGAACCTAAAGTGTTCAGATGCTCAATCCGAAAACTTCAGAGATCCATATGACCTAAACCTCGGGTCCCACGCACGAAGTTTTTTTCTCCGTGCACGAGCGACTACCAAATTTCTGAACCTCTTTCTTGTATTTAAGACGCAAATGATCAGGTATAAAAAACAAATATGACCGTGAGGTTCTATCTCGACTGAGTATTTTTTACATCCAAGCGCATACCTCAGTCTGGACAAAAAAATTGGTTGGTGACTCAACTCTCGTAGGTCATGTGAAATTTACAAATGAATGAATGCAATACCGAGATGCAAAATCGCAGAGAAAAAAATTGAATGTTTACTGATGACTAAACTGTTCGAGTACGTCTTTTCCTCTATACCGCTTTACTTAAACGCCCGCCACGAAAACGTCGCAAAGCCACGTTTCTTCTTTTCTTATTTTTTTTCTTCTTCTTAAAAAAAAATAAAAGAATAATCAATAATACATTTTTATTTAATTTATCGACTGCATATGATTAAGTAAATTATTCTTCAATAATCTATGATCATTTTTATAATTGCTGAATTCAAATGAAATTTAATTATAACTATGCTAACTGTCCACAATTCCAGAAGAATAATTTGGAAGTTTCAAAGCCTATTGTAAAAAAAAAACACATTGTTTTCTTAGCAAAAGCTGGTTTTTCATCTATACCAAAAAATTTTATATTAAGAGCGACGTGGGATACAATAAAAAAATACGGGCCGAGATCAATGCTCTTCACAAGGTCTCAGGTCTGAGCCCGGCATTATGGAAGAATGCAATGGTGTAAGAAAATAGCTATTTTTCGATGTGAGGCAGCTTAAAATCTTTGCTACGTCTTCTTTGTTTGATGGTAAGTGCGTCATGAAAATCTATGTCATGAAAAACGAGAGAGATTTTCTTGTTAAAAATGGAATCCTTTTCTGCGATGCATACAAACAGAGGAGCGAAAGTTCAAGAGACTGTTTCTTTCATTTGACCGTAAAAAAAAGATAGGAAAAAAACTGGGTATTTGGGATTTATTTTTAATTTTTCTTCCTACCCGCGAGTAATTCCTAAATTTATTCCAATTGATCCTGGGTTAAAGAGTTAAGAATACTCACAATCGAGACAGCTGAGTACTTAAACTATCTCACCATAAGAATCCGGCATGATACAAACAGTTCCTTCGCGCTACTTAAAGAAATCCACTTTTTTCAAAAATTTACTTCGATAAAAAAAAAAAATCAATCACCTTCAGAGAGAAATTAAAAAATCGCGATAGGTTGTATGAAATAGATCAAAAAAATCACTGGCACGCGTTTCTTCGACCCAGAAACGGCTTTTCGGGCCGACACTTGGTACCTTCACCGCACTATAGGTAACTTCACCCAATATTTCTTTTTTTTTAAAAAAAAAAGAATATATATAAATAAAAAAAATCGAAGCTGTAACAAAGAAAACTTGAGGTACCTCGGCAAGAATCGAGAGAAAATCGTCGAAGCGGCGGCCACCGCTAACCCGCTCGAAACACTGGAAAAAGGAGAAAGGCGCGCGATAAGGGCGTCGGGGAAAAACAACAGCGATGAAAAAAGAACAATGGTGGAGGGGGCAGCAAAATCAGCGACCGTTGGGGATCGACCACGACGCGTCGATTCGCGAGGGAAAGAGCGAAAAATCCAAATCCACCACCGCGCGAATCCAACTCCCCCGCAGCGGCGAGAAAACTCGAAAGACAACCCGACGCGACGCGTAACCCCTTGACACGCGGCTCGACGCTTGAGTAATCGCGCAAAAAAAAAATCGAATTTTCATTCTCGCGCGGGAGGGGGGCGTGGCCCNGGGGGGGGGGGGGTCGCGGGGAAAAATTGGGTGGCTGAAATTGCGGACTATCCGGTTTGGGCAAGAGGTGAACCGGAGGGTCGACCGATCCGATCGGCATTGATAAACCAGATCTGCAGGCTCGCGGTAGTCGCGGATAGAGCCGAGCGGCGCGGCGGCCTAGCCACCTCTACGCGGCTCCATTCCCAAGTGACTGAAAAAAAACGGAGTTTTTGCCCGTGTCGCGGCCTAGGTTCTGACACCTGACAATGACCGCGCCGAGACGAAGTGCCCTCGTTTCTCGACGGCCGAAACCGTGACGGGGTCGACTTTTTCGAAATTTGGCGCGGACTTCTAAAAATATACTGAAAATTAACCATATTTTAGGACTCACTTGCATGTTTTTTGTGTGGGGGCAGGGAGAGGGAGGTTACATTTGAACGCGTTATGATGGTTCTACCCTCAATTGGATTACACTTTGCAAAAAGGAACCACTATCTGTGGCTATACTATATCCCATAAAAGCACATATCTGCATAGGGAAACCAATGGCATGTATGTTGTTTCTAAAATGGGCCAGAAATAGTGGTTCCTTATTGCAAAACGTAATTCAATTGGTATACACTTTGCAATTCGGAACTACAGTTTCTAATACGGTTCAGAAACAACGTACGTGCAATCAGTTTTCCTCAGTACATAAATGTTTTTACGGATAAGCCAGAATTTGTGGTTCCTAATCGCAAAATATAGTCCAATTAATCCCCCCTAAGTGCAAGTGAGTCCTAAAACATTGTTAATGTTTTAATTTTTCTTGTGCTGACTCTCGAAAAATGTGCTGAAAAATTGCACGGGAATGGAGTTTCCCAGTAAAATTGGAATTTTGGCGTCTTTCTGGAGGTCGAATAGACCGCGATGAGCAGAAAGGAACCAAGTCACATCAGCTATTGTCAAATTAACTGGGCAATATAATTTTGTACATGAAAACGATTGTGTGGATTTTTGTGCAAACAGTAAATTTTCTGCATAATGCGCGGCAAATTCCATGATTTTTTTCTCAAAAGAATCCGCACGGGCGTTCTCTTGTAAAGAATCGAATTGCCAAGTAAAATTGCTGGCCCATCGCGGACCCGATTTTTACCTGGAACCCGGCTCCACAAAAAATTCCCTGACTTTTCCCTGATTTTCCCGGTCGAGGTGCACTCCCTTACTTTCCCCAATGGACCACTAGACAGGGTACGAATTTTAGCATTCTAATACATATTTCTGAACCAAAATTTCACGTAGAATACGATACGCGCAATAGAAGTTACTGAAACCAACTCTTAGCGAAGATATTAACGTTTTTATTTCACATCAGTTACGAGGAATTTGAACTGGCCGCTCACAAGAAACTCAAAGCTCTACGTGAGTCAAATCGCCCACTACAATGGTTTCAACAAGCTTCTCAATCGAGCAATGCTCATTTCCCACCATGTGTTGTTCAAACTATAAGCAATTTGCTATAGCTGAGCCAAAGCGTCAAGACTGAGGTTGCCAGATTTTTATGTCGCTGAGACGTTTATGATAACGTTTAGCGCGCGATGTGAATCACGTAGAGCATTGAGTTTTCATGAGTGCGTGGTTTGAATTCACGCATCAAGAATCATTAAATACCTTTGTAAGGTGTTAATTTCGGTAATTTTCGTTGTGCGTATCGAGTTCTACGTGAAATTTTGATTAGGAAACATGTATCAGAATGCTGAAATTCGTACCATGTCTAGTGGTCCATTTCTCCGGTTGCTAGCCACCCTGTACAGAGCCGTAAAACAGTCAAATTGTACAAATTTTTAGGGAAAGGAGGGTTTTTTAAATGGGATGGTCATTTTAAAAAAATGGGAAAGCTAAGAACTTTCTGCACCCCCAAGAGCATCACTCATCAATCATCGAAGGATGATCATTCATGCTGATCCCCGAGAAACGGAAAAGTGGGGTCTTGCGAATTTTTTCTCCAATAATTGATTAATTTTTTAGGTGGCTCTGATTTCCGACGATCAGCGAAACGCGGCGCGGCGCTACCATACCGAAAGCGAAAGCCGGTTACACTGATGAGTCCGATCCTCGGTGGTTTGGTGGACAACCGGACCTGAGACATGAACGCGTGCGAGCCACGAAATGAGTGACCTTCCTTCCGGTCTCTGCGCGCCATGTTGTCGAACTTTTGGCTGCAAATGTGCTACTACAAAAAACGAGCGGGAAAAGCTCTTATACGTTCGTGTTAGAGCAGCGCTCAGCTGTTTTCTGAGTAGGCGCGTTTTCAATGTGCTGGTTACACGCTCAAACTATCAATTTCCGATCAAATGGTGACTGGTACGCACTATCTACCATCAAATTTCTGCGGCCTGCAAAAATTTGATGGTAGATGATGGAGCTGTGGGGCTCATCCTTCATCTGATTTCCACACAACCGTGCTTATTTCATGCTTATTTCAATCACCACGCTGTTTTAATTAATTTTACTCATCAATTTAGATAACACTCGACCGCCATCTTGGTCATCATTTTGATCGGAATTTGACGGAAATTTGAGCGTGTAACCAGGCCATAAGTTCCCCGAAGAAAATGAGCAACGTTGAGTGAGAGAACTCGCCTCACCAAAGTTTCAACGATCAATTTTGAGAAAAGCACACTAACGTTAAAAAAAATAGAATATAGAAATACTATTATCGTCCTTCGCTCTTTGATAACAGAGGTATTAAATAAGGTATGACAGATATTCAATTTTTGGGGGGAAAGGTCTCCGCTATTTCTGCCGAAAACTGATGATGAGTCCGTACCGTTGGTTACAAAATCGTATTTTAATGCTTGATTCTTGTATATTAGCTGAAAATAATAAGCGGAATAATCAAATTCGCGGAAGAATCATTTCGATGTTTCTACGGAAAATTCTATCTATTTTATTCTAGGTCACAAGAATCAATATTTTGATGAATATTTTCCACAATAAGAAAAATAAAAAGGTCAGCGCTTCTTGCAATTGGTCATTCTTAGAAACAGAACGAGGTACTGCGGTACCTCGCCGCTGGACTTCGCGACGTGAATGATGACGGCGCCTTGATACAACTATTCGTGCTTAGAGGATGTCCGGGTTGCATACCTAAAAAATGAGGGCACTTTGCCTTAGTAGCCCTCGCTTCGCTGGCTGCGCAGTTCAACGAATCTGACTAGAAGTTATTCTGAAGAACAGAGGAGCTTTTTCAGAGTAAATGCTACGTAGGATAGCTATTAAGGGCCGCCATCGAATCATGACGTCGGAATCGTTAAAAATTAAGGAGAGCTCACTCTGGAGAAGCAGTGCGTCCAAACTGCTGCTCCAGAATTTTTAACAACTTCCGGATTTCGCCACGTACACAGCGGACGAGTGCTCGATGTAGTCAAATATTAAAGTACTACGGATACTAGAAAAAATTAACAGTCTAAATCTCCGACTACAGACGTTCACTATTGTTTCTAAACAAACACTGGAAAAAAACATATTAGATCTAAAAATTTGTTGTTCGAAACGTCGAAGCCATTCTAAGAGCAAATAAAGGTTACCGAAAAAATTTTCCCTGAAATTTCCCGGTAATCCCTGACTGAGGCAACCCTGAAATAAACGACTCTCGATTTGATCCCCGTAAATTACGTCCGATTCCAAGAGGCGAAGCATGGTTCCGCGTTAGGAGCGGGCAGTCAACTTCAACTTGGAGCTTTTGTAACGTAACGTCGCCGCTGCGTCGCGGCGCGCTGTCAGCTGAGCGCAAGGTCACGCCAGGCGTCGATTCGACAATAATATGACCTTTCGGTGGTCAAAGCCTCACCGGGTCGAACGGCGGGCGATGCAGACGCGAAAAAGATGCTGCTCCGGCGAAATGCGCCGCCACCGTTCCGTTTCCCGATGATGTAAGATCGACACAAAACGCGCTTGCGAAATCGCTCACCCGGAAAGCAAACTCGGTTCGAGATTAATCGGTAAAACAAAAATAAATAAAAGGCTCAACTTGGAAACTACGTGGATGACAACATTTTTTGCAATTGAAAGGTTCAAATTTTATAAAAAAAATTTCCGAAAATAAGCGACGTTCATGATTCTAATGGAGAATTTGCAAGGAAAGTATTTATTGCTCAGTCTAGAAATGCATATAGCGCTGATTTCGTGGTATTTTCTACAGTGTTTATCTGACATGGGAATTAGTGAAAAAGTAGTTGTAAAAATGAGAAAATGCACCGCTTAGTGACGTCATCTGGCGGCATTTCCCATTTGGACGTATTTCTGCCAAACATAACTATGTGCATTGAGACATGAGCCCCATAGAATATATGCATAACAGGGTTCACGTCGTAATGCATATAGTTCCGTTTGACATGAGTTCGTCCATTTAAACACACGTATTTCAGTGTCATATCTTCTGTAATAATTGTTCAATTTATGACTGATAATGAGTAATGACTGCAAAGATTAGGATGAAAAAGGGACTCTGTAAAGGTAAAATTTTAAGGCAAGATTGTAAGCCTTTAACTGAGAAGAACTTCTTCTGAACACATTACGAGAACCATGCGTGAAAAACGCTCAAATGGACACAGCATTTTGCATAATTTTCGAGTAACATTTCTTCGTCCTTCAAACACGTCCGTGGTCGATCGAGAATAGCGGACAATGTAAGGGGAGCGATGATAAATAAAAACTGCTCGACCTGCCGACGAGATTGTACATAGTGCTAACGGCAACAAGTGTGATAACCTTTCGTTAAAATAAACCCACCTCGCCGTTTCGCACAACCGACGTCACGGATCAAATTAACGATGCTATATTCGATCTGACGATTTCCTGATAACATCCGACACGCTTGCAAACAAGGCTCCACGCTTCTCGAGCAGTCAAATGCGGGGTCAACTTTGAGGAAGCCGTTTGGCGAATCGTGTCTCAAAAGCTATGATTCTACGATCAAAATAGGAGCTCAAAATGAGTGCTCGGGGTAAATATGGAACAAGGGAGCTATACCAGATTTGAATTTGGGAGCTCAACACAATTGAGTGTCGAGTGTTGCAATTGTTGCATAGCTCGAGAGAAGAAGGCGCTTCTCTTTTTTAATCAACGCCCATCGATGGAATATCGAAGAATAGTGAAACCCGCAGAACAGATCGCAATGTTCGTTCGGTAGTAATGTATAAAATGTAATGCCCTGCAATTCATATTGCACTTATTTTAAGCTCCGGTTTCGATCGTGGGACAGTTGCTCATCAAAATCTATAAAAAACGGGGGTCAAAATCAAAATGAAGGGCAAACTGTAGATTCAGAGATTGATTCGGGGGAAAAGAAAGATACAATTTTTAAAGAAAAAACAAAAATGGGAAGAGTTAATAACTGACAGGGAATTATTGAGGTTTCCTTCCTTCGAAAAGAGCGCAATTTTATTTTCATGTGAGTTCTGAATAGCTCGTGGGTTTCAGCGTGACAAGACTCTTCTTAAATTTTAGCAACTTTTTTATTGACAACGATTAAGGGTGATTATGGTGCCATTAGGACCTGACATTAATTAATTGCAACGCAGCCATTCCTCAGACACCCCCCCCCCCNGGAATAGCGGCATCGATTTCCTTCTGAATAGTTGAAGACCATTTCTTGTTGAAGGAACAAGCAAAATCTCCGGTATTTCCAGAAAGATTATATATAGGCTGAGCCATGATTGTGATTTAGACTGCATTTTGGAATTTGGAACTATAAAACCTGGCTCCTCTGGAAAAACACGTGTGCGTATAGGGAAACTAATGGCACATACGTTGTTTTTAAACCGGGCTAGAATTTATAGTTCCAAATTACAAAATGTGGTTAATTTAGAACTAAATGACTTTTTGAATGAATCTTTCTCTACAGTGTTTAAGATATCATCAATGCGTTGTTACTCATTCAAGCATTTTTTCTTTGGTTCAAATTGGCAAGTTGCACCCACCTGGCAAAGCAATAGTGTGGTAACATTCCCACATTATTGCGAGGGTAATGTCAATAATACATTTTACATTGTGATAACGCTGGGAAAATTTTAATAAATAACAATATCGCTGAAAGATGTTTTGTTCTCTAATCTATCTTTACAATGTTTGTCACACAAACTAAGATCGATTATTTCAAGCCAAATCTATGTGACCGAGCGAGCGGTTGTTCAAAAATGAAATTTATCTCGATTTAAGGGCACAAAATTATCAGGCAATTGTAACTACAAAATTGTTCAAAAACGAATCGCTCAAAAATTGAAACGACGCACATTTTAGACATTTAGAAACGCATTTTCTTCTTTTTCTCACAGAGGAAAACATAATTATTAAGTTATATGATCAGTATACATAATCTTTTCGGCCGAATTTTCAACATCTGTCGATACGAGTGAAAGGAAATTCACAAAAAAATCCGAACACTTGGCTGAGTGAACTGATTGAGGAATGGGGACCTTTTAAAATGCTGATAACGAGATGAATATACAAATACATGCCATCATTTAATCAACAATATTGCTACAATGTTTTCAAAGCATTGCGGCGTTGATTTTGTTAGAACATTCCCGCGAAGCCTACATTGAGAGAATCCCGGTAAAAATACCAATTTTCCCAATAGCTACCTATCATCAGGGATTCTCGGTAATCTTGCCGTGTTCCCATTCAAATAAATTGACCTTTATTAAAAAAAAAACGGAGCACGGTAAAATCAAAAGTGGCAATATTACCAAGAGCGCGGTATAATTAACTGTAAAAGAGTGTAAAAATAACAGAAAAATTTGGTAAAATTATCGAGAACACTGCAAAATTACCGCCAGACGGTAAATTTACCGAGGATTCCTGATGACCGGTTTCTACCGGCAAAATAAGTAATTTCCCGGTTTTTTCTCTCCTCGGTGCATTTGCAGGGTGAGTATGCAAACGGGCACAGAATGAATTATTCCCAACAGAATGAAACCACTTACTGATTCAATCAAAGTTCCGGAAACACAATATCCCACTAAAAAATCCGAGGATTTGACATTGGGAGCTGAGTTAGAAAATCGCAAAAATCTCGATTCGGAACCGGGAACGACTGAAATCCGTCACAACGAAATCCGAAAATCGGGTTCAGAGGGAACGCGGCGGGGCCCGGGTGTTTTTTTTTTTCGTTTTTCGGGAAAATCGGGTGGGCGAGAGCGAGAAACCGTCCGCGCGTAAACAGAGCACAAACTGAGTGGAAAAGGAAGGTCCGCGGGTGAAGATGGAATTATTTACATTTTCGTGGACGGATGACCGCTTTGCTCTTCACCTCCGCAAAGGTCGCCGCGGATTTTGCTGTAGGTCATAAAACACGCTAATCGGCGATCGGCAGCCACCCCCCCCCCCCTTCCCGAGCGAATAAAATACTGATTAGGGCTTTGCACTCGAGATTTTGCGTCTGCCTCGTCGAGAAAAAAAGTCGCGCTCTGCGTTGAAAACAACGGGAACCAGGGACGGATCACCACTCTCCCCTCCGCACCGCTGCCGTGCTAAGGAAGGAACGCCGTATGAGCCTGCAGGCGTTGCCAAATTTCCTTTGGTAAATCACGAATTTTAGGGGAAATTTGTGGATATATTTCCTCCAATTTTTCAGATAGTTTTGTTCGCGATTTCACCTGAAGTTCCTGAAAATTCCGGGGAAAAATATTCATAGCTTTCCTGAAAAATAAACATTTTATCAGCGGAAATTTGGCAACTCTCGAATGTTCATACGGCGTTTTTCCTTAGCGCGACAGACCGGCAGGGCGATTATTGAACTTCATAGACAAAGCTACAGATAGAGAAGCCAAAAGGGATCCGTAGGGATCCTATCGGAGGAAGCGGATGGTTACAAAGGATCGCATTAGATAGTGGTTCGATGTGTCGTTTGGTTCAAAATAACAGAACATAACCTCAAACAATTTTAGGATTTAAATTGGAAAAGCTGAAAATGAGAAAATTCCATCAATTCACTTAACATTGCCATTTTGTACTCATAAGAATAAAAAATCTATGACGAAAAACCCGTTACATCAGATTTCTAAATTGACTTTTGAGGCTATGTTTACATGTTGAACCAATCGATATCGATACAATCTCACCTGTTTGATGTATCGAATACGATCTGGACGAAGGAGGTAGGTAATAGACTAACTAAAGGCAGCCCACGACAGACCCTATAATTAGTCCATCATCATCCCCTTAGTCCATGAAAACCACCTGTTTCAACCAGTAGGATCGCTCCGTACGCCCTGTGTCTTTTTTGTCTATAGATTTGGCTTGGAGTGGGAAACGTCTTCAGAATCGTCACAAAATTTTGGAAATGAAATTCCCTGACGAATTTTGATGAAATTCCCTGACGTTTGACGATTTACGAGATGGTTAAAAATTGCCACTTCCAAAGCTCAACGCGCAACATTGTTGTCAGGAATATGAAGCACATTCCAGAAACCAAATATAAAATTGATGTGACAACTTTCCCCCTGACATTTTCGTTATTATCGTTATTTTCTCTGACATTTCCCGACTTTCACTAAGTATGGCAACTTCGGTTCTTAAAAATTGATTGCAATCTCGGTCTTGCAACTCTCCTTAACTCTAGAAATTTTCTCGCTCTCCAAAAACGTCATGAGAACGCATTAGCAAGGAAATTTCAAAAATCAGCGGGATTTTCTAATTTTCTTCTTTTTCTCAGTCTTCTCTTAGCACAAAACAACTTATCCAGCCGAAGAAATGTCCACTCCTGAGCAGGGATTCGCGTGTTCTAGCAGATTCTATACCCTTGGCTACCAGTTGACCATGTAAGAAAAAAATGCCTGTGGATCGTGGCAGACTTGAAAACGTCTTAGAGCAAGAGGTAATTTTAGAAGTTGTGGAGCAAATCACCCATTTTGCCGTAGACTAAAATATACTGCAATGAAATTGAATATTCCTTCAGATGAATATCGAATATTCGGCCGTGCGGCAAAAATGCCGGATTGCGGTATACACGGACAGCTCTTCGGATTTTTTGCATTCTTGCAGTGGGCTTTGAAGGAAAACGCTTAAACTCCTAAAAGCATATTTACTTGGAGGGAAAGTAAATTTTAAAAAATTCTCCAAAAACTTGAAAATTTGACACGATTTAAAAGTTCAGTTCATTCAAGACTTCAGACGCAAGTAGCCTTGGTCATTCAGCACTCCCTCGCTAAGCGCCCAGGCCGATTCAATTTTCTGACCGCGCATTCCGTTCCTCATTATACACGATCAATCAACTTTCGTTTTCCTCAGTGGCGTGGCGTGCGTTGCGAGGTATCGATTCAACTAGCATTTAAACCTATGGAAAAGGATCGATGAAAGGGGTGTTCGCAAGGAACACCTTAATAATCGATTCATTACCATGGCTTCAAATGGGGAAATCGATAATCGATCATTCATGCCTCGCCACTGGTTTTCCTCTTTAGAACAAGCTGTCCAGCACGTTTTAATTCTTCTAGTGGACCTCTATTTCCTCATTATTCAGTCTCCGACGAGGAAAAGAGGCCCACTTTAAAACACTTGTCCAATGAGAAAAACACTATGGGGCTATGCCCAGCCCCATACGCGCCCCCTGCCCTCTAAAGCTCCCTCCGCGGGCACCTATGAGTTGGATTACATTTTGCGATAAGGAACCACTATCTCTGGCTTTTCCATAAAAGCACATATCTGCATAAGGAAACCAATGGCTTGTATGTTGTTTCCAAAATGGGCCACAAACAGTGGCTCCTTATTGCAAAATATGATCCAGTTGATAGAAACAGAGCTGGCTTTTCTAGGGACCATCTCCTATCGGTAGCCGCAAAAATCATCAAAATCGGCCGGAAGATCTGTCCAACGATAAGTGTGACAACAAATGAACAATTACAATGTTTAAATGAAGTATTCATAACTGCATCCAGCAATATATAAGAATTTAGGGCAAATTTTCAAAATCATGCTGAAATTCATATTTTCCACGAAGACTTCGTTTTTTAAAATCTTTGACGGAAAAATTTAAAAATCCCTCGCGCACTGAAGTTTCTTTCTCCGTGCATTTTGTGATAACGAACTATAAGTAGACACAACTGGTGTGAGGGAGGAGGGGAGGGGGGGATCTTGTTTTTTTTTATAGTTTTCATTTTTTAACATATTAATCCTTTGTCTGTTGCCTTTACAATTATAAGTATGTGTTTTATAACTATCAGTTTTACTGATGGATTAAAATTTTGTATAAATCATACATATCTCATTGACTGATCAACTTTATTGCTTTCTATTTTGTTTTCAAATATATTACATAAGGAGGGGGCCTCCTTTGTTTGAGGAGAGTTGGGTAACCTAAGAGCCTCTTAATTTATCGTTTGGATAAGGAGTTGACTTGAATCGAGGTGTTAGGAACTAGACTGAAATTTTAAATGCCAAGATCAGGATGTTAGAAGCGAGCACATGTACCGACGAATCTGACCTTGGTCGGTCGACAAGGTAGCTGACTTAAATTACTTACTTACGTCGCGCCGCGCCACTACTTTATTCAGATTTACGTCTCGCTTAATCCAAGAGCTGCAGCGCTGGTTACGGCTCAAATCTAGACTCGATCCGCCTGGGGGCAAAGCCCTTTTTATACCCGCTTCTGAGGATACGAAGGGATAAAAGATATAAAACCGAATGAAGAAAAAACTTAGAAACTGGGTACATGAGCCGGCTCAGTGTAGTAGCCGCTTCTCGGTGCGGAAAACTGAACCCTCAGCTGCGCAAACCTACCCTTTTGGTTAGAAAAGTCGAAATTCGGAACCGAATGCAGAGTTCGCCGAATNGGGGGGGGGGGGGTTGGTTTACCCAAACTTAATGTTTCGGTTCACCGAGCCGAATGTCGGTTACGCCGCTTGAAGAAGTCGGTTTGAGCAACTGAGGGTTTCACCAATCGAAATCTCTGCACGGAGGAAGTTTGGTTCATCTCGAACACCAAAGTTTTCAGTTCAGGTGATTTAAGTTGTCGATCACAAAAACCGAACTTTGGTTCAGCTAACCGAAATTCGGTTTCCAAGACTGAAAACTTTGGTTACGTTCGCCGGAAAACTTTAATGTTCAATATGAATTGAAGTTTTTTTCTCAGTGTGCAGTGCACTCAACTGAAGAACGCGCAATATTCTGATAGGACCGAAGTCATTGATCGAATAACCGAACCGCAAAGAGTGCTCAACCGAATTGAATCTATGTGAACATACTTTAACCGAATTGAACAGCCCTCCCTATCCCCTTCATATGTGTACTTCCTCTGGCAAAACGGAGATATGGTGAAACCTAAAAAGGACACTACGCTAAACTGCTTAAGTGAACAGTTGGGGTTACTTTCATTTAAGACTATAAGTTCTGGATAGTCATGGAAATCAAATAAATTCTCACAGGGTGAGAGACAAAAAAGCAAAGCAATGCATTACTTAGAAGTTATCATGCAAATTATATCATGCGAAATTAGAACAGAATAGAAAAGCATAATTTAAATTTTGACGAAGAGCGAAAAATAGATTAAAAAGCAGAAAATTGTTCCCAGATTCCGAATATTTTGGCCTGCCTTGCGAGAAGCAAATTTGCTATCTGCAAAGGTTTAATCCAATACCTTGTGAGTAAAATAACATGTCATAGGTATTAATCATCATTATTAGTAAAGTAAATAATGCGTTAAGAGTAGAGATAAACAGATGCTCTTACATTGCTTATAAGCTGCTCGGGGGCCATTGCCGGTGCCAAAATTTATAAAAACCCGCTTCTTCATTTCCTAAAAAATCAAGAAGTGGAAACGTTGGAGCATTTTGTTCTCCTTTGATTTGTAACAAATGATGATCAATCGTTCAATTGAGCCGAGTCCTTCCCTGCGACTGAAATTTTGATGCCGAAAAAATGATCGCTGCCTACCGTGAAACTAGATTTTTCCCATTTTAAATTAAGATCGAGAAAGATGGAGTCTGAGGAGTTTGATAGCTTAAAGAATAAGAGAGTTTACCACAGATTCACATCACCCAGTGCTACCACAAAGCTAGCTTTCCAAGACCTTGATCTAACTACAGAAACACATATCTTGATTGCTGAGTTTCAAAATTTTTACTCTAGTGTAACACATTCAAACTTCAATTAATTTTAGTAAAAATTGAAGATTTTCATCAATTTAATTAAAAATTGAAAATTTTCACAATTTAATTAAAATGGAAAATGTTATGGAATTTTTACAGGATACTTTAGGTGACGAAAAATCACACAACGTTCCAGCAAATACTTTCTGTTGATCATATTTCTCTCTAGAACGCAAAATTTTGAATTTTTGTAAGGAAAGTTGAATGTATGGCAAATCATGACAAATATTTTTCAAGTTGCAGCATGAGGAAAGGACGTGGGAAAGAACAAAAAATAATGTGATAGAGTGATAGGGACAAGCAAACGGTGCAGTAATACCTAAAGTAAGAAAATAACCTTTACTAGTGAAAGCACTTGGATACGGCGTGCATTTTCCGTCTCTTTGTCGAAAGCAAGAGAAATCCTTGTAAAACATTTTGAGAGTTTAAAGGGGGTCCTTCGAAGCCTCCTCTCAATGTAAGCAGGAAATGAAAGAGATTCAAAACGGAACCACTGTGCGTGTCGATGAACTACTCGCGGTTAATTAATGCAAATTCTTTCGGACTGGAATGAGAGAGGACAAGTTCTAAATTCCCACCCTCCGATCTCATGCCACAAAAAAATTGCGGTAGATTTAACGACGAGAAGAAAACTGAAAGTGAAGAAACAAATTCCAGTCGGAAATATTCCAGTCGAAGTCAAAAACTTCCGTAAATGTGTCATTTCATTGAAATCGCTTTCTTCGGATGGGAAATTTTGTTATGACGTCATGGCGCCGTTTCACGTTTTCAGATAGTTTCGTTCGCAATTTTATCTAAAATATTTGTAAATGTCGAGGAAAAATATGCACAGCTTTCCCCAAAAATCAGTGTTTTATCTGGGGAAATTTGGCAACTCTCGAATGTTCATACGGCGTTATTCCTTAACACGGCGGCATGAGACTTGATGGCATCGATCACTGATTATGATTACAGCTTGTGCATAGTCATGGTTCACATCGTTGAACGTACATACACCAGCAGCGCTTTTTAATACCCATTCAGTGCGATTGTTCAGACCCTGCTGTATGGAAATGATCCATCGCTCACTTGTATTGGTTGCGGTAAAGACGTTTTTAGCGAAAGAGCGGGTTCCCTACCTTCCAATGAATGAAGAATTTGCAGGTGTCATAAATTTTGTAAATTTCATCTTTAAAACGAAACTAGCTAGGAAAACTGGGTGCGAGGATATCCTTGGTTTCTAAGTTGAACAATTATTGGAGAAAATATGACAAAATAACCTAATCTGCTAAAATACATGTGTTTAAATGGAAAATGTCGCCAGATGACGTCATATGGCGGCACATTTTCTCACTTTTAAATATAATTTTCTCCTATTTCCCATGTCAGAAAAAAATTATGAAAAATACTGCGAACTCCGCTCATTGGGCACTCATAGGTGAAGCAATAAAATTTTTGTGTGCAAATTCTTCATTTAGCTCTTAAGTGATGAAGGAATTTTCGACGTTATTTTTCTGATGCTTTAAAAAACGCCGTGAGACTCAGAAATAGTGATTTTTCATTGCAAAATTTGGTCCTGGTGTAGATAAAATTTTTCAGGGTGACGAGATGACCGATTTATAAAATAAACTTTTCGCTTGAAAGTTTCCTAACTCTATAAACTTAGCGATTTCTGAATTTGTCACGAATTCTTAGAGACCAGTATCGAGTTGGAGGTTGTCTTTTATCTGATCATCACTCGCTTTTGTTATTTTTTTCGGCTAAACTAACTCGTTACCTCGTTAGTTGTATCGTAAATAGCACAATAAAATTGCTGTTATGCAAAATACTGTTCGTGTATGCCATCATGCTTACGTACTACTAACTTTATTATGCTGAATGATTAAGTCATCTGTGATGGCGCGTCCGTTTGACCAAGAAAAGCCTCTAATGAACGACGAAATGAATGACATCATTGGCAAAAAACTAAAACATTTAATTATGACTACAAAGCAAGCTTTGCGAGAAAATTTGGTTCCAGAACGTATCTTCAGCTCCAAAGTATAAGTTTATAATTTTTAAGGGCATGTATGGGCTCTCTACGATTTCTAAACTTAATACTTCGTTCTCCTCCGAAGAGCACGTAAACATCACGCACGTCTTGTATCTGACAAACATCCTTTCCAAGATAAAATAGATAAATTTCAAAATTCAACATTTCCACTAGAAAATGGTATTTTTACATGAAACAGTTGGTCACTTGAAACTAAAAATTCCACGGATTTTCCTTCTGGTCACACGCAAAAAGCAGCAAAATTTTGAAGAAAAATTTCATAAAGGATATTGTAAAACACCCAACTGTTCGAGTTAGTCAATTTTTCGAGTTTTTTTTTCCTTCGTCTGGAAAACGAGCAGCAGTTTCTCAGTTGAACTTCGGTCAATTTTCCGGACTTAAGGTGATTCGACGGACGCCATATTTTGTGCATGTCAGAACGACGTGCGATATATCGCATCAATTGGCTCTATTTTTTCAGCTACTGATCATTTTTCTCGAATTTTGAGATCGCAATTCTATTGTCCAGAGACTAAAGCACTCACTTACCAATTTTTACAAACAAATTCAAAGTAATGAAGGCGCGGTTTTTTTAGAGGGAAAATATGACATTCGAGTGCAGTTTCGATGTCAGTATCGAATGCTATGTCTTCTCTCTGAAAAAAACCATGCCTTTATTTCGCTGAATTCCTTTGTTAAAATTGGTAAGTCTCCTGACAACAGAATTGCGATCTCAAAATTGGAGAAAAATGACGAGTAGCTGAAAAAATGGAACCAATCGATGCGATATATCACATCAATTGGTTCCATTTTTTCAGCTACTCGTCATTTTTCTCCAATTTTGAGATCGCAATTCTGTTGTCAGCAGACTAAATCACTCACTTACCAATTTTAACAAAGAAATTCAACATAATAAAAGCGTGGTTTTTTTGAAGAGAAAATATCGCATTCAAGTGCAGTTTCGATATCAGTATCGAATGCGATGTTTTCTCTCTAAAAAAACCACGCCTTTATTAAGTTGAATTTCTTTGTTAAAATTGGTAAGTGAGTGCTTTAGTCTGCTGACAACAGAATTGCGATCTCAAAATTGGAGAAAAATGACGAGTAGCTGAAAAAATGGAACCAATTGATGCGATATATCGCATGCCGTTCTGACACAAAATATGGCGTCCATCGAATCACCCTAAACTTAGACTCCCCTTCCAAAGATATAATCTCCGAGCCTGGAGGAAATATTTGTCATATTTGGCATCTATGCACTCTATCAAAACACCACAAGGTGATCAACCTCACGCCTGATCTTCGGTCGGCGATGATCGGGCCCCCTACTGCCGGTGCTAAGGAAAAACACCGTATGAGCCATCAGAGGTTGCCAAAATTTCTTAGACAAACCACGAATTTCCTGGAAAATGCATGAATATTTTTCTGGCAATTTTTCAGAGAATTTTGTTCGAGTTTTGATCTAGCGTGTCTGAAAATTTCTATGAAAAATTTTCATGATATACCTTAAGAATAAGCATTTTCTGAGGGTAAATTTGGCAACATTCGATTGTTCATACGTGGTTTTTCCTCGGGACGGCAGCCTAGTTCGGCTATCTTGGCTTCGTTACAGTATGCTCATACCCGTACTTAAATTTGGCAGAATGAAGTAATAAGTGTGGCGCGCCACGGCCAACGAAACAAGCTTTTCCTGCTTTACTTAGCGCCTGAATTTTTGAGGTGGCTGAGAATTTTAAATTCGAACAGACCTAGGATGTTTCGTTTTTTTTGTTTTTCTTTTTAGAAAAAAAAATTATTTATTCGGGAAAAATCTGGGATTTTCCAAAGCATGGGTTCTATGGGTAACGTCAAAATGTAAACTCCCCAGAAGAGGGGACGAAATTTTCGGAGTCGTTCAAACATTGGCCAGGATTTATATCATTTTTAATATCATCGTCCAAAATTTTCAAACAGAGTCAAAAGCACTGTTTCCGAGTAAGTATCGATACATTGAAATCAATAACAAAATGGAAGCTGTACTTCAGACTTTACTTCGAGGTTTTGGAAGAAAATTGTCGCCACGAATACCAATTCATCAAAAGACTAAGATTCCGACTTTTTCGAAATGATCCACCCATTAGGAGGAGCAATTTTGGTCCAAAAGTTTGCTGATTTTCGCGTTAATTAGAAGAAAAATCAGTATGAGTGAAATTGATTGACCTAGCGACAGACAAAAAAGAAGGAATGTCCATTGTATCCTGTGGCGAGGCGTGAATTATCGACTATCGATATTTCCCCATTTGAAGCTACGATAAAGAATCGATTATTAAGTTAAGTAACACCCTGTGAATGGAGATGTTGCATGTGTGAGCAATTTGCGATTTGACTGTTCATTCTTATGTAAAAGTTCGCGAGGAACACGATGGTGCCACTGGTTTTCTCCGAAATCGACTCCCAAGCTCAAGAAAAGCTCTCAAGTTGAGGCCAAAATGGAGGGGATATCCCACGCTATCCTGAGAGTCCACCTCTACATCAAAACAAACTCTCCATGCAAAGAAAGGGAGCAAATACATTAGTATTTGCCGTGTTTTCAGTTTTAGAGTCCCCAAATAAGGTGGCAGCCCTGTCAATGTATTTGCTCTCTATCTTTGCGTGGAGAGTTTGTTTTGATGTAGAGGTGGACTCTCTCTCAGGATAGCGTGGGGTGTCCCCTCCAATTTGGCCTCAACTTGAGAGCTTTTTTTGAGCTTGGGAGTTGATTTCAGAGAAAACCAGTGGCACCATCGTGTTTCTCGCGAACTTTTACATAAGAATCAACAGTCAAATCGCAAATTCCTCACACATGCAACATCTCCATTCACAGGGTGTTACTTGACTTAATAATCGATTCTTTATCGTAGCTTCAAATGGGGAAATATTGATAGTCGATAATTCACGCCTTGCCACAGGATACAATGGACATTCCTTCTTTTTTGTCTGCAACAACTCCATTGATACTTTTCCATGGGTTTAAATGGTATAGATTAATCGATTCATCGCAAACACGCCACGCCACTGACCCAAAGACGCGGAACGGAGAGATTTTTGATGATTTTCGGGAGCGACGCGGCACCGATGACGCGGCCTCTGGCGGGCTAATAAGTATGGATATTATTCCTCGATAACTCAGCGAGCTCGTTAATCGGAATCGCACACGCGAAAAAAGCACTCCACTCATTACCAACGCTTCAAGAGCCATTACCGTACGGAATTAAGTTCCGGCCGACGGATTTGAGAGCTACGTCACGAGCTCTTGACATATTCCTCCACTCAAAACAAAACAATGACCTCAAAATCTTCACTTACGATCGCACTGCCATGCTAGGGAAAAACGCCGTACGGACCTTCAGGCATTGCCAAATTTCCTTTGATAAAACACGAATTTCTTGGTAAACTTATGAATATTTTCCTTCCAGTTTTTCAGAAAATTTTGCTCGCAATTTCACCTAGAGTCCTCGAAAATTTCACGGAAAAATATTCATATCTTTCCTCAAAAATGAACATTTTATCAAAGGAAATTTGGCAACCCTCGAGTGCTCATACGACGTTCTTCCATAGCACGGCAATATAGACGAAGGAAGAAAACGATGGGGTGACCATAGGGTCTCTCGTGGGTTGCCGTTGGTCAGTCTATTACCTACCTCCTTCATCCATTGCATAACCACCCGCCTCCACCAATAGGATCCCTCCGTAACCCTTTTGTCTTCTTTGCCCTGGTAAAAATTGGCGATAGGAGCTGCGTTTCAAAATACCATAGGAGTTCTTATGGCCGACTAAAGAAGGCTATAGAAAATCACATAGCTGGCTGTAGAAAGCGGAGCAAGTCATACAGCCGGGCTATACGAAGCTATAAAAAAGTATACAGTCGGGCTATAGTTTCTATCGCCGGGCTTTACACTTTATCGCCATTGGCTGTAAAAGGCTATAAGAAATTGTGTAGAAATTCGTGTGCTTTGGAAATCATTAAGTTTTTTACGGAACGACCTTAATGTTTACAAAACACACATTATATTTTCCTTTAAAACACATTGTTTTTCATCAATTAAAATGAGAATAATCCATACAGTGTGTGCACACATTTGAGAATCATGAGTTGAATAACGCTGACTCCGCCAGATTAAATATTAGAGCCTAACACAAAGCGGAGCAGCGCCGCACTGGCGCCTACAAACCTAACTGGGATACTTCACGCATTGCGTAATGCGTGAAGTATCACTGTTAGGTTTGTAGGCGCCAATGCGCGTTTCGCGCTCTCTGCCCGCCCACCGCGCCGCGCCGCAGCGTGCCACGGCGTCTGAAGCGACTATTTCACACCAGAAGTATTGCACAGTATCATAAGAAATTGAAGGCGCTCCAACATATTAAGAATGACAGGCATCCTTCAAAAGTACGGAGCTTTCCTCGCAAAATATATCAGGATACTACGGCACAAAAAGAGAGCGGTAGTCCAAAAACTCAGTAAGTCCTAGTATCTGTATTTAGTGACGTTTAGCATAAACTTTATCGTCTGGCTAATGCTTAATCGCCATCGGCTATAAAAGACTATAAGAAATTGTACAGCCGGCTACAGAAGCTATTAGAAATCGTACAGCCGGCTTTAAGTCTACGGTATTTTGGAACACAGATTCCACTGCCAATTTTTACCAGGGTGTCTATAGTTGAGCGTATCAATTTCAATTATCGGCCCGCTGTTTTCCATAAAACTCAATGCTTTTCGGAGCTCATGCGAAAATAGAGATACGCCCTTAAAGCAGGGGTGCGATGAATTAACCTGAATAAGCCTCACGCAGCTTTTTCCTCCAATTTTTTATTTATACACAATTTTTATTGCACAACGGGAACTCTGGAATCATCTCCTGAATAGGATTCTGTCTTTCCTGAGCGGCATTGGTAGATATTGCTCAAGCAAGCATCTCGCAATGAGAGAGAGGCTGAGAGAACGTGAAATTGTTCGCAGGCGCAGGGATACGACTATTTCAACTTGAGGGATGGTCGGGCGGTATCATGAAAGATTGAAGGCGATTTGAAAAGTTTTCATTCCTTAGCCGTAAGTTTTTCAAAGGGAACCTCCAAGGTATGAATTAAAGGAGCACGTAGCGTGTTCTCTTTTCAAAAATTGATGAGGAGAACGAATCAAACTACTGGAGGTCTGGAATCAACTCCTTAACGTGATTGGAATTACAATTGGTTAAATGAAAAAAATACAAATGACGTCATTCAGATGGACTGCATTTTGCAATTAGGAACTATAAATTTCGGCCCGGTTTAAAAACAACGTATGTGCCATTAGTTTCCCTACGCACATAAGTGTTTTTTCACATGAGCCAGAATTTATAGTTCCAAATTGCGAAATACAGTCCATATCATCTAACTTCTTTGATCTGTGTTGAGAACATTTGTTGATATCTCGTTCAGGAGTTGATTTCTGAACTCCTCGTTGTGAGAATTGTTTTTACGTTAAATTTTGGAGAAGAAACGTGATTTTCTTTATAGTTTAGACCTTGTCTGGTGGCCCTTTACTGAACCCTAGATTTTTCAGGTCTCGAAGTTTAAATGGACGGCATTTTGCAATTTTGAGCTATAAATTCTGGCTCATCAGAAAAAAACACTTATGTGCCTAGAGAAACTAATGGCACATACATTGTTTTTAAACCGACCCGGAATTTATAATTCCTAATTGCAAAATGTAGTCCAAATGATGCGAAGCTACACTGTGCTTGAGTGTGGCATAAAAACGCTTACAGAGCAAGGTTCCACCTAATAATATTCTAAACTTCCGACAGAAGGAGTGTTTTTAATAAAATTTAAAAAAGAGAGAAAAAGTTTCGACTTAATAGTATAGAATTTTGCGGATTTTTTTTTTTTTTTTTTTTTTTTTTTTTTTCAAAATGAGTGAATCATACTCTTTCCTAGTAAGTTTACTTTGTTCCTGATATTTTGTGTTTCTTATTCTATAATTTGATTTGTTTTACCAAACCCGGTAAGGTTACCCGCAAGTAAATAGTTGTATAAAAATTACTGAGCATATCACTCTCGATGATCGGTAACTGCCGGGAGCGTTGGTAACTTCACCGGTTTTTTTCCTTCTTAAAGGTACTCGTGAGATCAAGAAAGTGCGAAACCAGTTACACGCCAGAACTCAGCACCGTACAACTTCTTTCATGAGTTACAAAAAACCAAGCGCATTCGCCTCATTATATTTTTTGTGCAATATTCTCTGCAATTCGTCGCCTACCTGACATAAGGGCGTAACTACAATCTGCGATGAACCCTGGGCTCCATACAATTCAATGCTTTTCCAGGCTCGTCTCAATGTGTAGTTACGCCCTTATGTCAGCCAAGCGACGAATTTTACCCAACTTGAGAAAGGAATCATTCATAGTTACTCGTGCGTGAATTCTAGTGGAAAAGAAAGGATATTGCAACATCTTTTCTGTAAAATTCAGCGCTTGCCGCGAATTTCATTGACACACTTCGCGTGGGAAGAAGGGAAGCTGTCGTAAGAACATAATTAGGAGCGCCTTTGTTGAAATTGCCGAGCAACTATATTAGCTCTCCGGAGCTCGAATTGTATACCCGCCGAAATGAAGGATCTTCGAATGCGCTCGGTGCCCTATGGCCTGACAATGCACTGCGGGCAAGGCGGCGCGCGCGCCGTTGTCTTCAGCTCATTTCAACCTCGAGCAACTATTTTAACTCCCCGGAGATCAAATTGCATATCCTCCGAAATGAAGGAACTTTTCTACTTTGGAACTGATGATATTGACCTGATTTTCTTTAGAGAATTTGATTCTTCACTTGTGTTAATTTACGGCATGGAAGTCTAGGTCTTTATTTGTCTTTCGAAGCCTTCGTTGCAGAAATAACGAATGTAGTACATTCTTCACAAAAGACACATTCGTGGTTTTATACATTAACAAAGTCCGCTGTTTTATTTGGGTACGTTTTGACAGTGCTTGCAAAAAAAAAATAAAACTACTTCTTTCTGAGTATAAATGGACTCGCTGTTTCACTTGAAACCTAGGTTATTAATTTGGAGTATGTTCTCCCACAGGGACCAAAAAATGTTTTTCACTGTTTGCCAATTTTTGTGTTTTTATTGCTTTCTGCAAAAGCGCTAGAGAGAAAATGAGTAAAATAGATAGGAATGCTCCCTTCACAGAGGTGGAAAAGATGAAAGACACAGGGAGACACACAGGTACTAAAATCTAATTTAGATAGATATTCGTTTGATAGTCACAAAGCAAAATTAAATTTTGAAAAAATCGATTAAACTGATCGAAGATAAACAGCGATTCGATGTTGTAACTTCTCCACGGCGGAGGGAAGGTTAAGCGTGGAGCTAAATGCAAGCTTTGAGGAAGTATTCGTCTAACAGATAATGCCTAGGTAAGCAGAATATTTGAAATGCCAGAGAGCATAGAGCTCGATTTGTTTGGAATATACGAGTCCCATTCGAAACTGATCTTACAGATGATTCATGAACGCAAAGTACGAAGAATTTTCTGTTCCTTCCGAAAACTAGTTCCACGATAAGCAGGAAAAAAGGCGTATGAGCATTTGGACGTTACCAAATTGTGCCCGATAAAACACAAATTTTCTGGGAAACTTATGAAATGTTTCACTTAGAAATTCCCACGGATTTTTGTTCAAAATGAGATTTACCATGTCTAAATTTTAAGGAGAAATATTCCTTAATACTCTCCAGAGGTGATTGATTATCGAGGGAAATCTGGCAACATTTGAAAGTTCAAACGGCGTTTTTCCTCAGAACGGTGGGCCATGCACAAGTTTTTCAATCACTATGTGCAAGGCAGCCGGAAGTAAAAACTCAACATAATGCACTAGTGACTACGTCAATCAAAATTTGACATTTCCAGCTGGAACGAACGGAATGTTTTGAAATCGATCGCTTTGCATGACGATGAATCGAATGCCGTAACCACTAAATCAGTCTATTATTAAAAATAGTGTATTTTCTTCGGAAAATACACTAAAAACCAGAAAGTGGGGTGAGATGGGGGTAACTGGGCCGGTAGGTGATAACTGGAGCTGCCCCCACTCTTCCACTATGAGATTAGTCTTATTGGAACGATAAATTGGACCGCTTTCGGTAAAAAGGAACCAAGGCACATCAGGTATTGCCAATTTTAACTGGGCTCTTTAACGTTTTACGAGAGAACGTTTAGGCAGAATCCTTTGAACATTTTAGGGAATTTGCTTCGTACCATGAAAAAAATTCATTGAAATTTGCACAAAAATCCGCAAAACCGTTTTCATTTAAAACATTGAATTACCCAGTTAAATTTGGCAATGGCTGATGTAGATTGGTTCCTTTCCGTTTAACACGGTCCAATTGGACTGCATTTTGCAATTTGGACCTATAACTTCCAGCCCGGTTTAAAAACAACGTATGTGCCATTAGTTTCCCTTGGCACATAAGTGTTTTTTCAGATGAGCCAGAATTTATAGGTCCAAATTGCAAAATGCAGTCCAATTGCTGCGTCTGTACGACGTTAACTGCACGTCCTTAATAAAATTAAAGAAAACGATGGTAAAATGACGTTTAAAGAAGTAAAAGATAAAATTACAAAATCGGTGGTCTTCCATCGATAGTCGGAAAAACTTCGAGGGGTGCCAAGAGGCATGTCACGAGAGAAAACCGACACTTTTCCCCTTCGAGATCATTTCCAGAGTTCAAAATAATTCGGTCACAGGGAGAAAGGCTCGATCATGAATCTCATTTGTTACAAACACAGGGTGGGTAAAAAAAAGCACACTTGATCCTAATCCTAGACGACGAGACACTAACAATAAGCAACGGCGCTTGACTCGCGCATCCACCAAAAACCGAAACCGAACAAACCGAAGCGGAAACCGAAACACGCACCGAAAAACCGAAAAACGCACCGAAAAACGCGCCGAAAAACAGAAAAACGGGACTAGAACGGGACCGAGTAAAGCCCCACGCTTGGCGGTGTGGAAACTGAACGGACACGGCACGGTGCTCGCTTCCGAAAAAGAATCGTAAAACAATAAACAATTATGCGGAGAGACCTAAGGTGAGCAAGGAGGAGTGCCCTTGGAGGAGCGCACAATTTCATAAGCTAAAAAATCAAGACGCGAGAAAGATCTGATCCGGATATGAGCGGAGCCAGAGCCAAATTCTACCGGTGGCATTCCGCGCTTGATGGTGTTCACGAGGGTCAGACTTAAGTCCTTAAGTCCGAGTGCAATTCCAGGAACCGCGCTTAAATGCCAGCGTCTCATTGCGAGCCCTAATTTTGACGCTCTACTACACTGCCGCACGAAGGAACGTATGACCATTGAGTTATGCTGCCAAATTGTCCCTTTCAACGTATTCATTTTCGCTATGGTTTATGGAGGTCCATAGGGCCTGACTTAAGCCCTTAAGTCCGAGTGCAATCCCAGGAACCGCGCTTAAATGCCAGCGTCTCATTGTGAGCCCTAATTTTGACGGTCTACTCCGCTGCCGTGCTAAGGAAGAGCGCCGTATGAGCATTTGAGAGTTGCCAAATTTCCTTCGATGAAATGTTTATTTCGTAGGAAAGTTATAAAAATTTTGCTTCGAAAGTTTCAGGAGCTTTAGGTGACATTGCGAACAAAATTATCTGAAAAATTGGAAGAAAAATATTCATAAGTTTACCAGGAAATTCGTGTTTTATCAAAGAAAATTTGGCAACGCCTAAACCTTCATACGCCGTTTTTCCTTAGCACGGCAAAGCACTGTCGCACGAAGAAACGTATGACCATCGAGTTATGCTGCCAAATTGTCCCTTTCAATGTATTAATTCATGCTATGATTTATGGAGATTCAAAAGGTGAGACTTAAGTCCTTAAGTCCCAGTGCAATTCCACAAACCGCGCTTAAATGCCAGTGTCTGGTTGTGAGCCCTAATTTTGACTGTCTGCGACACTGCCATGCTGTGGAAAAACGCCATATCGACGGTGAAACTACCAAACCACGTATCTCGTTTGCGGTGTTTAAAAATCTACGCTCGAATTTTATTTTTTTGAAGTAGACCAAATCAATATTATTCCTTGAAATTTTCACAGAATTTTCTCCGCACGAGGAGAAAAAATCACAGAAATTTTCAAGACTGGACGTTGAGCAGTTTTTCATTTAAAAAATAAAGTATGACAGGAAGTCTGCGACGTCGCAAACCGAGATACGTGGTTTGGTAGTTTCACCGTCGATATCCTCCATCGCTTTTCTGTGACGTGAAATGAATGGCCTCCACAGTCTCAGCTGAAACCGTTCTGCGTAGCAGGATCGAAGAACCGCACTGCCGTGCCAAGGAAAAACGCCGAGTGAACATTCGAGAGTTGCCAAATTTCCCGGAATAAAACATGTATTTATGAAGGAAGCTATGCATATTTATCCTTACAATTTTCAGAAATTTTAGATTCAACCGTGAACAAAATCGACTAAAAAATTTGAAACAAATATTCACAATTTAATCAGTGAATTCGTGGTTTTTTTTACAAGGAATGAGGCAACGCCAGAGGCGGATCCAGCAATTTGGCAACACCGGATTTTCTCCATTTAAACCTATGCTAAATAATCGATCCATGTAGGAGCACCTGGCTCCTCCAAGAATCGATACATTTCCATAGGTTTAAATGGAGAAGAGACAATGTTGCCAATTTGCTGGATCCACCAATGGGCAACGCCTGAAGGCTCTCACGGCGTTCTTCCTTAGCTGGGCAATAGCTTTCCGCTCAGAGCGGAACGCACTTCTATTTCCCGGACGAGTCATCGCTCATCGCGCTGAAGAAGAGGTGACGGATGGGGGAGGGAGGATGTCGGTCAGCTGCGGAACTCCAATGACGCAAAAGTTTCGGGTCGTCCGCGAGCAATGACGATGATCCAGTCACCCGATTATGATTTGCATAGCGAGCTTGGAGCCGTTGTTGCTGGATTTTCTCATCGCTCACATTCTCGCCTCGAGCGGGAATCAAACAATGACGCAATAATCACCGATTCCGTGAGACCCACCGCTTTCCGCTCTTCAGCAGCGCAGCCTCGTGCGCTACCCTCCCGTGAAGGAAAAACGCCGTATGAACCTTCAGGCGTTGCCAAATTTCCTCCCATAAAACGCGAATTTCCTGGTAAACTTATGAACATTTTTCTTCCTATTTTTTCCAGATAACTTTGTTCGTAATTTCACCAAAAATTCCTGAAAATTTCAAGGAAAAATATTCATGAATTTCCTCCACTATAAAAATTTTATCGAAGGCAATTTGGCAACTCTCAAATGTTCATGCGGCGTTCTCCCTTAGCACGGCATTATACCACACTACGGAAAAATTCTAAGAGTTAAAAGTGGTTGCACTAAATCTCTCAAAAATGTAACGCTTTCGCGATAAGTTTTTCAAAAATTCAACACATGAGCATTAATTTTCTCCTAATTTGACACTTCCGAAGTAATATTTTCAAAAATTGAACGCTTTTGCACTAATTTTTACAAAACAACATCCTTGGCATTAGTTTTCGTAAAAATCAGTGCGTTGAGCGTTCAAGTTGTAGAGTTTTTGATTCGTGTGACCAAACGTTCGGTCCATGTGACCGAACTTCTTTCCTAAATTATTTTAACCTCATAAGTTCGGTTGAGGGAACCGAACGTTCGATTAAACGGATTGAAAGTTGGATTTGACAAATCGATAGTTGAAAAGATACAAACATCATGTTCTCCTTCATTTTGTGGATATGCAATTTTACCTACTTTAAAGTCGAAATAGTTGTATCACACGTTTTGCCCCATCCAACTTTTCTACTCCTGCGTTAAAATATCTGAGTCAACGGAAAAGAAGTTCCCCTTCATTTATGTGGATATGCATTTTGACCTACTTTTAAGTCGAAATAGTCGTATCACGCGTTCCATCCCATCCGAATGTTTAACCCCCGCGTTAAAGTCTTTGAGTTAGCCGAAAAGAGATTCTCCTTCATTTTGTAGATATGCAATTGCATCTCCTTGGAGGTCGAAATAGTTGTATCATACGTTTCGCCCCAACCAACTTTTCTACTCTCCATGCGTTACAATTTCTAAGTCACCGGGAAAGAGACAAAGCTCTTGTTCAATTTTGTGGATATGTGAGAAAAGAATGATGGCGCTAAACAACAAAAAGAAAACCGGAATACAGCACCTAAACGTGACCGAAAGCTTCCTTCTTTTTTTTAAAACAAAACCTCGAAGAATTTCAAAGATTTCCAATTTCAAAGATTTGGACGAGATTTCCTGATTTTTCGCGCGAGTAAGTGGACACTCGTTTGATTTAAAAATCAACGAATTTGATTAATTAAATCAAATGTTTGAAAAAAACTTATGACAGTCAGAATTTCCTGATCCATGACGGATTTTCTTGGCATTCTCCTGATAGCATCGAATTCCCTGATATCTTCCGGTTTTTCCTGACACCCTGACTCCTAGAAAGAAAAGGAGTAGAAGCCAACCAAACCTCGAAAAAAAAAGGTTGTTTTTCCATAACTTCTAATTTGAAAGATAAGGACTCGAATCTGCGAGACTAGAGGATTGAAATTCTGACTGTCTAAAACTGCCTCTGTATTGAAGGCTCAAAGTTTAACGTCCTAACATGATCAGAGAGTTTATTGGCTGAGCATTATCAAGAGTGGCGTTAACCACCTCCGGTCGCGTCAAACAACCTCCCACTGAGGTGCCGTTAAAAGAATTTCCAAGTGACGCACCGTCCGAAAACAAAGAAACTCAGAAAGCATAGACGTTTGCACTTACAGAGGTTCATGGTGCACATTTGACGTCATGTAAACTTGTGATTTCGGGTTTTTTATTAAAGCGCTTTTGCGACGTTGAAGTGCGATATGATAAGCGTCCTTGACGCCCCTTTACGGCGGCGCACAGAGGATCGATTCGATCGGAGAAGTCGGACCAAGTATGGAAACTTAAGAAGCTCGTTTCGACGAAGAAACTCTCAAACCACGTTCTCGGTTTGCGATGTTGCAGAATTCTTGTCACACTTAAAGTTTTTTCATCAAAAACGAAACGACTTAACGCCAATGCTTGAAAAATTCCATGATTCATCTTCTCTGTGCGAGAAAAATTCTGAGAAAACTGCAAGGAACTACGTCGATTACATCGATTTGGACTGCATTTTGCAATTTGGAGCTGTAATTTCTGACTCGGTTCAGAAACAACGTACATAGCATTAGTTTCCCTATGCACATGAGAGTTCTTACAAATGAACCAGAAATTGTAGTTCTGAATTTCAGAATGTAGTCCATCGGTTTTCCTCCAAAAAAAAGGAAGAAAATAAGGAAATTTTAGAACACCACGAATGAAATAGGTAGTTTGGGAGTCTCACCGACGATATCTATGTTCATATAGAACATAGAGGTTTGAAAACTGGTTTACTTCTTATTTATTTACTTTTCATTTATTTATTTATTTTTTATTTATTTTTTTTAAAAAAAAAAATTCCTGTCGAGAACCAATCCTTAAAATTTAAAAAGTGACAAAATAAACATCTTTCATTTACAGTTTTAGTAAAAATATTTTCGTCCGATCGCTTTGAAACGCTCGTTGCACTGTGCGAAGCGGCGCGTCGAGTAATACTGGCCAAATAGTAAAAATAAAGCGTCGCGAATTTTCTATTCTGAATTATCATAAGTTCTAAAGCTAAGACCTCCCCCTTTCCCCTGCCCACCAACATGAAGACAACTTTAGGAAATTATGCTGATTTCTATGTTATAATATGGAACGGTTTCGAAGGAAAAAACTGGTGAAACGATAGGAATCGGGTTGAATCGCTATCGAATGAAACTGATCGATAAATATCATTGCGAAGATAGGGATTTATCGATCCAGTCCATTCGATATCGAATCAGTAATCGACCCGCTGTTCAAGTTTTCATCCGGGCTCATGCGACTTATCACAGCCAAGCGACGATAACGCATGGTAAACAAAAAGCTACCTGCTCCCTCGCTAAGGAAGAACACCGTAAGAGGATTTGATTGTTGGAAAACTTCCTTTGATAAAATACTAATTTTGAGAGCGGTTGAGGAAGTTTTCCCTGGAAATTTCCTCATGTGCTGACAAAGTTAGAAAGTCAAAATCTCGAAATGACTTGCAGAAAAACGTGCACGATTTTTCTGGGAACCTCGTATTTTGTCGGACGAAATGTAGGTAATAAGGTCACGCGTCTTCTTCTTCTTTTTTCTTTTGCTTTCGGTTTTCATAAAATTTTGATAAATTAAAGAAGCAGAAAGTAAGAACGTCAATAAGTTTATTCGGCGCCCTTCCTCAGCCGGACAAGAGAATGAATTTTGTTCGCAATACGCGAGAGAATTTCAGGACTCACAAAAAAATTTGGCTTCAACAGCGCAGCCCAGGACAGAACAGACAGTCTGAATTCTTCCTGGGAAAAAATGTTTACCCCCCCCCCCCCCCCCCCGTTTCGTCATTGAATGACGATTGTCATTTGCATTGCATCCTAAAACGTTGCAACAATGTAGAAAAATCAATTATGTTCTACAATTGAGTACCGTAAGCGGTTCAGCAAATAAACGAAAAAGTCTCATGAGGGGCCGTTCATGAAATACTTGACGCTGAAAACCCCCCCAGGTAACATAAACCTGGACCCCGATCCCTTCCAAGATTTTCGTAACTCTCTGTATTGACCCTGTTACTCGAACTGGCGTTTCCTTCAGATCAATTCAGGCTGGGAAATTGCGATTTAGCGTCAGATTATCATAATAAATTTTCGAAAAATGAGCGCTTCGAGCCGATTTCAGCGTTTCAATGTAGCTATTAAGTCTAGAGAAAAAGTTATTTCCAGATTTTGCCTGATTTCAAGAAAAAGTTTCCTGCCGAAAACCCGGGAATTCCTCTCATATTCTGCTTGATTCGCTAGGAGAAAACACGAATTTTTTGAAAAATTCAACTTTTTCTCGTTTAGTCTGATTCTCAAAGGGCGAAGTAAAAATAGACCAGTAATTTCGCAAATAATTTAATCTCGGAGCAGAGAGGGGAGAAATTCCCAGTGTTAAGTACCCATTCCCTAATAATTCGTTTCAGATACAATATATGAGGGGCTTGGAGGACAAGGTGCGTAAGTGCAGTTTTTGCTATTTTGAGAAATAATACAAGTTTAAAGTTTCGAAATACTATGGAAACTTTATGGCGGAAAGAAAATTCAAATTGAATTTTTGATGGTTAAGAATTGGAATTTTGAAGCGAATTTTTCACAGAATGTACATGCAGACTAGAATTACTTGAATCATTAAGTAATGACTCAATTTTTTTCTAAAACTGCACTTATGCTCCTTGTCTTCCAAGCCCCTCGTTATAAGCTATCAGTTTTCCTATACAGATGTGTGTTTTTACAGATGAGCAAGAAAAGAAGAAGGAACCAAGTCACATTAAGTTAGAACAGAGAAAGAGAAATCGAAAGTATTTTCCTTCCATAGCTGGCACTAAAAAAAAATTAAATTTGAGTCTACATTTGGGAAAAAACTTAAAAGCCATTAGTTTCCCTATACAGATAAGTGTTACTTTTTATGGATACACTAGATATGGTAGTTCCTTCTTGCATTATGTAGTCTTTTTACTACACTGCTACACTGATTACTTACTGCAAATTATTTGATGGCTTTGTTTTTTTGGCAAGGGAATGTAATGTCGTTGTTAAGCTTAAAAATCTCTCTTAATTTATTATTCTTGAAAACGTGACTTGGCTCCTTTCCGATTGACTCACAATCAGTCTATTCTTCATGAACGGCCCCAGTGAAGAGACAAGTGAAAACAAGGAATTCCCAAAGGAGCAAAGATACCCTGAAAAAATATCAAGGAAATATTTACCCCTGAAGGAGCAGAAGCGAAAGCAGATGAAAGCACAGACGACAAGATAGAGAATCCAGGAGGAAAAGATCCCGACGCTCAGAGAACTCAACAGTTGAGGCCAAAGGTAGAGCCACATTCTGGGAGCGAGGCTCACAGGTCACAACCCGCGACTCACTCCCAAAACAGTTGATGACAGTGAGGCGCCTCTTAACTGTCAACAACAAGCAACATCACAGAAATATCAGGACCCCAGAAAAACGAACAAAAATAGTGCTCGCACATCTGCCGCATCGGATGTTGAGACAAACGTCAATATCTGATTAGCTCTGAATTAGCGCCACTCAACAGGTTAATACATGCAGTCAGATGGCACCACTGATGAGTGGTAACAATAACAATACTTTGACGTTTGTTTCAACATGCGATGCGCAAGCTCTATGACAAGAAGTTCTTATCAGGAGAAGAATACGTGAGATGGACACGCTTAGTAATGGACTGATTATACAGAACTAATGGAGCGGAGTTGGGATAAAAGAGCAAGCTCATCAAAGAAATGAGAATTAATACTAAAAAAAGAGGCAGAAAATGAGCAACAATCGATTGGAGCCTGCATGTGTAGGAACGAAAGGGTTTCCGCTCCCCCCCCCCCCCCCCCNCCAAGATATAATAATACTGCAATACAGAGAGTATCTCTGCTGATCCTAATCTTGACTATTAAGCACGCAATTACATGCATCGCTGCTCGATGTAGGTACCGACTTCGAACAGAGTTGCTTATTAAAGCACTACGTAAGATAATCAAACTTCATTTAGAGAGATAGAGATTCATTTACTGAAGTATTAGCAGTTGTTTTTCAATAATCTGTATGACGGTAAATCTTCAGCTTGCAATGCTTGAGTCTATAATTAGTTTCAAAGCTATTTCATGATGGACTTTTTCTTTGAGAACAGATCACACTTTCTGTTAGTCAACAATTATACAGGACAGTAAAACTCTGAACAATGTACACAATGTAATCTATCTCTGGTTTTGCGATGATAGAAACAACTGGTGTTTCTTGATATAGACGATACGGATTTCTACATCATTTTCTGAGTTGTTGACTGAAATTTATGATAAAAAGGAATTCCATTTTAGAGGTAAAAGGGACACAAAGATAATATGTACCTGAAGTTAAGATCCAATTGTAGATTACAGCCACTATCACACATGCATAGAGCTCATAATGGCTATGAATAATGAAAAAAAGGCCAAACAGAACTTAAGAAAATACTGTTTTGATGGAGTTACTCTTTCGAATTATAAAAAATTACTTACTCTGAGAATGCGAAAAAAAGAGAAGTGTTTAAAACCACCGCGATGGATCCCGCTCACGATTGGACGATGAGTATCACCAGATAGTTATACTCGATCGCGATTGGTCCATTATAATTATTTACAGTTGCAATTGAATTGATGGAAAGCACGAAAGCAGCTTAGGAATTTGAAGATGAACGAGGAGCTTTGGTCGGTCAAAATAAGCAAAATGCACGGCGCAATTACACCCGCATCACATTCGGCAGACAGAATGATGATATTGCACGAAAAGAAACAGAGAGTAAACACAAAATTTGATAAACTTACCGATAATATCAAAAACACGTATCACAATTAAAGATCACCTCGGCACTGCAACACATTATTCTCCTCCAAGTTTCCTAACATGACTAGAGTTTTGATACTAGCGTTAATACGACCGATATTATTCATCCTAATTAAAATTCAGTTAATTCGTCTCATGAATAAACAACACTATCAAGTAAGAAATTGTAACACGAACACGGCACTGACGACAACAACGATCTCCATGAAAAAATTTGACCAATTTGAGGTTAGGTAAACCTGGCGCCCGTGATTTATCATCCTTTTACGTCATACATATGTCAAAAAGTTCTCTGACATCATCAAACTTTGCCTCTCTTGCTACTCTTCCACCATGCCGGCTTCAAGCTTTGAGGTTATGTTGATGTTATTCTTCCACTGTGGCACTTTTTTCTAATCAGTCTTTTGATTCATGAGAAATTGCTTCCTTTTTTTTCCTTTGTGCATTTGTCGGCAGTAGTGTGCCACGTTTATTTATGAATTTCCCTGTGTTTAGTATAATTTGAATACCACCGTTGTGAGCCAGGAACTATTGATTCAAATGTCTGTTGATCTAAAATCAAACTGAACGCTTAAGTATTTGATAAGGATTTTCTTCTCTTGGATCACGATGAAGTCATCTATAGCTCTGTTATGCGCTCTTTACTGTCTCTATTTCTTAACTTGCTGTGATGGTCAGTCCAGAACTAAAGTGAGTATCTGTGCTACCTTTCATTATTCTGTAGGTTCTGCCCAGAAATACGGTCTGAGTGGAAAAACTATAAGTCCATGGACTGGGGAATTTCATCTTGATATTTTCACGGGAGTTTGATCACTGATATAGAAAAATAAATGTGTGATTTCCAATGTCAAAAATAAAACACAAGAAAGTTACGAACTTGCAAAGTTCTTTGATTAAGCAGATTTCGCAGTAGTCAACAAATACTCCATCTCACTCAAATGCTCCGAAACACTGAGAGAGACCCTGCCCCTCTCTCACTGCTCTCGCCTCAGTTCAGTATGACAACAAAATTTATTGACTCTTTTAAATAACCATGCCCAGAATGAAGATACAAGAAGTCATAATATTAGTAATTTGGTTGTGCGTGACAGCCTTCTTTCAGGTTGTCGCAGATATTAAGGTAAAAGCCTTAAAGTAGCTGAGTTGGCAAATAGACTCAGTTTTTCATAAATTTCTACTTTTTGCTTTTGTTATTTCAGGGGCTATCGCTTTCTGACCGGGTGGAACAGTTATCAGAGATGAGCTTCAAACGATCTGTGATCAAATTCAATCCTCAAAAGTTCAAAGACTTCGTGAAAGCCACACCTAGAAATTATTCTGTCGTCATTATGTTTACTGCTATTGCACCAGCGCGACAATGTACAATTTGTAGGTAAGAAGTTGAATGTATCTTCATACCAGCTTTCACTCACTTATACTCAATATTTTCTCCTTCAGTGTAAACTTTTAGGAGCTATACTAGCAAGTATATTTTTATATATAGACAGTGAAACGAGGAAAATTTTTATCTTAGCGCGATCTCGTAAAAACTTGCCTTTAATAATGTTTTTCCTTAAAAAACCGACCAAAATGTTTGCCTACAATTTTCAGAAAAATTTGTGTGTTCAAAGAAAAGAGTTACCTGAAACTATTTGAAGTAACAATATTTTATGAGCCCCTTAAGTTAAAGATAAAATGAGACGGAATTTTTGCAGTGCCAAAACTGTAAATTTAGGTTTTTGTTGCGTCAATATCTAATTTATTGGCCATCTTAAAAGAGCTGGAAGATTGCTTTTGAAAATTGAAGAACGAGGTTCTCACTCGCGGGTACTTGGAACACGGTTGCCAGGTTATGCCATTGAATTGAGATATTTTCGATGGGTTTGAATGGGGAATAGTGCCGGTTTTTCAGCACAACCTGGTAACAATGACTTGGAAGAATACATAGTTGGAGAAGGAAAAAGTCACCAGACTGTCATCCTTGTACCCTCACCAATTTTACTCCTTACAAAAAAGTTGGCTAGCTTTATAATGTGCATGTGCAGTATCCTGAATCCATATACCATAAATGGTATTTTTATGATATGTCCTAGTCCTTAATAAGTGCAGCAAACTTATATCTTTTAGTAAAATTGCTTTATTGCACTATTTTAGGCAGGCAAGTGAAGAGTTCACTATTGTTGCCAACTCTCATCGCTACTCAGCAGTCTATAATAAAGACCTATTCTTTGCTGTTTTGGACTTTGATGGAAGTGCAGAAGTATTTCAATGGGTAAGAATCCTACTGTATTTTTCAATTCCTTTGAATTTTAAGACATTGAATACAATAAAATACTGTGGTATCCCTCTCACTTTAGTTTTCGATTTGTACCTATCAGCCTCTAGTAGTTATTATCAGTCACAATGGAGTGCTAGCATAAATATAATTTGCTGAAAACTTTTGCGTGTACAAAGCTTAATTCATTACAAGTATTTTTACAAGGCTGTAGATTGAAAAATTTGCCAAGGGCAACGACTGTCAGCCGAATAGTCCTTGCTGTGTATAAAGAAGAACAACTTGATGATTCTGTCATCCAAGATCAAAGTTAAGACAAAACAAATTTTAACTCCTCAATTTAATGCATGAAATTTTCTTTTTATTCGCCCCTACAATATCAAGAAGGCATTAGCCAATCCTGTCTCGTGTGTCAGAAATGCTATTGAGCTAGTAGCTGCGTTGCTAAACTCTCCGGAGGATTGGGAGCGGAGAGTCTCGGAGAATTACCCGGAGGATTGACGTCATCTCTCCAGTCTCTCCGTGTTGTTGGGTCCGCCATGGTCCGCCGGATTCTGTTTTGTTTACACTTCAATTTTAGGTTAAGTTTCTATATTCCCAAAGTTAAAAATGAAATCCACAAACACTTTTATCTTTAAATGTTTGAAAATTCTAAAACTCATTGCATAAGCAGAAAAAAAGGCGCGAGAATGGTAAACGCCTATATTCTTACATCAGTCTACGTATTGGTCTCCAGCTCTTAGACCTCTCGAGGTTGGAGAGCTGGACAGCAACTTGGAGACTGACATAGCATGACGTAGCAAGTCTCCGGGTAATTCCTCCAGAGTCAGAACAACGGTTGTTTACGTCTCCGGGTAACTCCAGAGAGCTCTCCGGAGACTTTAGCAACGCAGCTATGGTTAAACAGTGCTCATTGCAAACAGTGTAATTAGGTGTCAATTTCTATCAAATCTGTTTGACTTTCTCCTTAAACCAGCACAAGAAAACTAAGATGAAATGACAAGCTTATCTCCAGACAGTCGTGGCTTAAGATTTTAATGTATTATTTTTCCCCCTATTCCTTCCAATACAGCATAACAGGCATTCCGAACAGACTGCTAACAATTGCCTCCCATAAATAAGTCCCAATTTTAAATGTTGAAATTTTTCTCTTCCCAGATGAAAATTAACACAGCACCAATGTTCATTCATTTTCCTCCAAAAGGAAAACCTAAGAACAAGGACACTCTTGATGTACAAAGAGTAGGTTTTGCAGCAGAATCAATTGCCAAGTGGATTCACGAACAAACCGACGTTCAAGTAAGTAACAATCCCACAATCACTTCTCAATTACTCTTTTACATTTTTCATATGGCCATTGAAGCCAAGTCAACAGGAACAGAACATGAATTCAACAATTGTAATTTCAAAAGCACTGGAAGAAATATTAAAGTTTCATTTATAATGAAAAAGTCCAAAATAAAAGAAACTCAATAAAGTTTAAACCAACAAGCACTTGGTCACATCTGTATGTTTTGGCCTACTTACTGTTTTCGTGGACATAATTCTCCTGTATTGCGCCACTATACATAAATCAGAGCAATATCTGCACCATATTTCAGCTGCTAAATAAGCAACTTCATTCTTTTAAAAAATATTTAAGTGTTAGTATTAACTAGGGGGCTATGCCCCCTGGCCGCTACGCGGCCCAACCCCCTGAAGGCGCTCCGCGCCATCAATGGGCCGCTTCGCGGCCCTATTTTTACCCTCCTATCAGTGTTAGTTTTATTTTTCCCCTAAAAAAATACGATATGAGGTATACTTTAATTTTAAACTTTACTTAAAATTACTTTAAAATTAAAAGGACGCGTTTTGGAATGACTGCTTGATGAAATATTGCAGTAAAACAATGAACAATGATAATCAGGTAATAAATAAGAAATCATGAGTCGGTGTTCGAACCCACACTGTGATCATAGCGGACGCAATTGACGTCTTAGACGACTCAGCCACCGCTCGACATGTAGCCGTAGATGCGAATCTTGTGTAGATAAGTGTAGAGCTGATGCGCAGGCTACCCAGCTACTGCGCAACCTCCTCGACCATTGCGCATCCTCCCGCGCATAGCGGTAGCAGTACCGGAGCATTCTATAAACTCATTCACTTTTATAACGTGATTTTAAAAAAACCTGGGTCCTTTTTCCAAAATCTGATTGCAACGGGCTCATCTAGGGCCTATTACCTGTCGATTTACGCAAAAACCATGGAAATCGGCCCGGTAGAACGCTCAAACGAACTATGACAAAAAGTATAAATTTACATTGTTTAAATGGGAGAATTCGCAACTTTACCACGTAATATAAAAAAACCTGGACCATATTTTGAAAATCCGAAAAGAGTTGGCTTATCTAGAGACAATTGCCCGTCGATAGCCGCAAAAATCATGAAAATCGGCCCGGTAGAACGCTGGAACTAAGCGTTACCAGTTTCGCAAAATTAGGAGGTCTCGGAGCTTATAGTATAGATTGCCAAAAGATGATCCTCATCAGAAAGCGAGAGTGTCCATAAAAATCTTACATTGGATACCTTGACGGTGTCTCACCGTAAGTGGAAAACTGTATGATTCTGGGGAGAATTTTTTCCCCTTGATAGGTAATTACCACAACTATGGCAACAGTGCTTTTTTACGTCATCTCTTGTAAATTTTGCAATCCAAATGTGACCTTTTTCTACTTCTTTACCCCCCTTTTTCATTACACCATGAAGAAAAAAAACTATAAGCAAAGAGACCATGTTCTAACCACCGCTGCACAAATAGTTATTACAATGTATCCAGTTTTATCTCTTGGCAGCAAGAAAGATAGATCCAACTTAAGCATCATTCCAGTTAGTTTGCTCTTTTAATTTTTTTTCCCCTTCTCACGATTTCAGTTCTTGTCTACTAAATTTTCCTTTGATCAAGGTATCTTTAATCCACTTTACGCTGTCTTATTTCAGATCAGAGTGTTCAGACCACCGAATTACTCCAACTCCGTAGCATTCTTATTAGTCCTTTGTTTACTCGGAGGATTCTTGTACCTTCGCCGCAACAATTTGGATATGTTCTATAACAAGACACTCTGGGGCGTGGCCTCTGTGGTAAATATTGAAATCTTACGTATTTTAATTCCCTGAAACAACATCAAATCAGCTGGGAAAGCAACTTTAGAAAGCCAAGTCCAGCTTTCTTAAGTTAGCTTCTTTTCCTGAATGTGCCTGGCTGATCAGATATTGTAAAAGCTTTGAAAAGCGCTCCTTCAAAAAACCTCCCACCTCTGATCGTTTTGAGACGGTGAATGGAATGCCAAAGGAGTTAAAGATACATCAGTCTCTCACACTTTAGGGTATCTTCGAAAATTTTAGGAGCTGAAAAATTCTTACTGTGATTAAATTAGAATTTTTATTTGAAGTCAAAAAACTAGCTCTTTACAGAAATTCTCCGGTGCTGTTGATGTCATTATGTTGGGGAAAAAATAAATTTAGAACGGAGCATGTACATATGGGAACTCTGCATATTTTTTTGCAGATTAAGAAGAATCACTCTCATTCTATTTATGAATTAAATGTTCTTATTGTTATTTTTGAATATTTTTGTTTTATTTCAGTTTTTCTGCTTCGCAATGGTCTCCGGACAAATGTGGAATCACATTCGCAGTCCTCCATTTGTGCACAAAACTCACCAAGGCGTCATGTATATTCATGGCTCCTCTCAAGGGCAGTTTGTCCTAGAGACGTATATCGTTATCATTTTGAGTATCCTTTAATACCTGTAATTTTATTTTTTAGTTATCACTCAAAGATATTCAAAGGTATTCTCTTTGAATTTTTGAAGGAATACCTATGACTTTTTAATTTTTGGCAATGATACCAGTGATGAAAGAAAGGACAAGCAACAGAAGGGAGAAAAAAAGAAAGCAGTAGAGGATCAAGCAAGAAATGATTGGAAGGAAAAGAAGGGTTGAGCCATACAAATCAACCACCACCTTGTCTATCATGCCTGAATGGTACAAAATAATTTTATGGTTAAAATGTAACAGCCTTCTTTGTCAATTAAGTGTCTTGATTTTGAAGTTTGAATTGCATTTCTAGTCATTTTTTTACTAAAATGCTGCAGCACGGTGCCTCGCTGCTGATACCTCCTCTTCCCTAATATTCTCTGTCATGCTGTGCTGCGGAATAAGTACTCTACAGCCTTGTTAAGTAAGTCTCAAATCAGTTTGCCAGCCTTTTGGGTGCAATAAATCTTTACTTATGCTTTTGCAAGGTGGAGAAATGGTGCTGGGTCCACACCATTTTGCAGGAAAAACAAAGCCAAGAAATTCCAAAAATTTTTCAATTTAAGTCAAAAAATGTTGTGTTTATAACTTTCACCATCGTTACTCAACTCGAAGCACATTTTTTGCCACATAATAAGAAATTACTGTGTTGCAAATCTGCGATCACTCTATTCAGAGATACAACTGTGCATTCTTGATTCCTGCATGTGGTTCAATTTTCCTTAATAAGTCCTTTCAGATGCCGCAATTGTCGTTGGAATGATCATGATGATTGATGCAGCATCAAAAAAAGGAGAAGTGAGAGTACGTCGAATCATGGCCATTCTTGGACTCGTTTTTGTTGCTATTGATTTTAGCGTTATTCTGTCCATATTCAGATCAAAAGCTCATGGATATCCTTACAGGTATGCCTCCCATTTTATCAAAGTTATGTTAGGCTGAGTCTTGTCAAATAAATTTACGTCCCTTGAGAGTGAGACGGAAGATATGTTATCTTCATTTAAGTATTGAAAGTAGATAAAAATTTATGATTGCAGGTTTTTTGTCTCTCTCTAATAGTGGGTAAACTTATTTGGTTTGGCCTCTGGTCAAAGACATTGAATCACGTAGACCGTGCATCCTGCTCGGTTTAGTACAGGCAGAGCAAGACAAGTTGCTCGGAGCCCCATGATGGGCGGGTGGAGAGGGGAGAGAGCAAATGTCCCAAGCACTCGAAGAGACTGCCGAGAGGCAATGAAGAATTCATTCGCGCGCTCGGTTTTTCACGAATATCTCGTTTAGAGTCCATTTTCAGAAAAAATTCCAAAGAAAAGTCTTAGAACATATAATTTTACAACCAAATAGCATTGTTTCATTTTTCTGAACTAATTATTAACCGAGAAAAAAAGCCTCACAATCCGACAAAAATTCACTTGAGCCGCATGCGCAGATGTGTTCAATTGGGGCACACGAACTTATCGATGGGGGTCAATGGGGGCCTCCACTCATCGGCATGCAAATTTTTAAAAGTTGTCTCGCCTTCCGTAACACAGGATGCGGACGTTATGGTCCGTTTTTCATACTTCGAATTTCGGATTTTGCCGGAATACTGATGCCATATTGTACCAACCTACGTCACGGGGTAAACAATCCTCAAGATGCGACCACCTCCTTTTTTTTCGCTATAAACCCAGTTGAGGGCTAAGGAGGTGCAGAACTGATAAGTACCCTTTTTATCTCTTTTTAAGAGCTGCATAAATCATTTTTGAAACCAAGTAAAATATTAATCAGATCTTTAAAAAGGTTCCTGAACCTCAGACCCTGCTTTTTTGGACCCTCTGAACTGCCTAAATTTGCACAAAAAAGGCTTTGAATTTCTGCATCAAATTTTAAGATCAAACAGAACCCAAATCAAACACTTACCTAGCTTTAACCTTTTCAACTTTCCCTTCAACAAAATGATAACTCACCCTTCAGTCAAGAACTCAAAAGAAGTCCTTGACGTATGATGACGTCAAGAACTTCTTTTTTAGAGACATGAAAAAACCCTACAGATTTTAGAAGATAATACGAAAAAAGAATACATTTCAGCCTTATTTCTATTTCTGTATGCAGCAATGAAGTTATGCTCCCTCATTATTAACAAATGAATTCAATTTTTAGTGACTGTCAGTAATGAACCTATTTGCGGCTTCTAAGTGTATAAGCACTGATTAGTATTTTTTTAATTCCTAGATTTTTAATTTATGAAAACTTTTACAATTTTAAGTACTAAAGATGATAACGACATTTTTACAAAAGTTTAAAAAAATAAAATTTCAGTAGCTTTATAAATTCAAAAAGGTAAGAAGAAAGTATACTTTCTATTTATCTCAATAATGTTTCTCTTTTTCTTTTCCAGTTTCTTAATATAATTCGTCACTTCAGGCTGAAAAGGAGAGTTCAGTTATTAAGTGCAGAAAACGGCAACAGAAGCGTTAATTTTCGATCTCCCTCTACCTTTGCACAAGTTATGTTCGGAAATGATGAGGTTTCTTGCTGTGAATTAAGTTTCCGAGTTTGAAAATTTCATCTGTTGTGTTCAGAAAATAATCCTTCATATTGACACATTGTAAACCAGTTGGACACCCATATCGTTACTTCACAATGGTAGCAAATTTTATCAAATCGACAGTGTAAGTCGGCAATCACATTACTCGGTTTGCGACGTTGCAGACATCTTGTCATACTTTATTTTTTAAATGGAAAACCACTCCAAGGCATTTCTTTAAAACTGATAAGATTTTTCTTCTCTGTGCGAAGAAAGTTCTGCAAAAACTTCAAGGAATGATGTCAATTTGTTCTCCTTTAAAAAATTAACATAGAGGTGGAGATTTTCAGACACCGCAGGCAAGTTATGTGATTGCCGACTTACACCGTCAAAATGGAATGTTATTTCAGCCACCTTTCACGATTCCTTCTTTACTTAATATTTTCGGTTGTAATTTTTTTTAAACTGTTTTCTCACGATGGTTCTTTAGATTTAAGTTTAGGATTTGCCATCACCATGATGTAACTGTCAATTAATTCAAACTTCGAAAAAATTTTATAAAAGACTCTAAAGTTGAAGCATTTTGCTGAGAATTCATTATCGCTGTCTAAAATCCACTAGATACATTGTTTGAAACAACTCTGAACCAGTCTTAAAGTGAATAACGCAAAATGGCTAAGCTTCAATGTTCACCTAGACCCATGCGTTGTTATTAATTAAAGATGATTTAAGCACGATCTGACCAGATGATCAAACAGATATGATTTAAAAGAAGTTCTAGAAAACAACGCACAGGCCTACTATGGTCCTGTGGTACATAGGAGTTTTTCAACACCCTCATTGCAGATTGAACTTTTCTGCTCAATGATATCTTTATTTCTTTCAGAGTTACTTCAAACCATTTCATTATCAAATTATGTAAAATTTTATCTAATGATCGGTAGATGATCATGGTAAGTAAAGTACATTATTATAAAAATGATCTGAAATTGTAAAAACGCCAGTTTGTCAGAACAAACAAAGAGGAGCACTAACATGTTCATGGATCCACGTGTGCAATCATTTTTAAAGTTCGATTGGAGTTATAGTATTTTTTTTCTTTTCTTTTTTTTGCATTTGTTTTCTGTTAAGGTTTCCTGTCTTGAGAAGGGAAACGTTAAACTTTTCTGTATTCCCAAGCGCAATAGAATAAAATTTTTGTTTACATAAATTTGTTTGCATAATTTTTATTAAAAAACTTTGGCCTTACAAAATTAATTAAATCACATGAGCACACAATATTACATGGCGATTATCCACTTAAAGCATAGAAAAGAAGAGGAAGTTGGGGCCACAATAAACTTAAGATGCAATGATACAATGCACCTTTAAATACGATAAAAATTAAAGCTGCATAAGACATGTTTGTTGTCAACTCATTGAAAGATCCTAAAAAGAAGTTTAACATCTTAAAAGCTTTGAGAACCAACCCAGTAAAGACATGAAAAGCGGTCTGTTCAAACTTTCATCGGCAAAAAACAAAAGAATCTATAGAAGTTAAAATGACTGTTGGAAACAAACTCATTCTTGGGCAAATAACTAAATCGAGTGTATAACACAAAAAATCCTGGCAGTCCTAATTAACATGCAAGATGCCCATCAAATAAAAACAGGCCACTTCATCTTTTTTTCCATGGTTCTTAAACAAAAATTTGTACAGTAAATGATCTCTTAGGTATAAAATTAAAAAACGAAATATCTGAGTGATAAAATTAGTTCTAAAAAGTGATACAGTAAAAGCGAAGAAGGATACTTAATAACAATATAAATTATAATTTTAAGATCTTGTACGGATTTGGTCCGATATTGGCCCTGACAACTGCTACATGCACTCTCCTAACGTTTATTTTTGAACTTTGGAAAAGGATTCCACCTTGATGTTCTGTCACCTGCTTTGAAGGAACATATCATGTCTGTGCTGTTACAGTGTTTAAGCAAACATTTTTTTTCTCAGGGGAACTGTTAAATGGATTTGCCTAAAATTTCTGGTCATTTATCTTCTCAGTTTGGAGAAAAGACACTAAAATTTTCAGACAAATTCATACAATGGTTCTCTTTTGAAAAAAAAAAATGTCCGCACAAGTACTGGAACAGTGCAGACACGGTAAGTTTCTTTGAGGAGGGGACCACCAAACTAGCCGGGTTTCTTTTAAAAAATCTCAAGAATACACTTTAGGAAATTGCATGGTAGTGGCAGTTATTAGGGTCAGTATAGAACACCTATTTGCTTGAAAAAATTAGCAAATATTATTTTATTAATTCAGTACTTAAAAATCAAAATGATCCATAAATTTGAAAACGCAGAGGGAAAAATCTTTAAAACTGTAAACGCCTCCTTTCACTAGGAATTTTGATCAACCTATTGACTTGGTTTCCACGATCAAAATGGGCCATGGATGCAACTATTGAATGTTACCCATCAAAATTAAGAGGCGCCGCTAATATTTGATCGGCATAAATCTCAAATAAATGGAGCATCAAATGGACGTATTTCTGTCGAACGGAACTGTGTGCATTGTGACATGAGCCCTGTTATGCGTGTATTCTTATGGGTCTCAGGGCTCATGTCTTGATGCACATAGTTCCGTTTGATAGGAATACGTCCAAATAAATGTCTTTGACACTCTGCATGCGACTAATGTTGATCAATACATACAGGCATCTCTTAATTTTGATCAATAACACTCAACAGTGACCCATTTTGATGAGCCCATTTCAATTGTGGAAACCAAGCTATTAGAAGGAGTGATTTTGCCTAATTGCCTATTTTTTTATCCAAATGTGGCATCACACTAAACTGAACATTGGTTCAACCCTAGTCTGTTTCGATTATTGACATCCTCAGTACACATTCTACAATGAGATTCGATCAGCTTTTTCCTTCTCATATGTTGATAACATAATACTTAGAAAAAATGTTTAAATAAATTACAACAATTTCATAAATTGATAAGAGCAGGGTTGCCACAGGATTTATAAGATGAAATTTCAAGACATTTCCCTGATACATTTAGATAAGAGTCCCTAGGTTAAAAAGACATAATTTAAAAAAACTTCGACATAACATTTGTTGTTCGATACATCAAACTCATTTTTGCAAGCAAATCAAGGTGACTTGGCCATTTTATCACTTCTTTGGTAAATGTCATTGGTCCTATTTTATCAGGATAGTGTGACAACATTTTCTTACTGATTTTTTTAATTGGTTGATAATCACTAATTCACAGTGAATATCAACCAAATAGAAAAACAGTAAGAAAAATTTTGCACACTATCCTTCTCAACAATTTTTTCCTGACACTTTCATCACATTCCCTGGCATTTCCAGGTTTTCCTAACTTTTAAAAATTTCCTGGCGATTCCTAGTTTTCCCGATGTTTTCTGGCTGTAGCAACCCTGATTTACATCCTCAGTGTACACATTCTACACTAGGATTCAATCTGAATTTTCCCTCTTGTACGTTGATAACATAATGCTTACAAAAAATAGATAAAATACAACAGTTTTAAAAATTAATGAGAGGACATAAATCGTTCCTCTCATTGTCTCATTACAAAAAATTAATCACAAAAGTAAAAATAATAAAAAACAGGTTTAGGAGAATCTTGCCTCGAGACATAAGACAAATAGAATCAACAAACTGTTCGAAAATCTTGTTTAATTCCGTTCTCTCAGAGGGTTCTTCTCTAATTTGGCAGGGCGAGGACTAGAGGATCCGTCTACTTTGACAGGGTTGAGTCCACCTCCGTCCACTTTGACAGTATTTAGGCCGTTTTCAACATTCGCCTTTTCCGTACTTTGGAGCTTCCGTAACCGCTTTTTCAATCTTTCAATCTCCTTCAAAACAAAGTTCAAACAATATTGTGAATTAGTCAGGTGCGAGTAGGATAAAGGAACATGATAGGAACTACTGAATAAACTTTCCATTTTTATTTTTTTTTTCAAATTAATAAAATACTACATGATGATATCAAAAGCTGTTCAAAGGAAAAAGAAGAAAATTCAATGACGTTTTTTTGAAGGAAAGTTAGAAGTCCATTATTGTATGTATCAAATGCAATGTACTTTTAAATAAAGAATTCGAATAAATTCGAATTCGAAGAATTTTTAAAGACTTCTTCTCATTTTATTTCTCTTAATTGAGCCAATTTTTGGCTGGCAAAAACTGGAATGAATCACCTTAAAATGAAATTCACAATTTTTTTCACAAAATATTTTAGCGCTGAGGCTCTTAAAATAAAAAAAACATTCTAAACTTTAAGACATAAAAGGTCATAACTCTGATTTTAGTCAATAGAGCGTGTAAAATCTGCAGAAAATAATGAAATTTTTCGGCCAGAAAAAAAGAGTTTCAAGGTTCTGCAGCTAAATTCTTTAATTGATCAGGGTTTGACAAGATTCCCTGTATTTTCAAGGTTTTCAATGATTTTCTATGAAATTGTCACCCTAAAAATGTAAAGACATTTAGGTTCTTTTAAAGAAACATCATGCACAAACTTAACGACACCTGATGATGGTGTTTAGAACCTTTTGAATTTCCGCCCCTTATTCTTTTCTTTCTTTCTTCCCCCTCCCTTTTTCTCTCTTTGTAAGCAACAAAGATGAAATGCTTGAACATGTTTTGGGGAGGATCTTTAAGTAAAAAATAAAATAATAGCTCCTTGATTGATTGCAGAATAAACAAAATGAGGCAGGCTTGCAGAGGATTCTTACTGGTTGTGCAAAGAAAAAAAATTTTTGTATCAGGATTTATAGCATTATCCAAAGTCCTTACAGTTAGACCTGATTGCGAATGAGTTTGCAAAATGAACAGAGAAGTTACCGGGAAAGTTCAGCGATAAAGCGATTCAGATAATCAAATTTTAAAATTCTAAAGGTCATTACTGTAAAGTGCCAAAATTCAATGAATTTTCCCCCAAGTACCTGCCTTTTGAAAGGTTCCTACAATGGTTGTACCCTCTAAATTAGATTTCATATGTTTGCTCCAGTTTCTTTGGTTTCCCCTGCATTAAAGTTGCATTGTTAAAGTAAACTAAAGTCAGCAAACAAGGCGCTACACATAAGCGAAAATGCTCAGCAGAAAATAAATCAATTTTCATTGAATTTTAGAACATGCAAGTCGGAAGCCTTGGAATTTCTTTCATTTATAATAATACCTACACATGCTCTCCAAGTTTAAAATCAGGGATTGTAACTTTTCAAAAATGCTCAACAATGACTCCATCACGTTATCAAGCTTTGAGGTTGATGAGTGCACAGGCTAATCTTTGAGTAGGTATGATGGAAAATTGACAATTCTTTATTTTTGATTTAGGTGGCTTGGATGGTACTAATTCAATTTAAATGGAAGATATCCGACAGCTTTAGAAAGTCCGATGAAAATTGATTTATTTACTGCTGAGTTGACAGGTTTTGCTGATTGAGCCTATTTTGTTGACTTCAACAATAAAGCTTACAAATTGTTAGTGTGAAGGGGGAAAAACACTGTTTTTTTCTTTCATTTTTAATTCACAAAGAGCAAAAGTTCACTTGTTCTTACCTTGTGCAGTTCATTATTTTCTTCTATAATTTTGTTAATATACTTTATCTTCTGTTTGGGATTTTGGTGGCCGAGGAGATCTGCAAATTTCAACAGTAAAGCCTTCTTCTCCTCTTGATAGGCCTCATTCGTGGATTCCAGTACTTTGTTTTCTCGTTCATAATCTTCCAGATGCTGACGGAACGGGCCGATTAAAGTTTCCAAATCACTGCATTTCTTTTTCAGCTCTTCGTTTTGTCTGTAATTTTCAAATAAACGATTTAATAAGTGAAAAAAAATACCGATGAATAATTTTGAAGATTTATATGTAATGTATTTTCTGTATTGCACCTGATTGGTATACTAAGTCTCATCAGAGACACGTTTCATGATTGTTGTCAGGGGTGCAGAAACTTCTTGACCGCGTGACCAGCGGATCACATCTGAAAATGGGAAGGCTAGAAACAGGTTTTAAAAACAGGAAAAATGGCCTACAACAATAAAAATGTCAACAAATTATAGAAATTTGGATGTGTTGCCATCTGATTGAACTATAACAACCGATACAAGGTTGGTCCATGATGTTCGATAAGAGATATTAGATTTCATTTCCACAGTAGCATGTTACAATTGTGCACCTCAAAATTGATTTTGTTCCCTAAAATATTCATGATAAGTAGAAAAGAGAGCGGCAGATTTCGATCATCGCTGCAATGATTCCAGCAGCTTTGTAGGTTCAACTGAATGGTCATGAAATGGTGGTCTCAGAATGCCTTCTTTCTTTAATTAATACAAAATCAGAAAGAAAATAAGTAAAACGTGAAGCTTCATTTCACCGATCAGTCGCCCGAAGTTTGGCAGAAATGTTGAGTAAAAACTCGTGCTTTCGTGCAGCCAAATATGACATCACAGGGTTTATGAGAGCATGTGCTTTCCAACCAAGCAACCATAAAAAATCGGAGGGCTGTGAGAAATGAGGCATTCGACTGTTAATAGAGGGAGAATTACTTTTTTTTGCAAAACTGCAGAGAAATTGCATGTTTTCGCAACGTGAGAGAGAGAATAAAAGACTATCACTTTGAAATTTTGAGGGGTAAAAGAGGTTTTTTAAAAGGGAAGCTCTTGGGAAAACGGGATGGCTAGGAGCTTCCTGTACCTATCCTTCACTGATTTTTAACACTCTTGTTGATACTGACTGAGTTTGGCAAAACATTTAAATAACACTTCTGTGTAACATTTCTTAAAGAAAACACGGCCTGAATGTAATAAAAAATTAAAAAAAATTTCCCTATAAAATTGAAGTTAATAAACTTAAAGCATGTACCTTTTAGATGATTCTACGGTTGAAAGTTCTTTTTGGAGATCAGCTGCCCATTGCTTGTAATAGTTCTTACGCGTTGTTAACGCTGCCAAATTTTTCTCGAACTCCTCCAAGTTCTCATTCCTTTCTTTTAGAGATGATTCAAGTTCTTCAATTTTACCTTCAAGTTTGTTGAATTCTGTCAACTTCTCGCTCATCATTTTCAGATTACAGCTACTGCGAGAAACTACAACTTTCAGACTTTCTTTCTCATCCTGGACTGTTTCCAACTGTTTGATCACACGCTCATTTTCATCTTTCAATTGCTGGTTTGATGTTCTAACTGCCTTCAGCTCATCTTCAAGACACTGCGAAGAAGATTCTAGTCCTTGCAACTTCTCGAAATATTCAGAATTCAAGCTCTCCAAATACACAACTTTCTCTGCATAATCTTGCATCATTTGATTTTTCTCTTCGATTAGTTCTTTCTTTTCTTTGATCAGCTCTTTGATGAGTTGCTCCTTTTCAGCTACTTGCTCCCTGAAATCTTCTTTCTCCTTGAGTTTACAATAGTATGATTCGATAGAAGCTTCAAGATCAACGATTTCACATTGTTTTTCTTCCAGGCTCTTGTTCGCTTCTGATAATAAATTTTCTTGAGCCTGTAGGGTGCTATTCAAGTGAGCAAGATCCCTGGACATGATTTCTATCGTATCATCTTTCAAACTGAGCTCTTTTGCTAACGCTTGATTGGTTCTATCTTTATCTAGGTTTGAATTATTAAGCGACTCAATCTCAACTTTCAGTCCAGACAGTCGGCTGTTTAAGCAGTCTTTCTCCGCGGTGAGACAGTCGATTCTTTTTTGAGCAGACTCTACATCTTCTTTTAACTTTGCAAACTGTTCAAGGTGCTCTCCGTTCTGTAAGAGGAGATGATTAGAGTTATTCTCCAAGCTTTCGAATTTTTCATTCAGTTCTTTCTTGCTGGCCTCTAGCTTTTGGATGGTTGCTTCTTTCTCTGCGAGTGACGAATTCAACTGATTGATAATTGCTACATTATTTTTGGCATTTTCTAAACATCTTTCTAAATAATCACAGATCAAAGTCTTGCTTTCATAAATGCCCTCGTTCTGATCGGAGCAAAATTCACTGACTTTCAGGGATATGTTTCTTAGAATCTCTTTGAGTTCAGCGTTTTCTCCATCTTCATTTTCTAATTTGGATTTCAAAATTTGAATCTCTAAACTCTGACTGTTGACGACAACTTCAGATTCATTGATTTGGTCTTCTAGGGTTAACTGGCGCTTTAATGACTCGTCTAATTTTTCTTCGTACATTTCTTTTTGAGCTTTTGCCATTTGCTTAAACTTTTCAACCTCGTTGAGTAATCTATCGTGGATGAGTTTGGTTTCCTCTATTAATGCTATTTCAAGCTCGTTCATACATTTTTCGAGTTTCTCGTATGCCAATTCTTTTTCCTTCAATAAATCGGCCAGCTTTTGCTTTTCTTCTTGCAGAGATTCGATACGTGTCCCAGCTTGTTCTAGATGTGAGCTGAGAGCTTCTACCGCTGCCTGAGCATTTTTTGAGGCTACATGCAGACTTTTACACTCTTTCTTAGCCATCAATAAGTTGTTTTCTAATTCTTTGATGCTCATTTCTTGGCTTTCAGTTCTCGCTTTCAAATCATCTCTTTCAGCTTCCGCTTTTTTTTTCTTGCCAGCTAATCTGTCAACTATCTGATTATACTTGCTCTCTGATTCAGCAGCGTACTTGCTGATTCTGCTGTGAAGGGTGCCTCTGACAGTTTTTATTTTGCTTTCAATTCCGCTGTATGAACCGGCTAATTCGTCGAGCTTCGCTTGGTTATTGGTTTCAATAGTGCTCAGCTCTGAAACAAGGTTTTCTTGAAGAGACTCTAAACGATCCGCAAGCCAAGTTTGAAGACCTCTATAGTTGTTCTCATCCTCAGCTAGGTTGGACTGAAGTGCTCGTAAGCGATTCTCAAAAGCTTCTCTTGTCGTTTGCAAACGCTCTTCATTTTTCAAAGAAAGTTCCAGCATAGTATTTGCATTGTCTATCATTATTTTTTCTTTTTCAATTTTCATATGATGCATCTGTTGCTCCAGATATGATACTTGTTCTTGCAATGCCGATACTTCTTCTTCCTTTGATTTCAGCTCCGCCTTAAGAGCTTCAAGCGGTTTCTCAATAGTTTCTTTTGCACTTAATAATTCAGCTAGTTCGTTTTTTAATTGGGTTTTTTCTGCAATTAAAGCTGAAATCTCGGCTTCTTTCTCCTTCATTTTCTTCTCAATTTCTGCAGCGACAGCCTCCTTTTCGGTTAATTTGGACTTCACAGAGCTCTCTTCCTCTTGCAGTTCTGAGATTTGACCGTTCAAATCATTGATATAATTGATGTAATCGTTTCGCTCACTGTCCATTTTACTCTCAAGATCTGCAATTAATTGTTTCTGCTGTGTATATTCCATTAAATGATCTTGTTTGATCTTAGCTTTTTCTTGATCGTAATGGTTCTTCATGTCACTCATTTTCAGACCCATTTCTGACAACGCAGCCTGGACAGAGAGAATTGTCTCTTGCTTGACTTTGATGGTCGATTTGAGCTCATCATTCTCTTTTTTGAGGTCTGCAAGCTCTACTACAGCTGCTTTAAGATTATTGGTAGTTAGATGAAGTTTTGCAGATATATCTGTATGAGAATCTGATAACTTGAGTAGATGTTCAGAGTGCAATTTTTCCAGCGCCTAAAAAGAAGCAAAAGTCAATTGATCAAATTTAATGAATTCAATGAAGAAAAAAAAAACTACATTAGAGATGTATAAGCTACAAGATAGATTGATGACAGAAGATGTAGAGACTTGTGTCAGTATAACCAAAAAAACAAAAATTGATAAGCAGATAGGATTTTGTCTGGTCTTGTCGTGCCAACATACTTTTAACAATTGGAATGCTGGGACCAATGGTGAATATTCTCTCTAATATTCTGAGCTGAGAACCGGTAACATGGCAAACATTGATCAGAGCTCAAGCTATGGATGAGAAGAAAATGGCCTCAGTACTGGAGTCCTTATAAAAATGTTTTCATGAACTCACTTGCAGTAAAATTAATTATGAGAATGCGTTTTGGAATCTACATCTCCAGTCTCAGCCAGCAGCGAACAGCGAATTATTCAATGGATAAGAGTTTGTCTTTAAAATTTGACTGAGCCTCCCTTCCACGTAAATCATACACTGGATGCTGCACAAAAAATTCTGAAGGGAAAAGCCCTGTCTTGAAGATAATACGGATATGTACCCTATTATGGCTTATGTATCCGTCATTGTTCTAAGTCTCTTAAAATTTCTCACAGAACGGAAATCGGTCTTATAAACCTTTTTAATTAATTGCTTGTATTCTAGATAGTTTTCAAACTGCTTTCCTTGGCTTTTTTGATAATATCTTAGTTCCTCATTTTTTATCTGATCACTTTTGCAAAACTTTATTACTACTACTAAACTCCTGATATTACTAAGTAATAAAGCCCTACACAAGTGATTAGGTGAGAAACGAAGAATCAAGATATTAACATTTTCCGCGATCAAAATAAAGTTCCAATAAACTTTAAATCAAGTTGAACACTTATTCTCTTCAGTGGAAAAGGAGCACTTCTCTGCTACAGAATCGCCATCAACAATCTCTTTTTTCGTAAAGAAACTACCAGAAAATATACCTGCTGAAAAATACCTATTATTTACAAGTCTTAGCATTATTCATCTATCTAACTCAATGTGTCATAAACCGTTCAGTTTCCTTTGTTTTCATGATTCCACTGAGGCAAATTGCAATCTCTTTAAAAAAAAGATGTATTCTACAAAACGTAAAATTTTTGATAAAAAAAAGAAAGGCTAAAAAAGTATACCGCATACAACTTGGTTTTCTTCCTAATAACATGCTCATGAAAGGAAAAAAATTATTCATTACCTCCTTTTCTCCTTGCTTCAAGACCAGCTCTCCCTCTAGTTTTTTAAGTTCTTCTTTCAACCCTTCAATTTCTTTCAATTTACTTTCCATTTTGAGCCGACTGTCACAGCAAGAAGATGAATTTCTGAAAAAAAAATAATTGCAATAAGGTTCTGACTTTTGATAAAGGTAAATGAGACAAAAAAATCAATACTGAAAACTAGAAAAGCGTTTCGATCAGTTCAAGGGTCCAGAAAATGCTGAATTGCTATAATACGATGCTCCCAAGCTTTCTTGTCAGAGCGGTTAAGGTTTTTTTTCTTTCAATTTATAATCTAAATTTTCTTTCCAATCCTCTAGAGCGGGATGTGGCGTTGACATTTTAGTGAAGAAATTAGTTGCATTAGAGCAACACTTTTGCATAGAGATTTGTCGAGAAATTTGTCTATAAACTTATAACTCCGAAACTAAAAGCTTCGGACTGCATTTTTAACATTACTAATGTAATATGCAATAAATCATAATTCTCACATTTCACATTCTGTGGTGTAAAGTAAATAAAAATGAATAAATAATCATTCTATTCGGCTAAAACTATCCCTTTTAATGAGAAAAACATGGAAAAGACACTTCTGTCACTAGAAAACAGGTAAAAATCCATATCACGGAAGGCAAAATGTGTAAATAAGGAGAGAAAGTTCGTTGGCCAGAAGAAGGGCGTACATTCGGTGTACTTTACGAATCAATTATTCACGTAACGAATTGACAGATTTTTCTCAAACTTGGAGGATACTCTCACTATTCGGCGTAGAATCAGATAAGTTGAATGTTGAAAGAAGGGCGCATCTCGAGATACGCCCTTCTTTCGGCACGGTCTTCAATTATTGTACGAAATTATTTTACCCTCTGAAGAAAATTTTATGCTTTGTTTCGAGTAAAAATATTGGGTGATATTTTGGGGGAAAGAATTGGAGACGAGAGGAAATGTTAAAGCGACAGAATGGAGAAAATATTAAGATTATGGTATTTAAGGGGGCAATCTTGATTGGGTGTAGAGAGAGAGAAGCTGCGCTGTAAAAGCAGTTGTTATGTATGTATGTATGTATGTATTCTAGAGAAGGGAGATCGTCATAGCATCTTTCGATCAATATTTTAACAAGCTTCCCAAGCCATTAAAAGAACTTTTCATTAAATCAGAAAATTCAAATCTATTCCTAAATAACATAAAAAATTACTTCATAGAAAACCCTTTTTACGAGTTAAAAGAATATCTCGACGCAAATCTCCCCAATCCCTAAATTGCCTGAATGTAGTCCCCTAAGTCTTAAGTCTTAGTTCTTCATTTACTGTTTTCTTTTTTTTACTTGTTTGTTAAAATTTTGTTACATTTATTTGATGTTAAATTTTGTTCCATTAAATTATTTGACGAGTGTTAAGCTCATAAATTTGTATGAATTTCATGAGGCTGTTGCATTAATAAATATATTATTATTATTATTATCGTCATGTCACCGTGGCTTTGGTGTGTTGTTATGCATAGAGCATATTATAAAATATAAATTATTCATTCTATTTCTTCATGGCCATGTGGACGCATTGTTCCTTTTTGCTTTGATGCTATTGTACGTAGGTATTCCATTTTTTTGTAATTGGACATTTTCCTGTCAAAATTTCAAAAATAGGTAAAAAAATGAATATGTGATGTGTGTGTGTATGATAAAAACTTTGCAGGTTTTTTTTTTTTTTTTTTTTTTTTTTTTTTTACCCATGCAGTTCATCAATACCTCCATCAGCAAGTAGTAATTCTAATTGGTCCCTAAACAAAAAAAAACAAAAAAATTCTGGCTTTTTGTTCACTAGCTGAGAATGCTTTGTCTACGATGATACAAAAAGAATTAGAGAGAAGAGCAAATTATTACTTACCCTGGTTTTTTCTGGGAAAACATTCTGTCTAGTTTTGAGGTTGAAAGAGCAGGAGTCAGAGGAATCCTGCGCCGTGGTAGCTGTGGCTGTAAAAGAGGGAGATCATACAACTTAGATCATTCACTTGATGCATAGTTGATTGAAAGAGTCAACTTCATGAGAGGAGAAAAGGAATTTTAAAAAATTTGGATGAATATGAAGTATTAAATTGTTGAGCTTGTTCCAAGAAAAATCATGGGACAAACACTTATAATACATGGAGAACAACTTAAAGGTAGGCGAAGGCTGTAAATATTCATGATACGTCCTATTGGCAAAATGATCCATTGGAATGATCAGAATTTTAACCAATTCATGATTTAGATAGACCAGCTGAGGCTGAGCGTCACATGAATTGAAATAGACCATTCTGTGACATGGGGCAAGGAAATGCTCGCCAGTCTGCAGAGTGGTCAGTTTTCTCCGGCCTAATCTCATGGAATGGTCAGTTTCTGACATATTCCATGCTTGGGTCAGCAAGTCTGACAAATTCATAAATTGATCAAAATTCCGACCATTGCAAAGAATCGATCATTTTCCTAATGGGATCAAAAACAAACAAGGAAATCCTACAATATTTGGGAGAATAAATCACCATTTCTAACAGAAAAAGAAGAAAAAAAATAATTGAACTTCAATCTACACCACAAAGAGCGGCATTTATTATCAGGGACAGTGACTGGCTTTGAGTATAAGTTTGAGGGTCAATCCGGTGCATTAGCTCATTTAAACGACCGACACTCGCCAAAACCAATCAGCCCTAACACAAATCCCTGTCACCCTCCATTTTTTAAAGAAGGACTACAACAACAAAACCGAGTGTTCAGTTGAGCTTTCACAGATAAGTCGAAGCGCTTGGGAAGTAAAAGGCTGATTTTTGTTGTAGCATATAATGTGATCACTCAAGTATTTCTTGACATTTCTTGGTGCTCGCTAGAAATTCTTAGTTGTGCTTGTTGGTCGGCTTATCAGAAATTCTAAAACACATTTTCAAGTCTTTTGTCATTTGGAGCAATTTAAATTACAACATTAAAACACAAATGGATAGTTTTTCATCTGAGGACTTATGGTAAAAACAAATTCTAAAATACTGATATCAGAAGCAAGGTAGAATATATTCTTTTAAAAAAATAACAGGTATACTAACTGTTCGAAATGGAGCAACGCCTGAACCAATTGAATCCAGACTTTCCGTGGATGAACATAGTGATTGACTGTCCGATGGTTTCTTTTCTTTAAACCGCTCTGAGGTGTGAATCACTATAGGGATGGCTTTTCCTTTATCATCAAACTTCGGATCATAAGCACCTGGAGGTGGAGCACAAGCTAAAAAAGAGAGGAATTGGGCATTAAAATTAATATTCGACTAAATTGAACAACACACTAATGATGCAGATTAATAACTTGAAGTAATTACTTAGAGGTCCAATGCTCTCTAAATCACCATGTAAAACAGTCATTACTTATTTTGCAAATCCACGGTGTAAGTCGGCAATCACATAACTCGGTCTGCGACGTCACAAACTTTCTGTCCTACTCTATTTTTTAAATGGGAAGCTACTCAACGGCAATTCTTTAAAACTGTCGTGATTTTTCCTCTCTGTCCGAAAAAAGTTCTGCAAAAACTTCAAGGAATGATGTCAATTTGTTCTCCTTTAAAAAAGTAACATAGAGGCGGAGATTTTCAAACACCTCAAACGAGATATGTGATTGCTGACTAACGCTATCGAAATGTGCCAACAAAGAATTAGTTTTCAACTCATTTTTTCTATTTTTTTTTTTTTTTTGTGAGGAAAAAAATTTCATTTTGGACATAAACCTTATTTGATTAGAAACAATTGTAGTTAATGCTTGATCATTTCATTGCTGACTTTTTTCTCCAGTAGGTACCAACGTTAACACTTCCACTTCAATTTTTTCCCCTTTAAATTACCCTCGCTTCTACTGAACACATCTCACATAATTCTTTGACTTTTCCCAGTTGCTATGATTACCCTTTTATCATCAAGTTCTTCGACATTAAGATTAGTCACTCATTCATGTGCTTCCTGACCGGAAATGCACAATATTGTCATCAGGAGTTCGTCTACTTTCATCTTTCATGGAACAAAAGGATCAAACCCACATGGTGATGACTAGACTCAAGAACCATGTATTCAATTGTAGAGCGACAGAATTATGCAATGTTGCAGACCGAAATTAGCTCACAATGTGCACTCATTCTTGGGTTTATCACAACTTGTAAACTCAAAATCACTTTCGAGTTTATGTGTGATGGATAAGATGAGACGTTGTAACCCTTACCTTCCAAATGAACACAATAATCATATAAAAATGCTCTTTAGTGTCTCTCAAGGTGTGAGGAACATAATTGATGTGAAAAATTTCAACTTACAGACATCATCATTGAAGCGATGAATCTTGGCTTTTGCGAAAGACATGGTCCAAAAGTTAGGTATACTCGTGTGCTGTGAAGTTCACTCAACTGTTGCTCAAAGATGTTATTTTATGGAGATGCTGACACCCAAGTGCTTTAATTTAGAAGCCAATAATTGTGCAAATCATACTTATAAAAAGAGAGTACGGTTCGCGGAAACAAAAATCCTGAAGAACAAAAAAATGATTGTAACGGCCACCCGCTTCAACTTACGACATCACATCACCTTTTTCTTTTTTTGATAGAATTCGTAACCGTCAAATGCTCAATAGAGCAAAATAATGATAAGAGCCAGATGAGTTATTGATAAAAGCGCGGGAAAACAAGACTCCAAACAGAGCGTAGATGCGTAGAAATTGCATACCTTTCAGAGTTTTCTCGTGAGATCGTGGCAGATCGTGGTCTCTTACTTAGTCTATAGAATTCCGGATTGATAAGCGGATCAGGGCTGCCGATTCGTGAGTAATTACTCACATCGTGAGTAATTTGAGCACCGGTGAGTAAAACGTGAGTAATGAGTAATTGGTGAGTAATCCGACGATCCGTGAGTAATCGTGAGTAATGCAAAATCCATGGGTAATTCTCAGTAATTCTCCATTTTTGGCGCAATTTGTGTGAGTAATCGGTGAGTAAAATTTAAAACGATGAGTAATCGGTGAGTGAAAACAATGTCAATGTGAGTAAAATCGGGAAATGGTGAGTAAAAAGTGAGTAGAATTGAGAACGGTGAGTAAAAGTGAGTAAAATCGCGATCAGTGAGAAGCAAGTGAGTAAATTTTAGATTGGTGAGTAGCGTGTGAGTAAAAAATTCGCGAAATGTGAGTCCGAGTATCGGCAGCCCTGAAGCGGATTGTTTGTTTACTTATCACCTGATAACGAATGAATTTATTAACATCGAGCTGTTGTATTATAAGAGATCTAGTGACAACTCTGAATAGCTTTTAATTTTCCAGTCTAATTTTTTTCCGATATTTTTGAAGCTTATCGTACTCGGACTTGTTGCTTTTATTACTCTTCGAATCGTAAGTTATCTAACTTTTATTCACCTAGTTCTCTCCTGTCATCTACTTACCCATTCATTAAAGGGAGGTACTTTTTCTTTCTCATACGTCTCTTGAAAATTAAAGTATGAGGTTTCAAAGCCATCCTTTTTTCTTTTCCCTAAAATAAAATCTCTCAACGTAGATTCATTGAGTCTAGTGTGATGCAAGCCAGGTCAAGTGCTCAGCACCTCAATTCACTCGGGCGGAGAGGTCATTCTGGAGCCAAAGTACCAAAATTTAACTGAATGGATACAGACTGGAATCTCAATTTTAAATGCAGATCAGCTCTAGATTGAACCCACATCCTTGTTCAAAAAGAGTAAAATGCTGAGCACACTCCAGGAAGGTATTGACAGCTCTCTAAACAAAGATTTTTATTGACTAGATTAAGATAAGATTTATTGTCCCATTGCTGGCACATACCTACCTTGTGTCTTTATTTACATTCCCTTGCAGTAGCCTTTTGCTTGCTGACAGCATTATCGAGTGAAATAACTTGATTATATTTCTTGTAACTAATACTTTCTGACTCAGCATCAAAGGGTCAATGCGCAAGTATTAAATGCTTATAATGGCCTCAATTTTTTTTTTTTTTTCAAAACAAGAAGGAATACATTTTTTTTTTGTTTTCTTTCTACCAAGTAAATCATATTACATTTTAAACAGCTCCTGTAAAGTTTAGCGTAAAGAAAAGAGGCATAATACTTATTCTCTCAGTTTCAGGTCAGCAAATATGTCAAAACGAGGAGAGGAAAAAATCATTTTGGTCACAGGAGGAAGCGGTTTGGTTGGCCAAGCAATCAAGAAAGTTGTAGAGACGGAAAAGAGGGAAGGGGAAAAATTTGTTTTTTTATCCTCCAAGGACGGCGATTTAGCGTAAGTGCAGTGTACAACACGAAGCAAATTATGGAATTCACAAAAACAAAAAAGATGATAATAAAAGAAAGAAGAAAAAGAACAGAAAAGTTAGTATCAAGTGTGCATTTCAAGTAACCAATCTCTTCATTATAATTACGTCAAAAATTGGTGTAGCTTCGCAAAATATCAATGATGAAACTACAAAACCATGCATCTCGATCTTTAAAATTTCCTTATCACATTAGACTTTTTGACGATTGACTGATCAATGTTACTGCACAATTTTTTCTATGATTCTCTTTTTTATGATTATTCCCTTAAAATATGCTACAAAATGTCTGGTAGTTTCCAGTGTGATCTACTACCTGCTTTCCTCAGATGTTTACAAAATTATATTTCTATTCTGGTTTGTTTTTTTATTTCTTGCAGGGATGCAGAAGCAACTAGGAAAATTTTTGAGAAGTACCGACCAACTCACGTCATACATCTAGCGGCTAAAGTTGGAGGTCTTTTTGACAACATGGCACACAATCTAGATTTTTTGGTACAGAAAAGATTATGCTTTCAATTTTGTTTAGCTTGTACAATCAATTTTAGCAATATTTTCACTCTTCAGTTCTTTCCGTTTTCATTCTTATTTTTTGATTTTTTTTTTCATGGACACCAAACAAGAAGGCTCCTGAGAAGTTCCTTCAGGTAATTTTTGTTGGGGTAAAATGAGATGGAAAAACATGTAATTAGAAGCAAATTCATTCCCAGTTTTTCTTTGAGAAACAATAAAACTGTCTAACCAGATTGAAGGAAAGTTGCAAGGTTCGTCTCTTTATAAAATTATTGGAATCTTTTGAATTTCTTTTAAAAGTTTCAAAATATTTCTGGGAAGTCTCAAAATTTTTCCTAGACAAGTAAAGAATATTTTGGAGAGATCAGAATTTCTTCAGTTTTGAAAGCTTCCGAACCAAGATCCAGTTCAGGAATTCCCAATTTTTTTGTCAAACTTTGGACTTCCCGCATCGTTGTGGAAAAATTCAGGAAACTACAGAATCTTCTGCTCTTTCTCAGGGAAATTTTGTCAGCATCTAGAAGTATTAAAATCTTCACATTTTTGGAACATCCTCAGAAAGGATTGAAGTTTTCTAAATATATCAGCAAAATTTTTGGAAACATTTTCCTAAGGATTTTTGGGAATATCCCAGAAGTTCCCTCGTTTTTCAAAAACTTTCTGTATTCTCCTACCTTTTTCCTTTTTTTAAATTCGTGTAGGTGGCATTTCCCCTTAAATCATCCTAAACTTTTAAGTTTTTCCAGCTTCCTGCAAAATTATGAATTAAGTGTTTTTTTTTTAAAGTCTTAGGATGCAGGAAGTAAGTTTAATTGTTAGTCAAAGCATACTATTCTTTCCTTTCAGAGTTGTAATATGCTAAAAAATAGTCCGTTTTCAGGAAGCATATATACTTTCAATTTCTTGCAAAGACCTCAGAGAAAGCTTTTGTTTGGGGCTCCTTGTAAAAGAGGGCATACCCGCCCCTCCTATTTTTAAATTTGAATTTATGTCAAATGTTTGTCTCATTTACTTACAAATCCAAGAAATCATATTTTTGAAGCTGTATATTTGACTGGTTGTACGTATTACCCCAATCGCCTATAAAAATTGCCTGATTTCTGCTTCACAGAGACAAAATATACACATAAATGACAATGTGCTGCAAACAAGCTATGAAACTGGTGTTTTCAAGGTCGTTTCATGTCTTTCAACTTGCATATTTCCAGATAAAACCACATATCCCATCAATGAAACCATGGTAAGGCAAGGTACCTCCTTACTTTTTCATTGATTTATACTTGTTTTATGTAAGTAACTTTTCTCACTTGAAGTTATTCCATTGATAAGCTGAGATTTGCAATCACTCAAACATGGTTTGTGCGCCCTTGATAATGGCTTGCTTTTGAAATTTTTTTCAAGGCCTTGAAGTGCTTGATTTTTTGGATGGTGCTTGAATTTCACTTTTCAATGATTTTTAGCTGTAAATGCTCATTGTTCAGAAACAACAAAGTATCTAATGTTGAGTAGTTTGTTTGGGAAGACATCCTGATTAAAAAGGATATTGCAAACCTCCTAATATAGAGGATACAAAATTGCTGATGTGGACTCAAAGGCCCTTTGATATAGGCACCTTAGGTAAGGTAGGGCCCTTAAGTAAAGCTTACTACATTTCCTTTAATTTTTGAGCAAAGACATCTTTGAGATTTTTGAACAAATTTTGAATTTATATCTGTATATGTTCATATTTTATATTATTTATTTTATTGTTAAATATCTGCGTAAATGCTGCTAAGCCAATTTTTTTTTGTTGGATATGGTCCAATAAATCCATTCACAACAAAAATCCTTCACTGCTCCTCTCTTCTTTGAAAATTTCACCTACCTATGAACGGCTGATAAGTTTATTATGCATGCAGATGATAATTACGGAAAAGAAGCAAATTAAAAACAAAAATCAAAATAATAAGATATAATTCTCATTTTTCAAAATCACGACATTGGAAGAATACTGTGTATTTGGGAAATAATCATGGGAAAGGTCTCAGAAAGTGCTGGAAAACTGTGCTTACAGTGCTTAATTTTGTATTCTTGAGGCTCTTTGAACCATGCTGAAGTGAGAATTCACCGTAAAGAAATTGCTGTTGAAGTGGAAAGTTTTTAACGCCAAAAAAATTTGTGAAAGTATTTTCTTATTTTTTACAGGTGCACAATGGACCCCCTCACAATTCCAATTATGGGTACAGTTATGCTAAACGACTGATTGATATCTCCAACAGAGGCTATTATGATCAGTACGGCAAAATATTCACTTCTGTGATTCCATGTAATGTCTTTGGACCTCATGATAACTTCAACTTGAAAAGTAGTCATGTTATACCTGGTTTGATTCGGAAATTGTATGATGCAATGGAAAGAGGTACGCTAATTAGGCATGTAGTAATCAAAAGACTTTTCAACATCAAAAACCAATTGTAAAACAAAAAAGAGACATCGATCACAAAAACTTTCGTGTTTTTTTGTAACTGGCAGGTAAAAACTGGGAATTCCTGCGGGAATATGAGTGTTTAAACTCCTATTCATCTCTTCGTCCACTTCTCTCTCTTGCATGCAGGCAGGCAATTGGTTCATCTGTGATAGTTAACCTGATACTGATCACAAGAACTGGTCTCATATATATTTAACGAATCAATGAAAATGCCTCTTTTTTCAAGTATTGCACGAGCTAGTTTAAGGGAGAAAGAACCTATCACTGCGCCTGCAATTTTTCTGAAAAATGTGTTACAATAGTACTACAATATGCTCAAATATACTTGATTTGTTTTTATTTTTTGTTTCCTGTGTCTGTTGAGATTGTCTGAGCGTAGGTGAAAGGCACAGTGCACAGACAATCTAAATCTAAAAAACATCTGAATTAATACTTTGCTCTTTTCTGTTTTAGGAGACAAAGAATTTGTTGTTCTTGGATCAGGGAAACCACTACGTCAGTTCATTTATTCTCTAGACTTAGCTAAATTATTCCTGTGGGTGCTGCGAGAGTATGATGAAGTTGAACCAGTTATTTTATCCGGTAAGTCTCTTGTTGTTTTGTAAGTTTTTTGTTAGTAATCTTTTCCATCGATTTAATTTAAAAAACCAGGAAATAATTCATTTTAAAAAAAGGCTGGCAGAAATCAATTTTTTTGTCTTCTCTTTAACAATGTCAAATTTCTTGGTTGAATTCAGTAAATATGCTGATCAAGACATTGCTTAGCTGTGATAGAGGCAGTACGAGAACCTAATTATTTCATATTCTCACCTGTTCATGGAGATTTTAGTTGAATATAATTGTCAGCTTAAATAACAACTTATGATGATGGTGATATTATTACTTCCAGTAAAGGGCTGACAACAGGGAGAGGAGGAGGAGATTGGAATGTGTCATTTGCCTGATGATCTGTGGGAGGACGGATTCCAATGGCGATTGAGAATCGCAGAGCGCTCTAATGCGCTTACTTAGCAGCTTGATATATATGTATATAACAAAGTGGAGAAATGGTGCTGGGTCCACACCATTCCGCAGGGAAAACAAAGCCAAGAAATTCCAAAAATTATAATTAGAGCCCAAAATACATTTTTTGAACTCTGATGATTACCTGTACAAAACTGAGGGGGGTGAGTGTTCAGCTCAGACAGTTTGCATTGGAATATTAAGTTGGAGTCATGCGGAGAGATCTATACCGGTTTGGGCCTTTTTAGACCTCATCAGCAGATCACACTCTGCAGTGAACCCAACTTAACATGTCGCAAAATCCAAGACAGCATCAAAACGCTGTCATCGATATGACCCGAGGCATGACACAAAAGTGTGATCCTTGCGCCATCTACCGTCGCTGCTGAACAACTCTCATAACAAATCAAGGAAAACCCAAAAAAATGATTATCAGGCTGGTTGGAGATGTGAACGCATCTAGACTCAACCGCCCGCTCCCTAACGGAAGAACACATATCCCCGAACTGTGCGTACAAATGCAAAAAAAAAACACTAAGAGGCCCAAAATGTATGTAACAAGGTGGAGAAATGGTGCTGGGTCCACACCATTCCGCAGGGAAAACAAAGCCAAGAAATTCCAAAAATCATAATTAGAGCCCAAAATAAATTGTTTGAACTCTAATGAGTACCAGTACGAAACTGAGGGGGAGAGTGTTTAGCTCAGGCAGTTTGCATTGGAATATTAAGTTGGAGTTTGGATTTTTCATTTATATATGTATGTATGTGTTGACAGTGTTGCAATGCCCTCATTACTACACCACCAAAGCTGGCTTAGAACATTGATATTAATGGCCAAAGCGCTGAACTACCTATCTTCCTTGCCTTCTCTCAAAATGTCCACACTTATTTTATTTTTTTATGGAGAGACAATCCAATTTTATAGGCTGAAGTTTATATAGAATTTTCTGTTTATAAAGAGGAAAAATCGAGGAAGTTTTCAAGAAATTATGTTGTCTACTTTTCCAAACAAAAAATCAATCAAGGAAATTTTTCAAAAAATTATCTTGTCTACTTTTCCAAAGAAAAGATAAATCATGGCAGGAAGTCTGCAATATCTCAAATGGAGATACGTGGTTTTGCACTTTAGTCACCAATATTTAAAGACTTTATTTCTCCATAAACATTGATAGTTTCTCAGTACTTTCTTTGGTTTTTATATAGTATTGAAAGGATATGTTTAAAATTTTTCAGTGGATGAAAAAGATGAAGTTTCAATAGAAGAAGTGGCGAGATTGATTGCCAAATCGTTCAGTTACCAAGGAATGATCAGATTCGACAGTAGCGCAGCAGATGGTCAGTACAAGAAAACCGCTTGCAATAATAAGTTGCGGAGCTTGATTGGTACTGAGTTTAAATTCACTCCGCTGGCAGAAGCAATTCAAGAAACAGTAGCATGGTTCCAGAATAACCATGGTATTGCTCGCCTGTGAGTATTTGGTGAAAGAATCAGAAGATAAGACAACAGCAAGGAGGGGACACAAGTAGGCGTCTCCGTAACCCAGTGCACTATTTCAATATCAAAACTTCGAGCTGATTATTGAAATTGATAGACAAAGTGTATTTAAAGAAGATAAAATTAGAAATGGAGCTATCTCATTAATGAAAGTGGGTGGTTACAATGGACGAAGGAAATAAGTAATAGACTAATTGACTGCAACCCATGAGAGACCCCATGATTAGTCTTCATTTTTCCCCCTTAGGCTATAAGAACCATTCATTTCAACCAATAGGATCCCACTCCATTTTCCTGCCGTGTTCTTTGTCTATTGCTGTGTCTACCAATTTTAAAAAGTCAAAGAGGTATTTTGCAAGAGCCTCTCTTCCTCATAAAAATAGAAAATCGCATAGCATTTTACATTTTGGATTTATGTTTAGTGCCTAAAGTAGAATTAAAATGCATTAAATGGACTACATTTTGAAATTACGAACTACTCTTTCTGATCTATATTAGAAACAGTATTTGTGTTATTAGTTTCTCCATGCAGGTAGGTGCTTTTAAGGGTGGGCCGAGAACAGTAGCTTCTAATTGCAAAGTGTAATCTTAATATAAGGTAACTGGGAGTTTGTTATCAGAGATTTTCGTTTTCTTTTCTGTGTATATTTCATGCAACGGCTGAAGTTTCGCCAAGCAAAACCTTCATGCAAAAGAAAAAACCATAACTTTATCAACTCAGATAGCATATCTCTACCATGTAACACACACTTAGACCAATATTAACCTAAGAACAAAAATCGAAAAGAGGGTTAGTAGAATAATATCTGTGATTACTTTATTGTTTTGGCGAAATTGATGACCAAGCACCTTTCCTTTTCAAAGTGGCATTTTGCTGCATTTTATCACATTTAAAGTCTGAGCACTTTTCTTTTTGTTTTCTTTTATGTTTTCTCTAGAGCTCTTTAGCGGCATTAGTCTATAAGTACAAAGTCAGGGTTTTTCCAAAATCCAGAGCTTTATAAAGTCTGTGTCTGTTGAGTCTTTGCCAATTATGTATATCCTGTTTGTTACCTCCAAACAGTCAACAGTTGCATGGGCTCTTCCTAAGCCCTCGCCTATTTTTCGATAGGAAGTGTTGATGTCTTTTTAATAAAGTAAAACCTTGACAATTTGATGACTGTAATTTGCATGAAGGCAGAAAATATTTGTCCCCAATACTTTCAGGGTATTATTTTTAGTGAATTTGGAAATCTTCCCTCTGAAGTGCTGCTGATGAAAAAAAGATTGGTCCAATATAGAATTAAGATAAGTAGGAATATCATAAGATTTCATAAGTCTCAAAATGAGTTAACAAATAATCTTTGAATATTGTAGAGAGCAGTACAGAAATGTGGTTTTTTTTTTCTAGCCTCTTGCATAAAGGAATGTATCTTGATTGCGCTGTTTCAGTTTTTCTCACTTACTTTTTATTTTACCATTGAAGAACCATCACATGAATTTGCCTGAAATTTCTAGTGATTTCTCTCTACTTTGGTGAGAAAAGGTACTAAAAATTTCCGACCTATTCGTGCTATGATTCTCTCTTGAAAAAATACAATATTTGTAGAAATACTGAAGAAGCGCCGACTATATGCGTTTCTTTGTGCTGGAGACGACAATTTTATCCTCATTAAGGCTCTGCATGTTTACAAAGGAAAAGATGTTCTGCGCAAACCTACTTATCAATGTGCAGACAACGAGTTGTGACAACTGGGAGAAGAATTTCTGTGTACCTGCATGATTTGCTGGTGAGACATCGTTTTCTTACTAAACCTCAAATGGTTTTTGTGAGGTGTTAAAATAATTGTGAGTCTCCCTGTACAGTTCGATCTAGAGGAAAATTACAAGTGAGATTTTCCCCACCTACAATTTTCGTGATAATTTTCCTCTCAATGCAACTTTCGCTACCTGCTAACATGTGTGACCAAATTTATGATATTAAGATTGCTGTAACTGTTTCTACTTTGTTTTTATTTTTAAGAAGAATCAATCAAGTTCTTTCAAATCAACTTATCTTAAGGATCTCTTTTATAGTATGTTTTTGTATGTATTTAAAATTCAATTTCATCAGCCTCCTAGCTTTGTTAATCACTCAGAATTCTTATCTACAGAACTTCTCCAAATATTTTAGATTTCATGGTGGATGGTCAATATGATCAAAAATGTATTATCCATAATTTTTTCACTATCTGCAGTTTTGTTTGCATCTTAACGTGTACGTTTAATAGGATGTACGTAATTTCTTACCCTTCCATCAGGCTCTTTTACGTTAATGGTAAATCTGGTAAAAATTTTTTAATTACCCAGACTTTCTAGCCATAAAAAAATAGTGGGCTACCTCAGCCAACTTTTAATTTTATTCTTCCCTCTAGGATTGTATTTTAATTTTTAATGGCAAATGGATTGTATTTATGTAATCAGTGTTATATCTTCAGATATTTTTGTAACACCTCTTCTAATATGTCACCAAGGATGCTACTTGTTTCTGTGCACAGGGAAAGTTTTAAAAATTAAAATGAAAAAGAAACCTCCAATTTTTTCTTCCGACCAAAGATTAATTCATAAGAAATCCCTTTCATAATAAGGGTACCTATTCAAATTTAATCCATGTATGCTTCCTAATTTAAAGCTACCCATCATTTTTCAAGGAATTTTTATCTTATCCATACATCCAGTCCACAATGGAAGAAAGAAAGAAAACATAATTATTTATATACTTTTCATCTAAAAATCCTCTTCATTAATTTCTCTATCAGAGTCTCTGAAAAAATTATCCTTGAAATATTGTCGATTATTTTTGAACGTATCAAAACTTTTTGTAAATTGTCAGGCATTCTTCCTTCATTTTGCAAAGGTCCTCGCAACTAAAAAAAACCTCAAAATTTTTTACCTCTGAAACTGCAAGTGGAACATTCTAAAATGTCCTCATGTGAACGCACATCTTCATTATTATTTTTTCCACAAAATCCTGTCAATTATTGTTACTTTATTGCCTAATTATAGACATTTTTTTCCACTGAAAAATATGAAATTCATCACTGATACCATTCTCCGTGATTTTCATGGCAATAAACTATGATTTCTTTTCGTTCAAAAATACAATCTTATGTTTCTTTAGCCACCTTCATACATGTGATTTGAGTTTTCTACAAGTAAGGAAAGGGCAAAGGCTAGAAATATTTTAACAAATCATGAAATTAGATGGAAGTAATTAATGCTATAGAGTCCAGAGTGTACCAAGTATTCAGGAGAAGCGACAATTTTATAACTGCCTTATTATTCCTTTTTCCTTCTCCATCAATTTAAACTTACTGAATGATTATTTTGTCCTTTCATGTCAATTAAAATCGCTCTCAAAGTGTAAGGGCTCGTCTCAATTGTAGTTTTCAGACAACTGATCACTGACACTGTGTACAGCAAATTGAATTTTAATTCTGATCTCTTCAAAATTATAGCTACAACCAGAGGACCCAGTAAAACGCTCTTATGCTATTTATCTTGCTTGGTTATCAATTCCTACTCTTATGTTTTCTTCAGAATGCTATAACATTTGAGAAACTAGTTGCAACAATTGATTCTCCAAAAACGTCTAGTTGAGACAAGCACTTAGGGAACCTACATTACCTATCGACTCAGAAATACTTACTTAATTTCAATCGCAATCGTTAATAAAGGATTTCAGAGACAGCTTAAATATTTGCTGTATCGGGATGTGGTTCAATCTGTGTCATATCTTTGTTACCTACCTATTTATTTAATTTTTTGGCCTATTTTATCATGAGAGTAAACTTATTTTGTTGAATATATTTGTTTATTCATGATTTACCCTCTTTTATCAGAACTAAGCGTTCAGAGTAGGTATATCCTGTAAAAAAGAAGAAGGAAAAAATAATCTGCCAGCTTTAATTTTTTGTAAAAACTCACCTAATATATTGGGTTATTCAAAAGTCACGCACCACCGGCCATAACTTTAGTTCTAATTAAGATATCGATTTGCGGTTTAAGAAGTTTTTCCTCATGTTGAGGGGGAAACTTCTTAAGGTACTTTCCAATTTTTGATTCCCTTGGGAGAGAGTGGGGTGGGGGGTAGGGGGTTAACTCAAAAAGTTCAAATGGCCACCCCCTCAAATGGCTCATGGCCAGTGGTGTGTGACTTTTGAATAACCCTGTATATCTTTTTTATAAGTGGGGGGAAACAAATCCTCATTCAAACCGAGGGTGGAATAAAAAAATCATCTGCATTTTAATCAGTGTTCTTACTTCGCCTTAAAATTATAGCAGCCCTTTGGTAAGGAGACCAAAAGTCCACCAAGTGGAAGCTGCAGAGATTTATCATCAAGTAAGAAAATTTGTCAGGATTTCAGGAGTTGGGTTGCAATAGACATCAAGGTTGTACAAAAATGTTCTTGGCACCACTTTGGCGCAGTATCGTACTTTTTTAGACGTAAAATTCTGACTTTTAGGTGCGTCTGACATATAACACCCGGCTAGGATAAAAAATGATTCCTTAGAGTGATTCCAAAGATCTGCACGCATTTCACATAAATTGTGAAAGTCCAACTGCCATATTTTAGAAAATATGATTTGATGTTATCTCACCCAGGCTTTGGCGCCTCTCAACGCAGGGATGGCACCGAAAAATTGGCGCACCCTTGATCACTGGTACGGCGCATAGTCCAGCACGGCCTTCCCCCATGCACAAGTTTTTGCTTTACTCACACAAACCTTCAAGAATTTCGAAAAGTTAACCATGACGGTGAAAATACAGAAAAATCCCCTTCCATTGTGTACTCTAATGTAGCTTAATTGGTATCCCTCATAATTGTAGGCGCTTTCATATTGTACGTGAACCGCACGACCCTGGTGGCGTTTCCAATAAACTAATGTCATCCCATTTCCGCCGCCATTTTTGTTTTGAGCTTGTGATTCATTCATTTGCATTTGTCGCATTCGAGAATTTGCTTCATAGCCCTAAGCACGAAGCTTACGTGATTTCCTTTGTTTACGTCCGTGAAACGTACGCTTTTATCTTCTTCGGTTTCGCCTCCAACTTTCGCGGGTGACGGTAGAATTGTTGTCCCATCAGCTGTGTGTGGTAGTAATAAAATCATTCCAAGCAAGACCAATCCACACAGGTCAGTCATTGCGCAGCTTTTTTGAAATCCACTCCCCCGCCCGGCCCTAACTCGCAGCACTCATTGTGACGTACTATTGAGTGCACCCATAAGAAATACATTGTATGCACTCAATACTACGTCACTGCGCAGTAGAGTACCAAAATTCGTCCTCGGGAATGACTGACCTGTGTGGATTGGTCTTGATTCCAAGAGAAGTTCTAGTTAGCTTCCCGTTGATTATTTCGCGTCGAAAGCACGTTTTGTGGTGCTTTTTGTGTTCATTTTGAACGTGTGTGATTAGCGTGCGATTTTCATCATGATCGGTTCCAAAGGATCTTGTGTGGCGATTTTAGCCGTATGTTTCTTCAGCACCGTTTACGGTAAGAACAGCTCATCCATCTTTAAATCACTGAACAAACTGTTGCTCCTAATTTCGGAATTGAATACATTCTTTCAGTTATGTGTCCAAACACTTTTTGATTGCATGCATACTCTTCCAGTAATGTGCTCTGCCTGACAAACTGGGTCCGCCCATACTCGGTTTGTTGAATGCAGAGGATAGAATTCCAGTGTTTCCTGAACGTTAAAATTATTCTTGACGGTTGATGATCAAATGACTTGGGATCCTACCGCCATGAAATGAAGATACTATCGCATAAGTTCCAATAAAGTGTTTGTCAGTATGGATAAAGGAAAGTTCCTAACAGCAGAAATCCTAGTTTGTGAAGATTTCGACTCACCTCATAAAATATTTCTTAGGAAACACTTTCTCCTTTTTCTTTTTCTCTCTTAAGGGTCTCCTTTTGCTCTCCATGTGTGATGCAGCTGGACAAAGACAAAATGTACGCAAAGATGGGGAAATATATGAAGGCGCGTATACTTGTCCTGCCGAGGTGCTTGACAAGCCCATATGATCAGTTTTGACCGTGTGCGGCGATGGGGGGAAACAATCACATGATTGCTTTGAGGTTTGTCCAATGGCTTGGCATGTCATGTGAATGCTTGCAATACTGCTGCACAAACAGGTTAATTCTGCCTCCTTAGACTCCAAGAACATTCCTTTAAAATTGGCCCTGCGGCAGCAATTCCAAAATGGAGAACTTACAATTAGGAACTTGAGGAAATTGTTTGCCAGTGATTTACCAATCTTAAGAACGATACCCTTGAAACCCTTGGAAAATTGCTCTACAAAGCAAATTACTTGGAGCTTGAAACCTTGGCCTGATATTCGTCGGAATGTTAAGGGGGAGTGCCCTAGAATAAGGGGGTCCTCAGGTCTTTCCCTTTAAAATGTTTGAAAAAGACCCCCTAAAATTTTTTAACAAAGATCCTCTGAAAATTGTTGAGAAAAACCCTCTGAAACCTGCTGTCGTTCAGGACTGATTTTACGCTGTTTTTAAAGTTGTAACTGCCTAATTTTTTATATTCATACAAGACCACTAGAAAAATCGCGTATTTGCTGTGATACCGAGGTGAAAAATGCATGATTTTTATGTTCTTACAAAACGGCTTACATAACTTAATCTCGCTGGAGACAAGAAAATCTATTGCCTCTTACCTATAATAAGAAATTTTAACTGTTTTTACATTTATTTATTTATCTTTTTATTTTTCACGAAAGAAGGAAATTTATCGTCTTCTACAGTACCTACCTATAATTTTTCGATTATCCTGCATGTCTCCTAATAAATACCTAATTACTTCCTTTTTCTTGCTCTCATTCTCATCCTTCTTTTCCCCTATTTTCTTTTCTTT